>MQTX01000112.1:622201-673116 GCA_009735665.1 Angiostrongylus cantonensis | reverse complement strand
CGTGTTGACGAGAACGCCGACACAGCCTACGCCTCTACTGTCGCATGTTCCGAGGAACAGTTCTTCTCCAGTGTCATAGACAGCGTTGAATGGGTGGCGTCGTCTCGTCTAGGCCAGGCCGATGACGTCGTACCTTATCATTCTTGCTTGCATGAGCAAGTCCTCTACCGAGGATTCGGATGCAAGTGTACGTGCGTTATAGGTACCGATCGTCACCATAGTTCTTGATCCAGGCAGCTTCCATTAGCCCTGAGATTTTAGCAGCTTCTCCTTACTCGTCCTAAATAACGCTGCGAAATTGGGGGCTCTTTCGGAGTCAGGGGAATGAGGCCTTTTTTTTCTGTGTTTAGCATATTTGTTACCCACGTATAGCTAGCTGGGCACTGAACGTGAGGGCTGGTTTTACTCACGGATAACTTGCCAGGCTCTCCCAGAGTGGACATGCAGCTTATTTGCTGGAGGCGACTCCTAACCGCCTCCCATATACTTCCCTGTCACTTGATTATCGGCTTTTGGCCGAATTGACGCGTAGAATACAATCCGCATGAAGCGAGCGCGCACTCACACACGCATGCATGAATACGCCTAGGAAATACAGAAAGTATGTGCCAAATCGGCGCAGCAGAAACAGGGAGCCCATCCCCTGGATTCACCTGCGTCTCAGGGAAGCAAAGGTCGCTTTTGGTCCGCGATTAACCCCCTATCCGTCACCTGGGGACGCGCCACGTAGCCAGGCGACTAACCGGCTCGAGATCCCTCATATGAGGGAGATCCGTGGGAAAATTTCCATAGATAGGATGAAATGATGAACAAATAAATGAACGGACCTGATCGTTATGAAGAAAAGGTATAATACTAGATGAATTGAATGCGAAAAAGAAAGCACTTAGTGAAATATAACAGTAATGATGCCGATATTTGCAAAATCTCCGAACAGCTGGCGTCTGCGGTGAGGGCCGAACATGCTACCACCGTTTCCAAGGGCTAACGCCTTTACCACCATATCATGTGCGTCTTTCGTTTCACCTGTCTCTCATCCATGTTATTGACAAATAGGTGCTGTCAACAAATAATCCCGTTGACAGGTGTTAACTGATAGCACCTATTTATCAATAAGACGGCAAAGAGACAGGCGAAACGCATGACGCGCATGGTGTGTTGGTGAACGCGCTAGCCCTCGAAGGAGTGACATGATGTTCGGTCCCCACCGCAGACACCAGCGGGCTGGAGTTTTGCAAATATCTCAGCATCATTACGGTTATATTTCATGTAAGACCCTGCCGTTAAAAAAAAAGAGTGGGCAGTAAGTAAAAAATGAACGCAAAGTACCTAGTGGTATAGTGGGAATAAAAGAAGATTCAATGCAAAAAGTGGAAGCAATGAGAATTAACAGCTATAGTAGAGAGAGAGAAAGATAGGAAGAAAGAGGTGGGAGGAGGAAAGGAAGGAAAATTACTGCTGAGAAACAGCAAAGGAATGGAGGTAAAACGGGAAAAAGAAAAGAGACGAGGAAGTAAGAGAATGACTGGGAAAGAGAGCAATAGAGGAAGCTAGAAAATGAGAGAAAGGTGAAGATGAGGGACAAAGGAATAGCCCAATGGAGTGGTAGGACGATGCTCCGCTGCCGCTGCTGCGAGGCGCTGAGAGATCTCGAACTTGTCAGATATCAGCAGTGCTTCGAACTATCCAATTAGTCTCTTCAGCGATGTGGCTTTTTCTAATCCAAGGTATAGAGCAAGAAGAAACGCATCATTAAGAAATTGTACGCATTTCTCCGAATTTTGAATCAATACTATAACTCGTTTAGTCGAGATGGTAAAAGTTTTTTAAATTAATCATTAAAAAACTGAAGAATATGCAACTTAAATAAATATGCATTCGAAGTCGGATGGAATACCGACTTCCAACTTAAAATCTCTCAAACTCCCGCTAAAATTCTATGAAGTTCCATCAAATTTGGAAAAAATAATGAACTCTGTTTTAAAACATAAATTTTCTTCACACTATGTGATGTGACATGATGAATTGTGAACAGAATCCCAACGCATCATAAAATTTCGGTTATGTTTTAAATGTATTGGTGAAATGGGAGAATTTTGCTAAGCCGAATAAATGAAACAAAATAGGACTGGACATTACTTAAGAGTTTAAGATCCTAAAAAAATGATAACGATAAGCTGAACTTTGCATTATAACAGGTTAGAACACTGTTGAAGCCTTTCCGTTGGGATTAGGTCGTTCTCATCCTTAGTTGGATGCACTTAAATAATCACCTTATCGCTCTGCTGCAACTGAAAGTCTCTTCTGAGAACACTCCAATATCGTCGATTTTCCGTAGTCACCTGAAGCATCATACGTTGGTCACACACCTTAGGTCACATCTATTCATGGTTGATGACGAAATCTGCAGAGCAGTATCCTCGCAAAATCGAACGTCACAACTCGTAAATTGCAACGATGCTTGGGGAAAATGACATCGTCAAAGCATTTACAACCACTTGAGCACCATTGACGTAAAAACAATTACTCAACATGAATTTATGATAAGTTTCGCGATCCCGACACAGGGGGTCATAATAATACCTGTGAATCGTTATCCTTTTGTCTGGTACAGAAAAAAATTTAAAGGCGATTGTTACTAGGTGTGAAAGGTAGCTTCCCTAAGATGACCATACTAGCAAGAGTTATTGCCTTCTCTGAGAAAAACTTCAGCCACGTGAAGCCGAATTTTATTTCACCGAGGAAGTAAATCTTTGAAGTTGATTGAATTTGCACTTCCGAAGTTGTCTGATTTGGTTCGAAAACGTTGTCTCAAACACGGCAAAAAATTCGCGCTTCTTTATATTTCTTATTTAAAGGCTGCAAAATGACTAATTTGACAATTTCTGGACTTAGTGGGAATGTAGCCCGTTCTTAGCATGTTCAACAGGTTTAAGTCCAAACAGAGTCTATCGATTGAGGGCTGTCAAAAATCTATAAAAAAAAACAAAATCTACACCTCAAGGCTCTCCAGGAAAAATCACAATTTTCACTCCAAATAACAAACAGTTCGTTCCTTCTCACGGTCATCGTCTAGACAAAGAGTACCGGAGAGTACATACGTTAAAAGGGTAATAGATACTTGGATAGCTTGTCTTGACAACCCGTGCAAGTCATCCAAACTCTTCTCGCAGTTCGGATTACAACCCTCAACTACCGCGTTGGTCGAATTCGTATTTGATTACGGTTTTAACTTGCAGCTTGACGATCTGTTACCTCCTCTGCCCACTAGTACAGTAAAGCAGCAGTTTCCTCAGCAGTATCGGCGGCAGTTTTCCTGGGAACGCTAAAGTAGGGCACTCCAGATCTTCACAACAGCTATTCACTTGGTTGCTTCGAATCGGGTAGAAATCCACTTCCTTGTGAATACGATTGTTCCAGCACAACCATTTCTTTGGAGCTCCGAAACAAGAATGTAATTCACATATTGCAAGGTCCAGAGCTCTCCACACAGGAACCACGAAGCTTCCCATCTATTCAAGTTCGGGGAATTGGAACCATAATCGCTTGGAATGAGGTGGCTCCCAACAATCCACAAAATTGGCGCTTGCCTGTAATGATCTGAGATAGGCCTAACACGGCTGTTCCAGGATTGGAGGGAAAATGGACTCGACCAGTGTTCGATGAGCATTGATGAAGTGCAGAAAAACTCCTCTAACAGCAACAGATCCACCAAATCTGATGAGCTCCGTGGCCTATCGGTGCGATAGAATGAAATCCAATGCAGGAAACATTGGGATTCCTGCAATCCTTGATGTCGAGTGATGTGAGAATGATTTAAAACGCAAAATAAAGAGTGATTCACTCATATATGAACTGTTAGAGTAACGCTCATATCGTTGAAAAGTCTATTTCCTGATGTGAGACGATATCCACATTCAACACAAAACTTAACGAAACAACTGGATGCTACAGTATTTGGAAGACACCAGTTAATACTAATGTAATAGGATAACCAATCATTATTTAATAAGTGACAATAATAAGACGAAACGTTTATACGAGTTCCCATTAAAGAGTGATCCAGGGCCAGTTAGTTGCGTGAGTATATACGAAGCAACGCGGCATGTAGAGGATAAGAAGGTTGAACCGGGTCAAAAATCTATCTCATTTCTGCAACGAGACGCAGGTGAACCCAAGGAATGAGCTCGCAGTCTTTGCTATGTGAAGATGACATTTTCCGCGTATAGACATAATTTTATTCATAATCATGGGTTCGATGCGAGGATGGATATGTTTATATGAATACGGGCTGCATCCCACTTCGGTCGAAAGCAGAAGTTAATGACTTCCGAAAGTTCATCACCGGCGGCATCGATGAAAATTTTACACTGGGACGTACGAGCTGGAATAAAACAAACACGACAAAGGCTATTACAATTCATCAAAACAATCTGCACCACCCATAATAACCCATTATTCCAGAAAGAGCCCTCCACTAGAATGTATCTTTTGAATCACTTACCCAGGAATTCACCCCTACATGAATTAGGCGACGTCAGCAAACTTTTTATTTGTTTTGTTGGGTGTCGGAGTTTCTTAGAACTTTTTTTCACAGGAGAGACACGGAAAGGAGTATATTCTCTGAGGACATAGCATCTCCCTAGAAAATCTAATCATGGGCCGCCGCTTGTCGTTATTATGGTCCATGTGCCCTACCTAGCCTGTAAAATCTTAGCGTTTGCCAGCATTTCTCATCACCAGCGTGGATAGGAATTTAGAATTCCTTTTTTCACTTACGTGACGATATTTATTTCTAACATTATAAGCTCAAAAAGCACGCTATATAAAAATGAGCAATCTTTCATCATGCTTACATGACTTCACAAGCGTTTGGTATTCATCAATTGCGCTACGCATTCGATTTCCTCAAACATAGCTAGAGATGATTGAATTCATATCTAACGTAAATAATGAACATTCAATGACCTACCGATGTATCAAGTCAGTGCTGCTATCCTCCCAGAAAAATATGGTACCAATTTGTCGACTCTGCAGGAATGGAGGGGCTGGTGAGCACGAGTCATGGTATCGACCACGTGTGTGCTGAAAGGTAACTCTAACCATTCCGCTACAAACGTTATGATACGATGAGGAAGTGTTGAAGAATAGAGGCCAAGTAATCAGAATACATTCAGTATTTCTATAACTTCGTCTCTACATTATCGATGCTCTTGCAATCAACTCACGATTCCCTGCTCATGCCAGAAACCAAACTGTTAACCACGTTATCTTCTCTTGAGTCATTAGAAATAATTCCGCTTCTTTTAAACGTCATTTCCATGAAGTTTAATCAAAGAATAATATTTTCAGGAGCGCAGTTGAAATCGGCCAGCATTCGTCTTAAACAACTAAAGCTAAGTGTTCTAAAAACGGGACAATCACTAATACAAAGGCAATGTAGATCTCGACCATCAATTTTCACTTCAAAATAATCCAATTCAGCCTCTCATGCGACGTTCTCGAGAGTAACCGTAAATATTTCCATCGTCGTTGCTCTTTCTTTACCCCAATGAAAATGTTATTCCAGAATACAGATAATCTGGTTCCACAGTTCGCGAAGAATTTTTATTTCCTCAATAAAATTGCAATGGATGCTTTATCATCCATGACCGCCGGATTGCCGGCGACCTTATCAAAGTGGATGAAAGTGATGCGGAATGAAGTTAAAGTGACTGCTCTCTGCTTCGTTGACTCTACTCTCTTTTCTACCATACCATTAAAAATTCCTCATATTAGTTAGATATGTGCAGTTTTACGTAGGAGGGGAAATGCATGCAACGCAGTGATTAGAAGTGCCCTCAATGGACGTGGGCTCGATGTTCGATGCCACACCACAGGTCCGAAAAGTCCTACATCCCCAAGTGCTGACAAATTGGTACCAGACTTGTCTGAGAGGATATCAGCACTGACTGCATGCATCAGTAGACCACTGTGAGTTATCACCTGTAACACCTGTAGTCCCGTTGATCGTCGAGTGACTCGAGCGGGCGCCAGTAAATCCTCCATTTTTTCCCGGTCGCATGCAAGAGTAGCCTAGTGGGTTCTGCTCGCTTTAGGGAAAGCCCAGCTAACAGTAAGCCAATACCAGGATCCACCACCGTTCTCGCATCGAATTAGTCGCATAGCGTCAAATCGCGTTCTGATCCACAAGGGATGCGACTGCCTGTCGCGGTGACGGCCTGAGGCAGACCATGGACAGGCTGTCTTCGGGATTCCAGGAAACCACAATGGCTTAACCAGTAAATCTCCGAAAATGGTGATTAAGCTAAGGCCCATATTAGTAGCGAGGACGGGCCGTTCAAGTATCAAGTATCAAGTAATATTTATTTACATAATCTTATAAACTGATCTTCCTTAGCTGATACGAGATTGGTATAAGTCTTAGTTGCCGTTGTCATTGTTGTTGGTGTTGTTGGTCGACGGCTTACGTTTCGGCGACTTCGTCATCCTCAAAACCTCAAACTTGTCTAATTATAATTTATAAGATCATCACTTGTCACCTGTATCACGTGTAGTTCCGTCGATCCTCGAGTGACTCGACCAATTTGTCGACTCTGCAGGAATGGAGGGGCTGGTGAGCACGAGTCATGGTATCGACCACGTGTGTGCTGAAAGGTAACTCTAACCATTCCGCTACAAACGTTATGATACGATGAGGAAGTGTTGAAGAATAGAGGCCAAGTAATCAGAATACATTCAGTATTTCTATAACTTCGTCTCTACATTATCGATGCTCTTGCAATCAACTCACGATTCCCTGCTCATGCCAGAAACCAAACTGTTAACCACGTTATCTTCTCTTGAGTCATTAGAAATAATTCCGCTTCTTTTAAACGTCATTTCCATGAAGTTTAATCAAAGAATAATATTTTCAGGAGCGCAGTTGAAATCGGCCAGCATTCGTCTTAAACAACTAAAGCTAAGTGTTCTAAAAACGGGACAATCACTAATACAAAGGCAATGTAGATCTCGACCATCAATTTTCACTTCAAAATAATCCAATTCAGCCTCTCATGCGACGTTCTCGAGAGTAACCGTAAATATTTCCATCGTCGTTGCTCTTTCTTTACCCCAATGAAAATGTTATTCCAGAATACAGATAATCTGGTTCCACAGTTCGCGAAGAATTTTTATTTCCTCAATAAAATTGCAATGGATGCTTTATCATCCATGACCGCCGGATTGCCGGCGACCTTATCAAAGTGGATGAAAGTGATGCGGAATGAAGTTAAAGTGACTGCTCTCTGCTTCGTTGACTCTACTCTCTTTTCTACCATACCATTAAAAATTCCTCATATTAGTTAGATATGTGCAGTTTTACGTAGGAGGGGAAATGCATGCAACGCAGTGATTAGAAGTGCCCTCAATGGACGTGGGCTCGATGTTCGATGCCACACCACAGGTCCGAAAAGTCCTACATCCCCAAGTGCTGACAAATTGGTACCAGACTTGTCTGAGAGGATATCAGCACTGACTGCATGCATCAGTAGACCACTGTGAGTTATCACCTGTAACACCTGTAGTCCCGTTGATCGTCGAGTGACTCGAGCGGGCGCCAGTAAATCCTCCATTTTTTCCCTGTCGCATGCAAGAGTAGCCTAGTGGGTTCTGCTCGCTTTAGGGAAAGCCCAGCTAACAGTAAGCCAATACCAGGATCCACCACCGTTCTCGCATCGAATTAGTCGCATAGCGTCAAATCGCGTTCTGATCCACAAGGGATGCGACTGCCTGTCGCGGTGACGGCCTGAGGCAGACCATGGACAGGCTGTCTTCGGGATTCCAGGAAACCACAATGGCTTAACCAGTAAATCTCCGAAAATGGTGATTAAGCTAAGGCCCATATTAGTAGCGAGGACGGGCCGTTCAAGTATCAAGTATCAAGTAATATTTATTTACATAATCTTATAAACTGATCTTCCTTAGCTGATACGAGATTGGTATAAGTCTTAGTTGCCGTTGTCATTGTTGTTGGTGTTGTTGGTCGACGGCTTACGTTTCGGCGACTTCGTCATCCTCAAAACCTCAAACTTGTCTAATTATAATTTATAAGATCATCACTTGTCACCTGTATCACGTGTAGTTCCGTCGATCCTCGAGTGACTCGAGCGGCCGTCAGTAAATCCTCCATTTTTCCCTGTCGCGTGCAAAAGTTGCCCAGTGGGTTCTGCTCGCTTAAGGAACTCGTCGAGCATCATATCTTTCTTCAAGGCTCTTCGCGAAGTACTCTGACCATCGGGTCGGTGATCATCCTGCAGCAGGCTTGAGATCCCGACGAATCCAGTCACTAACAGCTCTTGTCCATCGGTTATCATTCATACGCATTACGTGTCCGGCCCACCTTATCTTCGACTGTTTGGCGTATAGATCGGCATCCTTAATTTTTGATCGTTGACGCAAGTCAGAGCTTCGGATCCCATTCCTTACTTGTGTGAAACGGAATACACCTAGTATCGTCCTTTCGACTGCACCTTCGATAACGCTGAGTGATCTTTCATCCTGCTTACGCAGCGACCAGGTTTCTGACGCATACGTTAGGACAGGAAGAACCGTTGAGTCAAAAAGATGAGAACGGAATCGGGTGTTCTTTGTTCTCTTCACTACATCCTCGATGCTCCCCTAGCCGCTCGTTTCCCTCTGCTCAGCTCTGGAGCTAAGTCGTTCATCACATCGATTTCTCGACCTAAATAGACATAGCTAGAGCATTCGCAGATATTCGTTCTGTTGAGCGTAAATGGGGCAAACAAAACCAATCCGTTCTTCATGAACATCGTTTTCTTTAGATTTAGTCGAAGACCAATATTTCCACACGCTTTATCAAAGTCCGCAAGCATTCGTTCCGCTTGGCTAATGTCTGGTGTTACAAGAACGATATCATCGGCAAAGCGAAGGTGATGTATCTGCCGACCACCGATTTTCACTCTCATATTATCCCATTCCAATGTTCGCATGACGTTCTGGACGGTGGCGGTAAATAATTTAGGCGAGATTGCAACGCTTTGCCTAACTCCTCCTTTGATGTCAACGTTAACATCGTTGTAGAATAGTGAAATTTTGGTTGTAAAATTTTTGTACAGCTCACGAAGAATCTTTATGTACTGAGTAAGGTCTCCTTGACTATCAAGCGCATCCATGACTGCTTCTATCTCAATTGAATCAAAGGCCTTCTGTAAGTCGATAAAAGTGAGACAGAGCGGTCTTTCGTACTCTCGCGATACTACAATGAGCCTTGTTAACGTGTGAATATGGTCCATCGTACTAAAACCTTTTCCAAACCGCACTTACTCACATGGCTGTCCTTCGTCCAGTGTTCTGTCAATCCTGCAAGGATGACTCAACTGAAAACTTTATTGACGAGAGACAACAAGCAGATTGGGTGATAGTTGCCAATATCGTTTAGGTCGCCCTTCTTGAACAACAACATCTTGCTGGTCTTACAATGAGTAGGAACATTCCATTCAGACAGGTAACGTGTGAAGAGCCGAGCCCGTGTGTTTTCGAGGATGGATGAAGGTTCTTCAGATCTTCTGATCTTATCATGTCCAGACGTGGTGCTGTTCGATTTTTCACCGACGAAACGGCATGTCGGATTTCGTAAGGGAGAACCGGTGGAACAACATATCTATCCACTTTGTTTCATAAGACGGGAGGTGGACTTGGCTATCGAAGAGATCTGAGTAGCACTCGTGGATGATTTTTTCGATCGCCTTTCTGGACGTTGTTATTGTTTCGTCTGGGCGTCGGAGTGAAATCATCTTGGTCTTGTAATTGGCAAAGCTTCGGCGGGCTTTGCGAATGTTTTTCCCAGCCTCTGCAGCTTCGACCATTACTGCTGCTGTTCTCTCCTTGAGATCTTCTTTCATCGCCTTTCTGCATTGTTGCGGAAGCTCTGAAGTTAGTTCGCGTTTGCCTGCGGCTCGTGCGATTCCACGCTGGCGTTTCAGCTCGAGAGTTTCTGGAGACAGACGTCTCTTGGTGACTTTCCAACTCTCGGCTTTCGTAGTGTTAACGTGAAGATGTTCAATGAGCCGACAGTATTCCTTGTCGATGTTGTCGACAACGGCGTCTTCCCAACAGTCGACTAATGAGTTGAATAAGTCCCAGTTTTTGGCTGTTTTGGGGCTTCGGTTTTTGAATTTAGCGGCTTTTCCTCCTTTCCACGAAAAATAGAATCTTATCCGAAGAAGACGGTAGTCTGATCCTGTGGAGAATTTTGGGACAACAGCGACATCCGTAAGTCAAAATTTTCTATTTACAATGATGTGGTCTATTTCGTTATGGTGCTCTCCACTGGGAGATTCCCACGTCCAACGTTGAGGGTGAGATTTATGGAATTGCGAGTTACCATGGATGGTCTTGGTCGCCATGATAAACTCATAGAGCCGCTCACCCTGTTTATTCCATTCTAATCCGTGGGTCCCAATGTGACGTTCCTCAGACGATCTTCTTGGTCCGATCTTGGCATTGAAATCTCCAATGATGACCTTGAAGAATGCATGGTTTTCTCTGTAGAACTTCGCCAAGTCTAGCGGCTTTTCCTCCTTTCCACGAAAAATAGAATCTTATCCGAAGAAGACGGTAGTCTGATCCTGTGGAGAATTTTGGGACAACAGCGACATCCGTAAGTCAAAATTTTCTATTTACAATGATGTGGTCTATTTCGTTATGGTGCTCTCCACTGGGAGATTCCCACGTCCAACGTTGAGGGTGAGATTTATGGAATTGCGAGTTACCATGGATGGTCTTGGTCGCCATGATAAACTCATAGAGCCGCTCACCCTGTTTATTCCATTCTAATCCGTGGGTCCCAATGTGACGTTCCTCAGACGATCTTCTTGGTCCGATCTTGGCATTGAAATCTCCAATGATGACCTTGAAGAATGCATGGTTTTCTCTGTAGAACTTCTCCAAGTCCATGAAGAACGCTTCGATTTTTTTTGACATAGTTTGATGTCGGCGAGTAAACGACGAACATTGTCAAAGCTGGTATTGATCCACATCTTTTTAATTGTAAACGTCCAATTCGGGTTGTAAGTTGTTCGAAAGAATGTTAATGGAGAAACTCGTGTTGACGAGAACGCCGACACCGCCTACTATACTGTCCCATGTTCCGAGGAACAGTTCTTCTCCAGCATCATAGACGGCGTTGAATGGGTGACGTCATCTCGTCCTGGCGGATGACCTACCCAACGCTGCAAAATTGGGGCTCTTTCGTGGTCAGGGTAATGAGGCCCGTTTATTTTTACTGTGTTTAGCATATTTGATACCCACGTATAGCTTGCTGGGCTCTGAACGTGGGGGCTGGTTATACTCACGGATAGCTTGCCAGGCTCTCCCAGAGTGGACATAGATCTTATCTGCTGGAGGCGACTCCTAACCGCCTCCCATATACTTCCCTGTCACTTGAATACCGGGTTTTGGCCGAATTGACGCGTAGAATACAATCCGCATAAAGCGAGTATGCACTCACACACGCATGCATGAATACGCCTACCAAATACAGAAAGTATGTGCCAAATCGGCACACTAGAAAGAGGCAGTCCTTCCCCTGGGTCCACCTGCGTCTCAGGGAAGCAATGGTCGCTTTTGGTGCTCCATTAACCCCCTATCCGCCACCTGGGGACGCTCCATGTAGGCTCGCGACTAACCGGCTCGAGATCCCTCATATGACGGAGATCCGTGCCATAAGATCGTATAAATATATATATCAACTATCTCTAAGGGCGCGTGTGGCGCAGTGATTGGAGGCGCTACTGCGGCGCGCACGCGAAATGCGCCCATAGCCCACCAAGCCTTCCATCCCTCCTGGGTCGGCAAATTGAGACCGGACTCGTCTGCGAAAATAGCAGCACTGGCTCAATACATCGGCCACTCACCGCGAGTCATTTTAACGGCCAGATATGCATTCAATCACCTCCAACGATGCTTAATGAAATCGAATGCATGGCGCATCCCTCAGGGATTGATCAACGCCGAGAGCTTTATCCTTCATCCTTTATCAACTATCTCTGCCGAGGTTTACAGAAAGTCGATCTTTTAAGTTATCAGGCAATGCTGATTTCTAGATGGACGCAATTCGAACATTTGGAGATACTTGTCACTTTGAGCATGAATGGAGTACACGTAACCAATCTGTTCCTCATGTAGATCGTTTTTGTGAGATTTATTCCATAAACAATTTTTGCAAAAGCTTTCTCAAAGTCGGTAGGTATTCGTCCCAATTTGTTAATGTTTGGAGTTATGAGAACGATGTCATCAGCAAAGTAAAGATGGCGTAGAGACTTACATTGAGAAAGGTAATGAGTGAGGAGCAGAGCCATTGTGTTTACGAGGACTGGCGGAAGGTTCGCCAGGCGTTCAAATCGTATCCTATCCGGAACTGGTGCCGTGCTATTTTCCACTGACGAAATATCGTGTCAGATTTCTGAAAAGAGAATTGGTGGCACGAGATATCCATTGTCCTTTATTTCATATGAGGGGAGGACATGGCTGCGTGGTAGGCGTGAATGATTTTCTCTGTTGCCTTTCTAGACGCTGTAACTGTTCCGTCTGGACGTCGGAGTGTAATTATCCTGATTTCATAATTCGCGAAGTTTCAACGGGCTTTGCGAATGTTTTCCTTCTTTCCGCGGCTTAGATCATGATTACTGCTCGTTTCTTTTTAAGATCTTCTTTTATCGCCTATCTGCATCGTTTTGCGACCTTGGATGTGAGCTTGCGGTTGCTTGCGTCTCGTGCGATTCCACTCAGCTTTCATAGCGTTAACAGAAAGGTGTTGAATGAGCCAGAACGGCAGAAGAGGGTAGCAGCTTGAACCACATTCGGGCCTTTCAGTGAAGCCACCCACAAACTAAAGGACCCGAAAACCCACGTTCACTTTTCGATTCAACCGTTCTCTCCCTCCACCCACCGACGCTGTGTAATGCAGCAGAAATGTGGCCTGACACTTCAACCACGTCAAGAATCCTTGGAACTACTCACAGAGCGCTCGAACGAGGTTTTCTGAAATACAACCGGAGCAGACCTAGCCGTAATGCGAGGCTCTGATTTTAAAAACCTGTCTCAGCTTCGAAACGAAGGCGAGCACACATAAATAGCAAAATGCGCATGGGTCGACTACATAATAAGGACAGACGACAGATAGACGAAAAAAAGTACAGAGTGGACTCCATAGAGATGCAAGCGTCTTTTAGGGTGACAATCTACATATTGGTTGGACACGTTCGTAAAGAAACTCAATCAGGTGTACTCACAGTTGTAGTTGTTTTACGGTGTGAGACTCGCACCCGCCACCACGCTCGAATCAAACCACCAGAATGAACGACGATTGAAAGGTAAGGAAACGAATGGCAAATATGCTGGGGTCCTCACAACTCGAGAAGACGAGTCGTCCAAGTATCCAAACATCCAAGGAAATGTGTACCTTGAAACCTCAAGTGACACAAGGTTGAAGACCATGAAGCCAAAAAATAGTGTGGTCTCAACCTATCATTGCTATGCAGTATATGTAGCGCGTGTGGCGCAGCGCCGTGCAACACACACTCGGAATCGATCTCCGCGCACATGGCCCACAAAGGCTTCCATCTCTCCGGGGTCGCTAGATTGGTAACAAACTTTCAGGGAGGATAGCAGCTCAGCCTCGATATATCGGTAGGCCACCACAATCATTGTTAAGGCCAGATATGCATTCAATCCCCTCCAAATGATGCTTAATAAAATCAAATGCATTGGGCATCCCTCAGGGATTGATCAACGTCGAAAGCTTTATCCTTTATATCCTTATGCAGTATAGCCACCTTTTTGCTTCAGTCAAAGTTGGTATGGAATTACGGAAAAAGCCAGTGTCTGACCTAAAGAAATTTATAAGATATGTATTCAGAGATCAGTAACGATCTTCAACATTTTAACCGTTACGCGTTTCTTAAATAAAATTGATGCCTGCCCCGTGTGAGTGTTCATTCTAAAAGAATCTATTTGAAAACACATCTGATAAGATTTTTAAGATTTCGGTGCCTTAGAAATCTCTTTTTAGTCTCAGCAAAGAAAAAAATTCTGTTCCGTTTGTTGTTTACGGCCAATTGGTCTCAAAAAAAATTTGGAAATTGCTATGGTGGATTCCAATCAGGTGAGATGAGGGGTTAACCCTAAGTATTACGCAAAATTTGGAGACAAATAGTGGCCATTGTTGTTGATACTCATATCACTGCTTTTTTCTTTCATCCGTTGGCAATATTAAGCAATATAGGGCCCTAATCGAGCTCAGATTATTAACTCACCACTTGAAGTTCTAATAGCCTTAGACTTAGGCTTAGCATGAGTGATTTCTTCTCAAAATCAATATTCCACTCGTTTACTTGCTAGGATATAAGCAGTGGCTCCTTAGCACAAAGTGCTCATAACATAAGATCTCTACGCTAAAAACTGCGTCGGTTGCGTAAAAGGTTGAGCTACAGATAGAGCTGCTGTTCTAGTGAAATAAGTAGAAAACAGTTCTGTATAAGTTGTCCTGTAGAAACGTAAAGAAATGGCTGATGTTACGAAAACCATACTGATAATAAAGTGCTTTGATGAGATGTTCCAGCGTATTGAATCTTCTTGATCATCTTTAACAAGCCTCTGAAAAAGTATTAGATGCTTTAATCTGCTCGGAAGTTTTGCTAGGAAGAGAATAAAGTCCCATTACAAAAAAGCAGGAGACACGAGTCTCTCTGTCTTGAAGCGAACGGATTCATCAACAGAGTTTTTTACTTCAGTATTCGTGAAACTCCACTCCCAATTTCTCGGGTCCTTTCCGGAATAGCGGTTATGTCGACTTCAGTGGTAGAACTGGTTTCTTACTACGAAGTATTTCAAACTCTGGAGAAACATCTCAACGCTGTTCAATGACCATGCTCGACGATATTTAGATGATTGCAAAGCACAAAAAAGTGCGCTCATTGAATCCTGAATGTTCCGACGATATTTAAATGACTATTAAACGCAAAAAATAAGTACTCCTTCTTTGATGAACTTACACGAGATTGATAGAGATATTTATTTTCGGCTAACGTTTCGACGTCTTCGTTTTCATCTGGGCCGATGATCCGAGTCGATGGTCCACGCTTGTTATTTGTCTTGATGTGGCGTCTTCCCCTCCGTGTCGAGTCAGGTCTTCCTCAGCGGTCCATCTCCTCGAATGAAGCACACTTATTCGGTGATGCCTTTTTATACACGATGCTGATGGTGGATATAATGATAATGTCCGTTGATAACTACTTGTTTTCCTTCCGGACATATGTCATCGCGCACATCGTGCAGAAGTCGGTGTTATTATTAGCTAGCATAAAGCATATTAGTATTTCGAAACCGACTTTCCTTTAACCTTTCCTTTAACCTTATTAGCTCATCAAAGAAAGAATACATACTGATTAGTCACATCGAGGTTTTTTCGAAGCATTATCATTAGATCCAACATCAGCATTGTGTATAAAAGGACATCCCCGAGTGAGTATGCTTCATTCAAGGAGATGGCAGGCTGAGAAAGATCTGACTCGACACGAAAGCGAAGACGTGATCGAGACGAATAAAAAGCGTGGACCATGGACTCGGATCATCGGCTCTGATGAAGACGAAGACGTCAAAACGTTAGCCGAAAATAAATATCTTTATCAACCTCGTGTAAGCTCATAAAGAATAACAATAGAATAAAGAAAGAATACTTATTGATTAGTCACGCCGAGGTTAAAGGAAAGTCGGTTTCGAAGTATTACTGCGCAAAAAAAAATGTTTTTATTGCATCATGAATGTTCGTCTTCTGTCATTCTATTAGCCGATCTCACAATGTCGTGTGTGTGAATGTGCTGTGTGGCGTATTTTTCAATTAAGCTTTCAAATTCGATCTGGCTTCTAATCCAACGATTCAACGATAATCCTCAATTTTATCCCTTCATATAAACGCTGCTCATCTACGATAATGAAGTCTGGAAAACTAAACCAGAAAAGACCACTTTATCGACAGATTTTTTTCGTTATAAGGAAAGAAAAACAAGAAAGGGAAAGAAAGAGAAGAGGAAGGTGAGAAGCAGATAAAGAAACATTTCGAGAAGTAAGTAACTCTAGTTAATCTTGTAATGGAAAAGAGTTGCTATTTTTCTTCTTCTGAGCAAGCACCTAGAACATGTATAGGGCTATCGAAGAAATTTTCACGTTGTTAAGGGAATCAGTAAGATGTGAAGAAAAATTAGGCAGTGAGCAGACATAGCGCTTTCAGATAAAAAAAGATAAGAACGATAAAAGAGTTACAGAAATCATTCGAAAAAACCAGAGCCACGCAATAAGTTTAGTTCGTGTGTTCCATGGAAGAAAAAAAGCGACAGGAACATATCTGCTATGAGAACTTTTATTCTCGTCGATTTTGGCAGAAATGTTGATAAAGGCAACTGGCTTCCTTATGCCTTGGCAAAGCTTTCTCCTAGCTAGGATTTCAGATGAAAAAATCCTCGCACACCTTCTTCCCTGGCTTATATTCTTACATATGAGCCCTCGCAGTATGTGAGAAACCCAGGAACTCGCCTTAGCAGATAAAACCAAAAATAAAAAGAGCGAAAAGCGTTTGGCACTGGTTAATTCGTGAGGTGCGCCGTGAATTCGACTTTATTCGCAGCTTCTTCAAGATCAATGAATGCATTCCTGCCACATACAATGACTACAGTTGCCTACGGTTCTCTTAATTAGGCATTTTATCCTTCTAGGCAAGCCTGATACCAATCCACCAATCCGAACGAATTGAATTTTGACTTTCCCAAGGCCCGAGATCGAACTAGGTACCTTATGCGTTGCGTACTCTAACCACTGCGTTACACTCACATTAAACTGAATTGTCAGTAATTTTTTAGATTATTCACGCTAAAGCAAAATGAAAATAGGTTTCCGAAGCACAAATTGCTCAATTTGTAGACGGCTAAACCGTAAAAAGAGTACGTTGTAATCGAAGAAAGGCAGTTTTCATGATCGCAGCTGCATTCCTGAGTTAACATGTGATGAGTTTATGAAGAAAGATAGACTCGATACTTTTTATTCTTTTAAAAGTTTCAAATACTTACGAAAAACAACTGACCAGAAGCTTCCTAACCTGAGCAAGATTTTTTGGGAAAAAACAAAAATGAAATGAATTCTTCACCGCAAAGTTCCAAAAAAAAATGATAAGCCACCTATTAATATTAGCTCTACATTAGCATTACTGTGTAACATTGCTTACTTCTTAGAGCCAGCTCTTTACCTGCTCTTGAGCTTAAATGGGATCCACGGGAAAAAAAATAAACGACGGTTCTATTGAAAGCTGGGACGTTTTATTTATGGTAAAAATCAGCCAGTAAAATTTTTCAAAGTGTATGAAATCATAATGAGAAGAATTATTGACCATAATATTCGCTTAGTTCTGTAGGAAAAACTTACACGTTGACGTTTGCGGTTTTTTGTAGAGCAAAACCCCCACAAGCTGTGTGGTAGTCGTAAAGCATTGTCGAATAGCTTCTCATATTTGAATCACGTTATACATTAATTCTATATTGGTCATATCCTACTATTTCACTTACTTTATTTTCCTCCTTGCCATAATGATCTATGGCTTCATTGTCGCTTGGGTGACGGCGTTCCTTAGTGCTAAAATACGATGTTCACCTTAAGCTCATCTCCCAAGCAACGATACAACAAGCCGCAAAATCGTTTGACGCATCCATCCAAAAGCTCAGGTAGAAATAAATTTTAGAAAACAGTAAAATAGAAAATAGAAATAGAAAATATAGTAAAATAGATAGTAAACCTCCCAGGCACTGCCTGTGTTACTAAAAAGAGTAAAAAGAATGACGCAGCGTGAACATTAGTGGCGCTCATCGTCGTCCTGGGCGCGCGTGGCGCATTGGTTGGAGGCGCCCTGCAATACATATGGGATCAATTCCCGTGCCTCTGGCCCTCCAAGCCTTCCATCCCTCCTGCGTCGGCAAATTGCACCAGATCTGTTTGAGGGTATAGCAGCACTGGGTCGATACATCGGCAAGCAACCGCGAGTCATTGTAAAACCAGATATGCATTTAATTGCCTCCAAACGATGCTTAATAAAGTCGAATGCATGGAGCAACATTAAGAGATTGATCAACGCCGAGAGCTTGGTCCTTTATCCTTTATCGCTATCCTTGATTAGACATGGAAACCCACTGAGTGGTTATGGTGAGCGGCAGAGGAAAATGAAGTTTATTAATTATCGCTCTACTTAATGAATACTAAGAAAAACACTTTGAAAAGCGTTATGGCACAAAATGCTCCCTTTCAGCATATTACTCCGATTTTCATATCTACAGTATTATTTTGTAGACTGAAGTATATGAAATCTATAGCTACGTCAACGGTGAACGACTTCGGTTTCCCTGAATTAACGGAATTAGAGGAATATCATCGTGGAGTGAGTCGGTGGTTAGGAAGCGGTACTCGCCGGCAGCCGGACAAGCAATGATCCTCAATGAAGGTCGGAGGAGAGGATGTAAGGCTCGAAGGCGTGTCATTAACGAACATGTGGAGCTATTGGCATATATTGAGAAAGAAATTGCTGTTAGACCGTACCAGTGGATGGAGACCAGTTGAGCAACTAAAGATAAGGAGATAATGCAAACAAGGCATGTGAAAATGGTAATATTATGTAGTCGTTTCGAAATGATTTCATTAAAATTAGTCGCTATTTGTGCCCTTATTTGCGCGCACATTTTGGCATATAAGTGACCATTTTCGTTGATATTAATGCATTCGAGGAAAGGCAAAGTGAACCATATGCATGGATTTCAATGCATATTCCGTTCGGATTTCTTTTGTTACAGAGACCTTTTCCGTCTTTGCTTTAGCACGACTATATATGATCTACACTTAACACCTACGAGTTTACAAAAACCCTTTATCGGACCAATTTTTCAGGAAGGAAATTATTTTTTTACATTGAAAGACGCGAAAAATTAGAAATTAAACCAAATACTCTACTAGGCACGCAAAAGACACAGGGACTTTATGAGGAAAATTTTGAAGTAGAAGTTACGATCCTTGCACAGGATTCGAAAACACAAGCGTTCAAAACTCTCGAGGCATTCTGGATTAATTCCAAAAACCCGAAAATGAACAGCAAGGAGAAATGCCTCGTAATCACGCGTGATATTGGACAGTATTTAAACCTGCTATTCTGATGTGAGGGGCGCATTATACTTCCATGTGAATCTGTGAGGTTGGTCTCCAAGGGACGTATTCAGTGGAAGACTCATAGAGAGCGGTGAGTGTGCAAAGCAGCTATTCTGGATTTAATTTGTTTGAAATCTTGGTTTCTCATTTTCTATATCTGGTTATGGAGATGTTTGGCTGAGTAGATCGCGGTCAATTTGACCTTTCCAGGTTTTGAGGAAGGCGAAATTCGCCGAAACGTCAGCTTGTACGTAAATAAAGAAATAACACCTCATGTTTGCTAAACAGAAATATAAAGAATAATAAAGCTGTGTGTCAACCTCGTGCTAGCCTGCCAATGAGATGAAACGGTCATTGCTTAAACGAAACTGTTTATTATGCTAATGAAAACCCATTTAGCAAGCTTTATTTGCTGAGATTATCAAAGTGTTCGGTTGAGTAAATCGCTGTCAAACTGGCTTTCTCATGCTCTGAAGAAGGCAATGCAGCCAAAATGTGAGCTGTATTAAATGAACAAATGATGTAACAATAATCCTGTGATTGCTGTGGAACCAAGAAAACAGCGAGTTGTTGATCAATTCCGAAGTGAAAAGAAAGGTTCTTGAACTTGTTTCTGAAAAATTATTTTGAATCGCGGTGCTCACATTGACTTTGACCATCTTTGCATGCAACGCAATAGTTCCCATAAGACCTGATTTCCTGAGTTCTTTGAGTTAAATGAGATTGCCCCATTTATCCTCATTCCTGTGCCTTTTCCGATTCGTTTGGTTCCGCAAAAATATTCTCTGCGTCAATGCTGGTTTGGAGAAGATGATAATGTCGAAGACGTAACGAACTTTTGAAAAAAAGACCTTTCATCATTGTGCATGCTCTTTCTTGCTTTAAGTGAAATGATCAAGAAAAAAAAAGAGAAACTCTAAGCGACATATACACAAAATTAGACGTTCACGACTATGTATTATGCCTAAATATCAACAGATTAAGAATAAGATTAAGAATATTACTTGGACGAGATCCAGTAAAGACTAAGTTCCTCTCATCAGCATTAATACTGCCGAATGAGTTCCGTTTGCTCGACAAACATGAAGGACATCACATAATTTAACCTTTTTATTTACTGCCTATTCTTTTTAATGGCAGGGCATTATTTGTGAAACAACTACAATGATGCTGAGATATTTGCAAAACTCCGGACCGCAGGTGTTTGCGGTGGCGAACGAAAGCCGTATTGTCCTTTCCGGGGAGTAACGCGCTCACCACCACACCATGCGGATCCTTCGCTTCGCCTGCCTCTCAGCTAGTTTTATCGATCTTTCGCCATCAGCAATCACCCGTTAGCGGGATTGATCTGGGGAGCCCAAATCGGCATTGAACCTAGTAAAGCAGAGGCTATAGTAATAATCACAATTTCAACCTTTTTATTTACTGCCTATTCTCTTTAATGGTATGGTATTATTTGTGAAACAACTACAATGATGCTGAGATATCTGCCAAACTCCGGACCCCAGGTGTCTTCGGTGGAAAACGCACTAGCTGAGAGACAGGCGAAACGAAGGACCCGCATGATGTGATGGTGAACGCGTTACTCCCCGGAAAGAACAATAGCGCTTTCGTTTCCCACCACAAACACTTGCGGTCCAGAGTTTTGCAAATATCGGACATCAAATACTTTGACATTACGTTATTTGCTTTCTATTGTTTCCTTACTAATGAAAAGGTTTCCACGGTTACCTTGCAAGTCTCAGACTTGGCAGTAAATTTGTCCGCTCTTGTTCGACTTCCAGAAGAAAATATCAAATTCCTTTTAAGATTGTGCAATTTCATGGGTTAGTTGACCCATGCTGTACACTTCTGTTCGCCATTCAGGAACAACACACAAAACGATGAGGCGGTAAACCAAATTTGGGAAAATACTGAGGAAAAAACGATACGAAATAAAAATCAACAGTCGAATTTTGTCTTCAGTTAAAAGTACCCAATATGTAATATGAACAGCGTCACATTAGGTGAAGCTGACGAAGTTGTTAGAAATGTGAAATAAAAGGAAAAAAGATGAATAGAAGCGAAAACATCTTTTTCTTTTAAGAGAATTTAAGAAAGAATGAAAATAAAAAACGGAAGGAATGAATGTTGTCGCTTGAATTCACTTGCAGGCTTAAATAGGGTAATTGTTCTTGCTGTAAACAATTTTAAGAAAAGTTGAATCTCTTGTAAAGAAAGAGGACGAGTTTCTTAATAAAATAAAACTAAATGCTGAAAAGTATAACACCATGCACTCGGAGAAAGAGCGAGAAAGTTGAAAAATTTCACTATGACGTAGAGATGTTGAAGTATGAGGATGTCTATGACCAGACCGGTAAAGATTACATGTTATAAGAAAAACAACTTGAAGATAAGGATTCTTAGTGGCTCCCACGAATCGGTGGTGCATTCCTCCCACGAGAACGTGCAAGTGTTCCCATCAACCTACCGCCATTCGGAAACGGTACCTCTCACAATGCAGACTGCAAGTTAGATGTGACCATCGCTCATAAATATGTTTGACACGAAATTGCACAAAGACATTGACACGGATATTTTCTGCTATTTTCGGTCGGTTACATTCTTTTTCAGAATTCTTTCGCATTTCTTCACATCTACTGACCTTGTTCATCACACCATCACACCTATGTGATCGCGTAGTTTTTTCCCTGTTAGCAATGTTTTTCTCGGGCGACTAGGCACCTGATGTTGTGAACGAGTTATACCGCATTTGTTAAGAGTTTCCTACAAAACTCGATCATCTAAAACGATAGCCTAATCAAGAATGAAATAGAAAGCTCGTTTGCCGTAAAATTCTTCCTCGGTAAAATCGTCCTTGTTAGGTAATTTTATCTCTCCTCAATGGGATGACACCAGCCTCATCGTAGCTGAAAGGTGAGGTGTTTCTGAGTGTCATGAACACAGCTACGTTCAGTATCACTGGAGTTCATCTGCTTTAGATGAAAAATTTTTTCATTTAAAATTCCACTTGTCGGCATCAGAAGTTACTGTTATCGCAGATGAATGTCAGTCAAAAAATCATAAACCTCCTCTGAGGGAGAGACGCGTGCGAAATAGCTGTCACAAAAGACAGTAGATTACCAGCGAAATGGAAACCGTGAGCGTAGACCGATTCATCGAAGGGCGCCTGTGGCGCAGTGGTTGGAGGCGTCACTGCAACACGCACGTGGAATCGATTCCTGCGCCCATGGCCCACCAAGCCTTCCATCCCTCCGGGGTCGCCAAATTGGTGCCAGACTTGTCTGGGAGGATAGCAGCACTGGCTCGATACATAGGCAGGCCACCGCGAGTCATTGTAAAGGCCAGATATGCATTCAATCACCTCCAGCGATACTTAATGAAGGAGAATGCATGGCGCATCCCTCAGGAATTGATCAACGCCGAGAGTTTTATCCTTTATCCTTTTATTTACTGCCTACTCTTTTTTAATGGCAGTTTATATATTGAGAAATATAATTTTAATGATGCTGAGATATTTGCAAAACACTGGACAGCAGGTGTTTGCGGTGGGGAACGAATAATTGTGGTCATAACTGCAGCCTCAGCCTAACTGGGTTCGTTGCCGATTTGGGCTCTCCAGATCAATCCTACTGACGGGTGATTGCTGATGGCAAAAGATCGATAGAACTAGCTGAGAGACAGATAAAACGAAGGACCCACATGGTGTGGTGGGGAACGCGTTACTCCCCGGAAAGGACAATAGCGCGTTCGTTCCCCACCGCAAACACCTGCGGTCCCGAGTTTTGCAAATATCTCAGCATCTTTAAAGGTGTATAAGTCGTTCACTAATGAGCCGGTGTAAAGGTTTGTTTCCATGTATTTTTGTAGAAAACACGTAGGATTTCTCGTAGATAAATATCAAAATGACGTTTCTTCGCTAAGAACATTGTAAAGAAAATGCACTTAGTAGTAATAACAATTGAGGCAGGTAATTATGGCGTTCATCACGAGCACGGTGTTGGTTCGACCTCCATCAGTTCCAGCAGGCCGCTCATCCCTCCGGGAGTAAAAGGATAGCGCCAGACTTGTCTAAGACTGTGCACTTACTGCTGTCTAAGAGGGAGCACTCTAACTCAGCCATTTGGCTATCTCAAGACTCTATTTAGAATCGACTCAACAACCATTGAGCGACATTCGTGACAAAGACGATAATCCTCAGACAGCAACCGAACCCAAATCCCTTATACTGGGATTTTCACAATAGACCGAAAATGGATCATGAAAAAGTGATAATAGCTTGAAGAGATCAAGTAAAATTTTTGCAAAAAATGGAAAATATTTTCTATGTTACCTGTCTCCTTATAAACTAGTCTGCCTGTCTGAGTTGAATTTTCTTAAATAATCTGACATCACATATTGAGTGATTTTCAGTATTTCTTCCACTTGATCAGTTTCTTAGCACTAGTTTCGCATTCCATGAAAGTATTCAGACATGCGCACGAGCTCACCTTCTACGTGTCGATCTTGTTCTCTATGAGGCGCGTTAAATAATGGTCGACTTGATTGTCGCTGAAATCTTGTAATGGGCTTCTACTACAGACAGTCACAATTTATGAATTACAGATAGGGCAGTCCCAGCTAAGTTTGGCACCAATCTCCCCACTCCGGATGAATAGAATGTCAAGTTGGCCAGTGACTGTAGAGCTAAGTCGTTATACCTATTGAATGACATTTCTACTACTCCCTACTAGTGTCCAATTACACTTTTAAGTTTAGGGCTAGGTTTTAGAGAAGAAAAGTGAAGTGGAATAGTGATAAGAGATCCCAGGATCGTCTTTTTATTAACCTCAGCATTGGAATATGAATGCGTTGTTTTCTTGTTCAGCAATCGCGCGGTTGTTAAACAGCATACATTTACTTCCATAGAAAAACACAATACAATGCAACAGTAGCTGACGGTTCGGCAGTATCGGCTTCTTCACCGCCTGGAAAGGTATACTGATATACAATTTACTAGGCCAAACGCTTCAATAACATTTACAAAAAGACGAAAAACTCTGTGATAATTACATGATCAACAGCTTCTTTAAAACTTCCCGCTTTTTACGTGACTTCTAATGAGGAAGACTGGAGCAGCTGATTATAGTCGCATATGGTTGATGACTGCACCATTCCACAAGTGGAAGTCACGAAAAAAAAAAGCGGCGAGTTTTTCGAGAAGCTGTTGATCACGTAATTACCATGGAGTTTTTCGCCTTTTGTAAGTGTTATCGAAGTGTTTGGCCTAATAAATTGCATATCGGTACACCCTTCCAGGCTCTGTAGAAGGCGATACTACCGAAACGTCAGCTGCTGTTGTATTGTATTGTGTTTTTCTATAGAAACAAATGTATGCTGCTTAACAACCTCGCGACTGCTGAACGAGAAAACGGCGCAATGATAAGAGACACCAAAAATTGCCATTTTGACAAAATAATCGCACCGACCAAAAAATTTCGTTTTTTTCTTCAATGATTACGTGAATGGAAAATTTTTTATCAACTCGACATTAGATTTTTGTAGTTGTCGGATCTCCATTAATAATTGAGACCACTGTTGCATGAAATTCCAGCATAAAATATCTAAAGATAATCTAATGAATGTGGCGAATTCGTGAGCGCAAATGAATCTCGTACATAACACAGCCATTCAAAAACGTTTGGAATATCGTTGAAACTATTTAGAGTTCAGCTGAATCATTTCCGGATAAATGCTAGATTTTTACTTTGTGCCTATTACAACTCTTAACGGAAGAATTTTATGTGAAATACAACCGCAATGATGCTGAGATATTTACAGAACTCCGGATCTCTGGTGTTAGCGGTGGGTAATGAATGCAATACTACTCCTTCCGGGTGGTAAAGTGTTAACCACCACACCATGCGAGTCCTTCATTTCACCTATCTCTTAGCTAGTTTTCT
The DNA here is from genome assembly GCA_009735665.1 of Angiostrongylus cantonensis. Lineage (NCBI taxonomy): Eukaryota > Metazoa > Nematoda > Chromadorea > Rhabditida > Metastrongylidae > Angiostrongylus > Angiostrongylus cantonensis. The sequence goes on along the minus strand of MQTX01000112.1, from coordinate 647,941 downwards.
ACATACCATTGGCATCACCAGCAGATAGCCGCGGGTCAGTGTTTTGCAAATATTTCAGCATCATTACGATTGTGCATAATGCCCATCCGTGAGAAATTGTAGCAAGCAACAAATAAAACATCAACGTTGTGATTTCAAAACAGCCTTAGCTTAACCGGGTTCAATGCCGATTTAGGCCCCCCGGATCAACTCCGTTGACGGTGATTGCCGATGGCACTGATATAAAACTAGCTGAGGCAGAGGGGAAATGAAGACACGTATGGAGTGTTGTTGAACGCGTTAGCACATCGTAAGGGTAATAGCGCGTTAGTTCCCCACCCCAGAGGTTTCTAGATTATTCTGCAGTGAATGTTTTGCAACAAGCATTCTCCTTAAAGCATAAATAATTATTAAGTTGTCAGAAAATGATATAAAAACGGAATAACACAACCAATAGAAACGCTGAATTTTAACACGAAAAATCTCAACATTACTGATGGGAACTAAAGGTAACATATTTATATTTCCATACTTAGTTGAACCATCTATAAATCTTACAGATATTTCAATTCGTCTTCCACTCGCTTCATTATTTCCAACTGTCATAAACGGAAGTAGATGGTCGCGATCGGGTGCAAGAGGTTCGACTAATATTTGAGGATCTATCTTTGCACCAGACTGCCATGATGATTCAAGACCAAAGGTAATTTGCCCTGGTATGCCGCGATAGGAAGCGCTCATCCTTTCTATATCAGGGAAATTTTGCTGTTTTTAACTCGGATTCTTCCAGCGCAATAGTGAGACCTGCAATTTGTTGACCTGTCGCTAGAGGACGTTTTAAAGAGCAGAATTTGGGCAACAGCAGAATTTTCCCACCAGCTAAAAATGTACGACATATATACACAAACTGAAAGTAGTGGCTCAATTGATAAGATGACTACCATTGAGTTTTGATAGGTATCGTTCTAATGAATGTGTCGGTGTTGTCCCTCATTAGGAGATTTCCCGTAGGTAACACCGTCTCTAACAATCGAGGTCAGTGACGCATCAGGACAAGTGTTCCTACTGCTGCAGCTGGTTCTACTGCTGATTAGGTTGTTTACCCGACAGATCAGTTTGCTGAGACAAAAACGGTAACAGCCTCCCTTCTATTTAGAGCGGAGAGCGAAAATATTTTCCCGTCTAGTTTTTATACGACAAAGTTGAGACCAAATCGAAAACGAAATCTAAAGCAAAAACGAACAGATTTTCCGAGCAACTAATCCGTTAAATTAAATTTTAAAGAAGCAGCACGAGAAATTCGAGGACACCATCGTCTATGGCTGAATGAAATTTGGCTTGTTCAATAGCTTTAATGCGAGGTATTCAAGCCTTGACGGATGTAGTAACTATTGCCAGAATACTTACTATTCTTTCATCATATCGTAGGTCTGTGGTAACCACATTCGTGGTCCTTCACATCGCTTGGCGATCTTGCGGCATGTGAATGTTTTCACTTCATTGAGAGAAACTTTGGTTGTCGTAAACATTCTTTGTTATCCACACTCTTTTTATACAATCGGAACCATCCCATTGTGTGTTGCATCTGTTCCAAACCATCGCGGGTACAGTAAAGGTTCTCGACCTGTGCCAAAGTACCGCCTCCTCCAGAAGACATTTAAATAGCCTCGTGAGTCAATGTGGTATTCGCCCCTCTGTACATTTTGTGTGAGCCACCATGTAGTTAATCCAAGATGTTAACTCTTATGCTACGTGGTCACTGTTAAATATTAACTTTACAGTCGTGTACCTCTCAACACGCTAACTCTATTGTGTGTTAACATTAACCTCATCGCAGTATACTCATACGCTTACATGTATTCTCTAATACGTTAACCTAATCGCAATGTTATCACATGCTAACATGTAACCCTTAACGTGTTAACCTCATCACGAGCGACATCACAAGCCTGTATAGTCGGTAACCCTGTAGTATTGTTGTGTGAGAGTCAGGTATTACGGCCTTACATAAATCTCTTAATGTGCCTAAATCTTGGCACACTCTTAACGTATTCTAAATGCACAAGGCATTGGTTTACTGACCTATAGCAAAGATACTATTCCGCCTTACCCTCACTTATTGATCATGATACAATATTGCAGTCTGTGCTGTGCCGATGTTCGTATTTCGTTATTATAGAATTATTATAGTTACAAACTGTTTAATTACCTAAGTTTGAGATATTGCTCTGCGACAATCACGAAAAAGTCCCGCGTGGCAACTTCTGCGAAGTCGAGCATCCTACTCAGAGTTAGCGATAATAAGGCGCCGAGAACTAACTCGAAGACCTAATTTCTGGTAGCAACTGCTATAATGGAAAGGAACATAGAGGAAGAAGCATTTCGAAAATCCGATAAAATCGAAACTTTGGAAAAAGTAGAAAAAAGGTAGTCAAAATTAAATGACTTCAATGTGTGTAGATTTTGATAGCATCTATATTCTAATCAATAAATTTTACAGACGTGGTTGAGAGATGGTTTTTAAACGTGAAAACGTGAAACTTTTTCGGGTGATGATGCCAAGATTTCACTACGTGCGAGGTGAGATGAAGAAGAACACGTATAATGATGATAACATAGTAATGACACAATGGTAAATACAATAATACGATAGTGACGAAATGATAAAAAGACGATGATGACGACATAATGATAATGATATAATGATGATGAGACGAGGATGATTTAATGCCAGAATGTTACTAAGGTCCTCATTTCGCATGAAGGTGTATAAGCGCAAAGGGAGGGCTAAGTCTGAGGAAATGAAAAAGAATGTCAGATAACCTTCAGTATAAATAAAGTTGTGTTTTATGTTTCTCTAACCTAAGACAGCATTGATGTTGTTCAATCCTTGAGAGTGGGGATTTAATTTCCTAAGAACACGTCGGGTTTTTCTGAAGGATGAAGGAGAGTTCGAAGTAAAGAGTTATTTTTTGAGGGAAAAAATTGACAACGTATATAATCATTTCATTCGTTGAATCAATTTACTTTTACTGTTTGTTGGGACCTGTCCAGCAAATTCTTCAATCAGAAAACTGAGTTCCGGTTTTTATTCTTGCTCTTCTCACTGTTACTACTATGATTAGTTGTATAAAAAAATCGGAGTAGAAAAATTTAAAACGACTGCAATAACAACAGTATAAATCATGAAAATGATAAAGGACAAAGGTCTCGGCGCTGATCTGTCCCTTAGGCATGCACCATACATTCGACTTTGTAAAGCATCGTTTGGAGGTGATTGAGTACATATCTGACCTTTAAAATGACTCGCGGTGGCCTACCGAAAAAAAATAGTGCAAAGTGAACCGTCTTTACATTATCTTCATTTTACTGGCAGCTCCCATTTTGGGGAAAATCAATCATAAAAATGATAAAGGGCAAGCCCTCGGCACTGGTCTGTCCTTAGGTATGCGTCATACATTCGACTTCATAGAGCACCATTTGGAGGTGATTGAGTGTATATCTGGTCTTCACAATGACTCGCAGTGGCCTATCGATGTAACGAGTCAGTGCTGCTACCCTCCCAGACAAGTCTGGTACTAGTCCGGCGACTCCGGAGAGAGAGAAGGCTTGGTGGGTCAGGAGAGCAGGAATCGATCCCATGTGCAATGCGGGTGGCCTCCGACCACTGTGCTCCTGTGCTCTAAGAAAACACGTCCTTCATGAGCTCCTCAGGCTTTCATTGAAACAGAAATTTTGAATAAAATGTCTAAATAAAAATAGACCCTTTAAGCTCTGCTCGCCTTTCAAGAAAAGTTTTACTTGGATACTTGGATACTTGGACGGTCCTCTTCACGAGTTGTGCGGGCCCCAGCACATGCACCATTCGTTCCTTTCTCTCGCAATCGTAGTCCATGGTGGTGGTCTTGTTCGAGCATGGTATCGCTTGCAAGTCTCATACCGTAATCTTTAAAACAACTGCAGCTGCGGGTACAGCTGATTAACCTTGTCTACGAACACGTCCGCCCAACGTGTAGGTGGTCGCCCAAAGGGACGTTGGCATTCTCTTGAAGTCCACTCTACTGTTCTTTTTGTCCATCTGTCGTCTGTTCTTCTCATTATGTGACCGGCCCATCTATGCTTCGCTCTCGATGTATATTCTCCTGGATCTCGAAGATGTGACAGATTTCGAAGGTCAGAGCATCGCATTCCGGCTAGATATTGAGAGTGCCGGTTATGTCTTAGAAGACATCGCTCAAGCGCTCTGTGAGTGGTGCGAAGAATTCTTGATGTTGCTGAAGTATCAACCCACGTAACTGCACCATAAAAGAGCGCTGGGAGGACCGCAGAATCGAAGAGATGAGCGCGGACTTTCGGGTTCTTCAGTTGTTCGGAGGCTTCTTTGAGAGGCCCGAATGCGGCCCAGGCTGTTCTCCTTCTTCCATCTAGTTCCTTCTTCACGTTGTTTTCCATGTTCATTGATCGCACAAGGTATACGCATGATTTAGCTTTTTCGCCTTGACACCATGGGTTTTTCATGAACTGGGTATTCTTTCGATTTATGCGAAGTCCGATCTTTATCCCTGCTTCATTGAGCTCGTTGATCATCATCTCTGCTTCGCTCCTCATTCAAAGTCCTTGATATACGCGAGAGGATAATCTTCGTGAAAAGCTTGTAGAGTACATTTAACAAGCATATAGGACGATAGTTACGAAGATCCTTTCGGTCTCCTTTCACGGGCAGGATGACCGTCCGCGACGTCCTCCACTGGTCTGGGATTTTTTCGTTTTGAAGGTATGCTGTCATATGGTCTGCGAAAAGTACATGTAAATTGTGGCCTCCAGCTCTAAGGAAATTGGCGGTGATATTGTCTGGTCCTGGAGCTGTGCCTCTTTTCATGCTTTCTATCGCAACTCGAACCTCCGACGGAAGAATTCCAAGTGGTGTTTCTCCAGCGGGGATATTAGGGTCCGGGACGGGGATTGTGGAGCGGAAAAGGTTGGTATAGAACGTTTTCGCTATTAATTCCATATCATGGCGGAATTTATTTCGTACTCATCAGCTGCGCCGGTTGATGAGTAGCAGTTGATGATAGTAATCTTCTTATGATGCGACAGTTGAAGACGGAGGACGGCTTTCCGCGGGGAAACGATCTCGTATGAGTCGACCAGATGGACAATGGACGGGTGCACGACAAAGCCTACGTCGCCGACATTTCGTGACGGAACCATTTCTCCACGAACGACAAGGGTCCTGTTGTTTAGTAGGCATATGTCGGTTTTATTGATTTTTGTTTCTTGTAATGCGATCACATGAAATTTGATGCAATCTGCGGCTACGAAAAGGCCGTGATGATCGGCGTCTGTGGAGAGTGTTCTGGCATTATACGTGCATAGTAAGGAACAATCTCCATGGCGTGTCGTACAAAAAGTTTTACTTTCTCGGTAATTTTATATGTTTATAAAAATGGTCGTACACTACTTACTTGAGTACTTGGACGGCCCGTCCTCACTGGTTTTGCGAGTCCCAGCATATTCTCCATTTTTCTGAGCTTTACTGGTTTAGATATTGTGTTGGCCTGAAGTCCCGATATCAGCCTAGCCAAAGTCTGCGCCAGATCGTCACCACCACAGGCAGTCACGGCCCCTGTGGATCACAGGGAGATTTGCCACCATGAGACTGGTTTGATAAAAGGACGGTGGTGGGTCCAAGTATTGGTTTACTCTTTGCTGAGTTTCCTGACGGAAACGTCGGACTCCCTCTCAGCATGAGACCCTGCCACGGGGATAAATCCCCCTCTAAAAATCGCAGCCCGACACTCAGGAACACTCAGCCACGATGAGGCGTTAAACCGTTGGGAGGTCGTACAACTAAATAATCGAAAAACAGTAAGTAACTAAAGAAGTAAACAATAGGCTTTTCCGTGCTCTATAATTTTACCCGCCAATATTTCACTGCCTCTTTTCAAATCATTCACTTAATATGTCTATGACATAATGACTTGCTGCAACTTCCTCCTCTTTCAACGTAATACATTTGCCATTGGAATGATTCATTTCTGTTGCACAACGGAACGGGCGTGTACCGCTTGAATGACAAGAAAAAAAAAACATCACAGCTATGAAGGAAATGCCTTCCAGTCAGAAAATAAAATAAACTTTTAAAAATCTTCCATTTTAAAACGAAGAGTAAAAAGCATCTCATTGAACCAAAACTAAAGAAGACCATGACTGAAATGCGTTTTAAGAAATATTTTAATGTGGCCACTTTTAGCATTCTTTTCCATTCACTTCTCAATTTAGTGTGTCATTTCCTTTCTGCTTCATCAACTTAAGCTGCCACGACAATGTGCTGATATAGTCAGCGCTAAATAGTCAGTGTTAACTGCATCACATCCGGTAGTTCAATTAAGAAACAAGGAAAATCTTAGTAGATTCAGTAATAAACACGCCTTCAGATTTAATGTTAGATATTAATAATCTCTTAGCAAAGCTAAGATAGAAAGTGAAGAAAAAACCACACACAGTCAGCGTATAACATGAGTGAGAAGCGAAGACAAATCACGGATACAGACAGAGCCGACCATATTATCCTTTCGCTACGAAGCTGGTTCTTCGAGAATCACTTTTTGGAAATGTCTTTGAGTTATCGTGGCGGTTTTTGCAATTTTAAACTCATGCAAATCAGGGGAACGTCTGAAAAAGTTTCTGGAAGAAACAAAACAGGAGGTCCGAAGGCCTGAAGGCTTTTGAAGCACGACAGGGTCGAAGGCGGTGTTTATTGCTTAGCACCTATGCTACTCGCTGACGAATGATGTGTAAGTGAATAACCGCTTCCTCCTAGCTGGAATTTCCGTCAGCTATACGGATTAGTCGACGTCTGCCGTTAACCGAAGCTTAGCAGTTTATTAGTTAGAGCAATAAAAGCTAAAGGATAAAGCTCTCGGCGTTGATCAACCCCTGAGGGATGCGCCATGCATTCGACTTCATTAAGTATCGTTGGAGGTGATTGAATGCATGTCTGGCCTTTACAATGACCCGCGGTAGCCTGGAGATGTATCCACCCAGTGCAGCTATCCTCCCGGATAAGTCTGGTACCAATTTGCCGACCCCGGAGGGATGGAAGGCTTGGTGGACCATAGGCGCAGGGATCGATTCCACGTGCGTGTCGCAGTGGCGCCTCTCGCGCCTCTGTTAGAGCAATACGGTAGGGATTTTGCCTATCGCAAATAGCGCATAGTTTTCGAAACTTTATGAACAATCCACTTCTAAGGTTTGATGATCGTGTTTCAATTTTTCGATGTTTGTTTTAGGGCACAATGTAAAGTCTTTCAACTAATTTCTAGCAAATCTTCGGCATTTCATTAAGCGAGTTGTTCCTAACCTTGGACTCTAGTGTAAGGAAAGTCGTAAAATCCAAAAGCTGAGAGCAAGTTCGGTGTAGTAGAACACGGCTGTCTTATCGACATTCTAAAGAATTAAAAGCATTCAATTTGTTTTAACGAATAAAGAATCATGGACAGGCACGTTCTCAGAAAATTGCTTCTTTTCGAGCCAACAGAAGAGCAATTTATTCAAACGAGCGGCCGAAATGAGCCATTAACTGTGACGCTGTGATGTTTGATGGTACGAGAACGAATTCATCAATGCAGTGTAGATGATGCAATTGTCGGCCGTGAACTTTTAAATCCAATCCTTCCACTACATCTAGCACTGTGGAGGTGAGTATTTTTGGAGGGATGCTTGGCTTATTCAACTCCTCTCTTCGCGTCGACTATGATGCATTTCAGAATAGCGAATACTAGTGGTGATTTCAGTGACGTTTCGGCGGCTTCGCCTTTTTCAGAGTCTGGAAAGGTCAAATTAAGATGCGATCTACTCAGCTAAACAGTTTCATAACCCTAGCAGAAAAAACTTAACTGCGTCGACTATGATGCATTTCAGAATAGCGAATACTAGTGGTGATTTCAGCGAAAAATGTTCCGAGTAGGGAATCTTTCCTATTCAAAGCCTAGATCACTACTTCTGTCTCATTAAAACGGAAGGATTTGCATAAGTTGATCCATAGTCTGGACACTGTTAAACTATCACTTATTGTCTATCTCAGTGAATTCTCAGTGAAACACGGTTAGCTCTCATCATTCCTTCACACAGCATTCAGCTAATCCTTCTAAAAATTAGTTAGGCGTCGAACACCAAGAGGCAATGTGGAGAGAAAAGTAGCTGAGGTCATCTAGGTACATCTTTTGAAAACAACACTGTTCCGCTGATTTTTGACGAGGGCTAGCGCTAGCTTCATTTTGTGTTGGGGAATGAAGACTGTAGGAGAAGATGTTATATGAACACCTGGAATGACGTATCCATTTCCTTTTTGTGAAGACAAGTGAACGCGGATGTTGAAGAGATAGATCCTATCAATGGTAAGCCTAGGAAGGCCAGACACAAATCAGCAACTGCTTGCACTCTACTGGTTCTACGCTGACGTTTAAGGTGCTTCTGGAGTAGCGGAAACGCGGCACTGAACTTCTCAGATTTCGTAGTAGTTTTGCAAAGTTGTTGGGTGAACCTATGCTGATTACAAAATTTCTCAAAAAGCAACTAGTTGTGTAAAATAATAAAGTTCCTATCGTTTTAGGCTTTCATCACTTTCTTTATTTTGTGGCTTTCTCTATTTTGCGAGAAAAAAAAAACTAGAACGTTTGACTGCACATACAGAATCCTACCATCTCGTCTTCCTCATGCTTGATTTTAGCGTATAAGCGGCGTATAATTCTAATCGTATATCTTCAACTTCATTAAGATCCGTTTACTGATAAATAATAGCTTTCAAGGACGGCTCGTGTTGACGACGACATGGATTTCGCCACCTCAATTACTATCGCATGTTCAAACGAACATTTCTCCTACCTTATGACACGAGGTTGTTATTATAGAATTTATTAGGATAAAATAGCTGACGTTTCGGCGGCTTCGCCTTTTTCAGAGTCTGGAAAGGTCAAATTAAGATGCGATCTACTCAGCTAAACAGTTTCATAACCCTAGCAGAAAAAACTTAACTAATAAATTTGCATTCGCATAAGAAACAGCTTCATTTAAACACCTACCGTTTATTTGTTGTAAAGCTAGTTGGTGGATAGCAGCCGCACAGAGTACTACATGGGCGAGGACTGTGCCTATGTCAGGTTATTGGATCAGTCTGTGGTATGGCATCAGGTCACGCGTGACTCCTCCTTGCGGTTCATTTTTGGATATTTGGAATTGATCCAAAACGCTTCAAGAGTTTTACGCGCTGTTGTTTTCGATTCGTGCGTGAGGATAGTGGCTCCTATTTCAAAATCTTCCTCGCTGTGTTCCTGCATCCTATGCGCGCCTAGTGGAGTGTTTGGTCTTAATTTAGATTTATCGACTAGGTGTTCTTTTATGCAGACGCAGAGCCGTCCACCCGTTTCGTTAACGTATTCGTTCCCGCACGATTTACAAGAGATCAGATAGACTGTGCCCGAAATCATGCAATCACCGTCTCTACCGTTAGGGCAAATTATGCAGTTTTTCGTTGTACATAGACGGTCATATAGGCGGTTGCGAACTAGCTGGCGTCATAGAGTGTCCGATGGTATTCCTATCACTCTTACGGAATTCTCTGTACCAGCCCTTATTAAGTAAACTTTTGTAGCTGCATTTATTTCGCTTGAAATAAAGGACAAGAGCAACGAAGCCTTCTTTTCGCTAGAATATTGCTTCAGGGCCACGTTTTTCCTCTATACCTATGCCGAGAAGCTACAGTTTCGTAACCATTTGATACGGTTATTTGGTGCGCTAGTTCCGAGGATTCTTACTTTTGCTCTCTACCTGCGCACACATTGGCGGCGGTTCGAAACACGTTTCTTGTAAGTGCCCTTTAAGTGTATGAGGGATAAGAGGAGACGTAATGAACAACTACATTCTTACTGCTTGGCTTTCGATACCATTTTCTGATGTAGCGGTTCTCGGATAGGTTGATTTGAACGTTCAAGAACGGAAGCCAGTTTTCTTTCGGCTTCTCACAGGTGAATTTTATACACTCTGAATGTTCGTTCAATAACCCCTGTCACAGGCACAGTCATCGCCCATGTGTTACCCTATGCGGTTGCTATCCACCAACTAACTTAGATCACCTGTATCACCTGCAGTCCCGTTGATCATCGAGTGACTCGAGCGGGTGCCAGTAAATCCTCCATTTTTCCCTATCGCGTGCAAGAGTAGCCCAGTGGGTTCTCCTCGTTTTACGGACTCGTCGAGCATCATATCTTTTGTCTAGGCTTTTCGTGAACAGCTCTGACCATCGGGTCAGTGGTCTTCCTGCAGTACGTTTGACATCCCGAGGAATCCAGTCACTAACAGCCCATGTCCATCGGTTATCATTCATACGCATTACGTGTCCGGCCCACCTTATCTTCGACTGTTTAGCGTATAGAACGGCATCTTTGATTTTCGATCGTTGACGTAGGTCGGAGCTTCGGAACCCATCTCTTACTTGTGTGAAACGGGATGCTCCTAGCATCGTCCTTTCGACTGCGCGTTCGATAACGCTGAGTGACCTTTCATCCTGCTTACGTAGCGACCAGGATTCTGATGCATACGTTAGGGCAGCAAGAACCGCTAGGTCGAAAAGGTGGGCACGGACTTTATAAGCACGATATCATCAGCAAAGCGAAGGTGATGTATCTGCCCACTGTCGATTTTTACTCCCATATTATCTGCATTTGGCCGAATTGACTTGTAGAATACAATTCGCATAAGGCGAGAACGCACCCACACATACATACATGAATACGCCTAGCAAATACAGAAAGTATGTGCCAAATCGGCGCAGCAGAAGCAGGGAGTCCATGCCCTGGATCCGCCTGCGTCTCAGGGAAGCAGAGGTCGCTTTTGGTACGCGGTTAACCCTCTATCCACCACCTGGGGACGCGCCACGTAGCCTCGCGCTAACCGGCTCGAGATCCCTCATATGAGGGAGATCCGTGGTTTTCTTTCATATAAAGATAAAAACTCATAGTAACGTCCTCTTATAAATGCTACCTTAATACCATGCGAACACAGTAGTGCTTCAGACAAGCACTGCCATTATACCTTGAGTCTAATCTTAATGTAATCGAGTAACATATGACAAAGACTTCATAGACGTATGCAGCACTAATTGGTGGGACGCACTTGTGCTGGAAGGCGAATAGCTAGCATTGCCAAAAAGCCTACACCCACTGTTGCGTAAAAGTTTTCTTGGTAAACGAGTGTGAGGTTTCACAAAGGTGCAGACGATGTATTGTGAATTCCGCATGACTTATGTGTCCATAACGCAATTTTCCACTCCATCAGACCAGGACTTTTTTTTAAACGTTTCTGGTCATTAAAGCTTAGTTCACCTATGCGATGTACAACATAAAAAGTTGATAATTTTCATTCAGAACCTTTTGTTAGTAGCTCTTTCCAATCACAACCAACCTGGGAAAAAGTTAGTTCTTAAGATGCCGAACTTCTTTTTATCCATTATACATCTTTAGTGACGACTAGGAAACACCATGTAACGAATTCTTTAGGACTCCGGGAAAAAAAAAAACGCAATCAACCAGAGAAGTACATCTTTTTAAAAAATTTTCTTGGGCTCACACTGTCTAGAAATGAAAGCTTTCCAGCCACTTAAGCATTTAGTAATTGTTAACTCTTCCAGAATGCTTTGAATTCTTATTCACTTCTATAGCCTTCTTGCTGTGTCTCCTAATGCTTTTACTTGCAACGGAATGATTTGGGCGCTCCTCCGTTGAATAACTGTAACTGCTTGAAACACATTGATTGGAATCAGTCCTGCAACACTAACAGAACATCTGCTCAACAGTAAAACAGCAAATTACTAACAAAACAGTAGGGCAACTCAAAAAAACAGAGCCAGCGTGTGAACGTTGAGAGCGAATTCTTAAATCACATCAACGACACTGGTGTCTAATTACAAATTCAAAGCCTGGAAGGGTACACTAATACGCAACTTACTAAACAACAATGCACTCCACCTTGCCCGCTTCGCCAATACATTCAGTTCCGCAATTACTGCAAGAAATCAGGTATATCGTACCTGAACTCATGCAATCACCGTCTCTGCCGTAAGGGCAAATAACGCAATTTGGTGTTTTACATAGACGGTCATATAGGCGGTTACAAACTGACTGACGATGTAGGGTATCCTATGGTACTTCAATTATCGCTACCGATTCCTCTAGATCTGCCCTTCTCAAGCATCGTTTCATCGCTGCACTTAATTTATCGCTAATGAAGGCCAAGATAAACGGGACTTTGTTTTGGCCAAACCGTTCCCTTTGGAGCGTCGCTCTCCCTCGGAATCTATCTCGTGGGATTACAATTTCGTAGTCACTGGAGATGGCTATTTGCAGAGCCAAGTCGCGTGGTTCCTCCTTCCGTGTGTACCAATAAGGAATTAAAGGGATGGAATTAATTAATCATCTCTTTGTTTGTGCCGTTGATGCGTTTGATAAGAAGGGTAGGTCTAAAGGAAACGGTTGCGATAGTTGAAATACCACCCAATACTCTCTGTCGTCAATTAGTTCGTAACGGCCTGTATGACCGTCCATGTGAAACAGGAAATTGCGTAGTTTGCCCTTTGAGCAAGGACGATGATTGCACGAGTTCAGGTACGAGATATCTGACCTCTTGTAGTACTTGCGGAGACGAATGTATTGGCGAAACGGGTAGACCTTTATGTATCCGCATAAAAGAACACCTAGATGGCAAACGAAAGGAGACAAGGCACGTCACTAGGCACGCATAGGATATAAAAGCGTAGCGGAGACGATTTTGTCATAAAAGTCACTATCCTCGCAGAGGATGCCAAAACACCAGCGAGCAAGCTTCTTGAGGTTTACTGGATAAATGCCAAAATCCCTAAAATGAGCGCAGGGAGGAATACCACACGTGATCTCGCCCCATACCTTCGTATCGATCGCTGATGTAGGGAGGTATAGTCGTCTACAATATGCAACGCTGATCAGCGGCTCTTCCTCAGTGGAAGGCACATAAAAAATCGGTGGTTTTCAAGAAGCCGTTGATCTTACAATTATCGTTCAGGTTTTCATCTTTCTGTTTGTACTGTTGAAGTGTTTGACCTAGTAAGTTGCGTATTAGTGTATCCTTTCCAGCTCTGAAGAAGGTGATTCTGCCGAAACGTCAGCTGCGATTGTGTTGTATGTGAGTTATTGTATGGAAGTAAACGTGTGCTGTTTAACAACCTCGCGATTGCTGGGAGAGATGACGACGAATTCATAATTCAATGCGGAGGTTAATAGAAAGTCGATCCTGGGTACAAATTCAGAGTTAATTGAATAGATTCGGCAATAATTCTTTAGGTAGTGCCGAAAAGAAAGTGCTTAAAAATGTAGTGCAGTAATATATGCATGGTTGCTAGTCCGACCCCGCACTAGGCCTATTAAAACAAATCCTTGAAAGTATCCTTTCCAGCTCTGAAGAAGGCGATTCTGCCGAAACGTCAGCTACGATTGTGTTGTATGTGAGTTATTGTATGGAAGTAAACGTGTGCTGTTTAACAACCTCGCGATTGCTGGGAGAGATGACGACGAATTCATAATTCAATGCGGAGGTTAATAGAAAGTCGATCCTGGGTACAAATTCAGAGTTAATTGAATAGATTCGGCAATAATTCTTTAGGTAGTGCCGAAAAGAAAGTGCTTAAAAATGTAGTGCAGTAATATATGCATGGTCGCTAGTCCGACCCCGCACTAGGCCTATTAAAACAAATCCTTGAAAAGTTGACAAATTCTCACAGGAGTTGCATAAGAAAAGCTTCCTTCGGATAACAAAGACTAGCAACTGTGCGTGTTATGAAAAACCTGGTAACAGTTAGTAGGCCTATCCAAGGACTACAGAGGGAATGAGCGGTATTCAACGACAATCATAGAGAAGAATTCATAGAGAAGAATAGAGAATCATTCGGAAATGAAACACCCAAGTGGGGTAGTGCAGTAATATATGCATGGTTGCTAGTCCGACCCCGCACTAGGCCTATTAAAACAAATCCTTGAAAAGTTGACAAATTCTCACAGGAGTTGCATAAGAAAAGCTTCCTTCGGATAACAAAGACTAGCAACTGTGCGTGTTATGAAAAACCTGGTAACAGTTAGTAGGCCTATCCAAGGACTACAGAGGGAATGAGCGGTATTCAACGACAATCATAGAGAAGACAAAATGCTCAAGAAAGAAGTGGACCCAAAGTGGAAATGAACGTGAATGACGGATAAGAGACAACGAATCGAGCGAAATAAGGGCTGAAATTGCACAATATCTGAGATCAGGTCATTTATGTAAATAAGTAAATAACGAAACACTTTTAACCCGGTGGGTAATTGGAAACCACTTATTTTTTTACCACTTTTTTATTTTATTTTTAATTGGAAACCACATGTCGTTCCAGCAATTCTCATTCGTTTCGTTGTCTTGCATCGGTCATTCGTGCAGATTTCGTGAAGAATAGTTGTTTGTTCGTTGGAGGATAACAGTGTAACAGTCCATGAAAAGGAACTAAGTAAGGAGAAATTATTGAAAACTTTTGTGAGTCATTTAACCTACCATATGAATGGTGCAGTCTCTGCCAGGGAAAAGCGGTTAAAGTGATTCGGAAATGAAACACCCAAGTGGCCGATGCTGAGTCAGTTGAACAGAACAAAAAGCAGTAGCGTCATTGTTGTGCAAATCATCTTCACAAACTTTCAAGGCCTTTATTGTACTCTATGAGGAAGATGAAAAGAAACTTGAGAATAAAAAGTTCAAGCAAACTGTTTAACGTGGAACTATTCAACTAAATAAAACAGCAAACTCTCGTGTGGTTGATCATTTTGCAAGAAAATTTCTATTTCATGGGTCATTTTGTTCTGCTATGAAAAAACAACCATAAAAAAGCAACTAACAGCTACATTTACATTAAACATATCGCCACCTTTTCTTTCTAAGAAGTATTTCTTCCAGCTTAGGAATAGAATTGTTATGAAGGAAAAGAAACGAATTTAACTCTTCGCAATTGTAGGAAATAACCTCCGAAGTTCACTGGAAAGAAGAAACAGAAAAGACACAGCGACACAAAGTGAGGTCGTAATTCTATAAACAACAAATAAGCAGATGTTTGAAAATTTTAGTACCGTAAAGGTTACAAAGATGATAAAGCGTTGAGCAGTCCTTTAGGGATGTGCCGTGCAATCGCCAACAATCGTCGCAGATGTGATTGCACGCATATTTGCCCCATACAACTTTCGGGGGCGTACCGATGTATAAGGTCAGTGTTTTTACTCGCCCAGAAAAGTTTTGCATCATTTCGTCGACGCCGATGGAATGAGAGACTTCATCGGCCCAGTGTGGGTTGACCTAGGCCCTTGTGCTTATTGTTGAATAACATTACTACTGCGTTGCTCGCTTCCTTTTCGCAACATAAGGAATTAAGGTAAATTAAAGGAATGATGATTTTCGGCGGGATAGATTGCAGATGACTTGACCTTTCCAGGCTCTGCGGAGAAACAAATCCGCCGAAACCTCCTGACCGGAAATAGAGTTATTTTTGTTATGTGTTTTGTTTTTTGTTTTTTTTTTATGTTTGGACTCACTTGTGTCAAAAAGCTAATGTTTTCCTTCCTGTGAATGATAAAGACCACCAATAAGAAAGTGCTGATGAGTCACGCCGCCTTTTTTCTCATTAATTTTATCACTAAAACATTTCCAGATTTCGTTACCAATGCACGGCGAAGCTGAATAAGATTGTTCGGATTAGTATGTACGTAGTTGCTGTCAGTTTTTATGATTCAAATGGAGGAAAAGAGCGTAGACAATGTGACCATAGTCATAGACGTTATCTGGACTTCATGAAAGAAAGGACGAGGAAAATATCAAGGAGAGATCTTAGTCATACTGTTGATTGCCTCATCATAAAGGAAGGAACGAGGAAAAGATTGACGAGAGATCTTAGTCATGCTATCAACGAAATGCATCATGAAGGAGGACAACTATAAAAAAGCGCGTAAAGGTCGTATTTGTTACGGTGCTACGCTTACATCGTTCCACATTAATAACGAATCGGACCCCGTTTTTCTTATGAGATAGAGAGCATAGCGGAACTAAATGTCGGTTAATAACCTGACTACATCGATGACAATGGGGCTTCATCACTCACTGAATGGAAGCCAGCAGTAATGATGGTTGTTGAAGTACTTTTCTTAACCTCTCCCATTCAAGCTCGCGTTTCTTGTGTAGGTCATCTGCAGCAGTTTTAAGTTCACGATTTTTCGGACCTTAATGTTTACACATGTAGAAAACGTACTTGACTAAGTAAGATGTTCAGAGGATTTCCTTGCATCGACAGAATTACAATTACGCTCTTCTGACTGTTTCAACCACCTTAACGTTTTAAACAGCTATGCACTAATAAAGCTTGAAAACCTTAAAGTGTATGAATCGAGTGTCTCTATTCATTTGCTTTTATTTATTATACGGCCTGAAATAAAATATTCCACAATGTGCAAACCCAAGCACTTTTTCCAACCTATTCGTTTCCTTACATTAATCATCCACGGAGACGTTCAAAGTTTTTGCCTGTGGGTTCGTCTGCCACTTGAAGCTTTTCGTTTCTCCACGGATGTCCTTGAATACTGATCTACTCGATTCTCCCTGCAGTTCTGAGATAGTCGTGCTACAGCGTCATTGCATGGATCGAGGAAGGAAGCTTGGTTCAGACTGGTCTGATACCAATCCCCCTATCACCGAAGGGTGAGGGCCATGGTTAGCTTAGAGTGGTGTCTAAAGCCCTTGGATAGGTTGCGCTGTCCACATAATGGACGAGATCACTACCACTGTCCCACTTGTCTACTAAAGTGTACAAGGAAAAAGACGCTGAGCGCAATTTAGCAAGGTCGATTCAAAGCGCTGATGCTAGCGAGATATGCTTCGAAGGTTCGACAAAAAACCGGCTGTTAACTGCTCTTTCAAATGTACGAGTTGCACCGAACGAATCGTGACGCCTTAATCGACAAGCACAACACCCATGATTTCACCCATTCAAGCGTTTCTGAATGTGCCAGCAAAAAGATCATCAGCAATCAAATGCGGAATAAAAGTCGAGGTTTATTGATAAAATTCGTACGCGAGACAGTGAGAACTTCCCTATTCCGTAGAGTGATTACATGTGAACAAAAAATAAGGTTTTCAAGAATACAGAATAAATGATGAAGGAAAAAGTGTTCGGCATTCATTAATTCATTGAAAGAACTAGTGAATGATAAATAGTGGATAGATATTGAAGAAACTAGTGAATGACAAGCACTTTTTATTCTCCCACTGTTTGCGAGTCTCAGTACTTCTTTACTTTTTTTCTTATTAATAGTACTAATGTGGAACCTCCAAACAGTTGATGAACTCTTCCGTTTAGGGCTGAATGAGATCAAGTCGTCTCGTTCTGACGCTTTAGGTGCATAATTTTATATGTGCATGTAATGGTTCTAAGTTAATAATGGATTTAGTGTCTAAAGGAAGCTGCTTATATCGTTTGAATTCCAGAAGGTGAGAGACTTAATTGTCTTGAGGTGGGGTAGAACCATTACGTATTGTGTGTTTATAGCACAACATCTTTAACCGTTGCTCTTCCCATGACCCTCGATTTCATTACACATAGAGACTATTTTAAAAGATTTACTTAAAGAAAATTCAATCCAAAAATTGTTACAACAGCAGTATTCACATCAAAAAACTTACAAAAGCCTTGATTATTTTGAACCAAGGCGAAAAATTCAAGTTTCTCATCTGAAAGACGAGGAATAAAACAGAATAGGAATGTGCACATTTAATACCCGAAACTTCTTAATAACTAACAGCAAAGCACTAGAGAGGACTCTGGATAGGAAATAAAGCGGTTCGCTTCAAACAATGAATTCCCCTGACAAAAGTGACTTGGACTCCTCAGCAGAAGCCGTTACCAACGACGCTCGTGATACCTTCAACCTTTCAGCTTTCTCAACGGGCTTGTCATCATTTGCCGGCTCTATTACCTACAATTCGAAGTGATAAAGATTTCTACAAAAGGCTTACAAAAGGCACACTTAGTGTTCTACCTGCAATGGTATCACCGTATGACTGTGTGGAGTAGTCTGTACGCCGATATGATTGCTACTCATTTGTGGTTGTGTCATTTCTGGATTATTTAGATGATCTGAACTTCATTTGTTATTTAAGTGCTAAAACCGAAAAGAGGGCTAGCGAACTCCCAGATTCACCAAAGGCAATATGGAAACCGTAATGGATCGAAAAAAGGCTTGGTTCTTTGCGATTACTTGTCTTCAACAACACAGCGGTAGCTAGGAATGGCTATGAAATCTGTGATCAATCGATCCACACAAATCGTGGACGATCCAATACGTCGAACCAAGGTAAGAATTCAGACAAAAACTCTAACTACTCAAGACAAATACAATAAAACACATTGCGGCTTCAAACTTGGTTTCAAAATATTTTCAAAAAGATAAAAAAAATACGATCACAAATAAAAAGCAAATAGCATGTTGAGGAAAATCTTTTAATGTATTTTCATGAATTCCTAATAGGCTATAATCCCCAGTTACTTGTTTCATTTCGATAATCAGTAAACGTGCAGAGGGAAGGAGCAGGAGAAGTCGCAACCGCCGCTCTCATGATCGGTGGTTCAATACTGCTACATTCATTTCAGTTAAAGATCTCCCTGCGTAATTACTGAATTGCAAAAGCTATCAGGTCTATGCTAGTGCTTTTTTCTAAGAGATTATCGAGGTTGCCATTTTTATCAGCTACTCCCTACTACATATGTGAGATCACATGAATCGTTTATGATTCATGAACTATGCAGGCACATCAGCTTTTCAAATTTAAACTAGTATATTGCAGCCTCCTCCTAACGGTTTACCTCCTCATCGTGGCTGGGAGGTGTTCCGTGGTGTCGGACCGCGATAGACTGAGACTGAGGGATTCGTCCCACAGGCAGGGTCTCCCAAGCTAAGAAGGAGTCCGACGTTTCCATATGGAAGTTTAGATAAGACTACACCAACACCAGGACCCACCACCGTCCTATTCTCAAAGTCGCATAATGGCAAATCTCCCTCTGATCCACAAGGGCTGCGACTCTGTGTGGTGGTGAAGACCTAGAGCAGAATTTGGCCAGGCTGACCTCGGAATTCCGGAGATCCACAATGGCTTAGCCAGCAAATTTCCAAAAAGTGGTTATTATGCTAGGGCCCGCACGACCAGTGAGAATGGGCCATTCAAGTATCAAGTATCAAGGAAGTATATTTCAGCCTACACTGAACTCAACTAACTCAAATAAAAACTGTTTGAATCCAAACTTGTCACGTCTCGTCTTTCCCTGTTCTATTTAAATAAAACTAGAACTTTTTGAACACCAAAAGAACAGATTTTTCTCTGGTGTTTGGATTCAAATAATAGTGCGAATTAAGAAACGGTGTTTTGTCCAGCTGGACATTGAGGCGCGCCGAAATATTGCTTTTGTATTTGCCACTTTCGCGGTGGGAAACTGGAACGTCAATAACACCTTGAATTTCCTTGGAAATGTTAATTTTGAACAAATTTATAAATGAAAGAGTATTCAATTTGGAGTGCAAATAAAGCAGTGGTTAGAGGTGTCCTGCAATACACACGGATCGCTGGCTCGATCACACGCCTTGGTACATTGACTTCATTCATCGGCCGGCTACTGCAACTCATTTTATGGACTAGATCCAATCACTTCCACAACATTGCAGACAAAGTGAAATCTATATCACATTGCTCAGATATTGTTAAACACTAAGCGCTTTATCCTTTTTTACGCTTTGTAAATACTCTTTGAGCGATAGAGAACAGCTATGAATTTCTCAAATTCCACACAACACCAGTGGCCAAAAAATTCTCAAGGGTTGTGAAAAAACCAGGACGATCGAGAATGCATTGAAGTCGTGATTTTCCAAGCGTAAACGGTATTCAGTGAGAGTAATCGAAATTTCTCCCTCCTAATATTTTCCAGAGTCTCATTATTTACACATCAAATGTTCGGCGACATTCCTTACTTTCTGCATTTCATAACTATAGCAGCCTTGATGATTCGTTTAAGAAAAGACCAAGGACAAATGATAAGGCGTTCAGGGTTGATCAACGATCAATTCCCTAGAGACTCCCCTGCCACTTCACTTCATTGGTAGCATTGGAGATGTGAATAGACGTATATTGGGTTCACGAGTGAACTACTGGTACCCACCAATGAATTATGTCAGTGTCTTTATCCTCCCAGAGAAGTCACGAATCAGTTCGTCGCCTCCAGAGAGATGGAGAGCTTGGTTCCTATGGATGTGAGATTGAATTAACGGGCTTATATCTTTTTCAAAGCACCCCTAAACAGGGCAGTGCATATAACACGCGAAAAGTGGGGATAAATATATATATATATATATACGAAACTTGTAACTAACGTATATCCTCTTTGATCTGACGAATGAGTTCCTCGGTATCGGCCTCCACAAGACTATCACGAGTCAAATGATGAATAATCCCAGCTCCAAAACCATCACCCAGAACGTTCACTGAGGTTCGAATCCGATCACTAAAACATAAAAGTTCTTAGATGGTTCAGAAATAAATAAGCGCTTTAAAATATTTATTGTTTCAATGTATTTTTTACCAGCAAAATATTCTTTGTATGGGCAATATTATGCGTTATTAAGAAGTTAATTTTATGCTCTTTGTCTCTTGTCTTTATGTCTTCATATTCCACCAGAAGTCAAATTTTTTTTTACTGATTTTCAGCTCTGCAATTTTAGATGTCAAAAACGAATTTTCGTCATTCGACTCCTGAGGATAAGGTAGGCCGCGGGCGTCCCAGTGAACTTGACGACGACGAATTGAAAGCAGTACTAGAAGCAAACACGCGAAGAACTGCTCGCGAGCTTGCACTACAGCTTGGTGTAGGCACAGAAACAATCTCCATTCATTCGAATACCATAGGAAAGCCAAAAAACTTGACAAATAGATGCCACACGAATCAAACGATAATCAGAAAATTCGCCGTTTTGAAGCTTCGCTTGCTCTTATTCTGCGCAACAAAAACGACCCTTTTTTTATCGAATTGTGATGTACGACCAGAAGTGGAAACCGGCGACGTTCAGCTCAATGGTTGGATTGCGATCAAGGTCTACAACATTTCCCAAAGCTGAAAGTGCATCTAGAAAAGGTTATGGTGACGGTTTGGTGATCTGCACCCGGGCTGATTCATCACCGCTTCTTGAATCCCAGCGAAACGAATACGACAGAGAAGTACTGCCAATAAATCGACGAAAACACCGTAAACTCCAATAGCAGACCAGCATTAGTCAACAGAAAAGGACCAATCCTTCTCCACGACAACTCCCGACCTCACGTTGCTGAAACAGCGCTGTAGAAGCTGAACGAGTTGGGTTACGAAACTTTGCCTCAACCGCCATATTCATCAGCCTCTCGCCTACCAACTTCCACTTGTTCAAGCACTTTCACAAATTCCTGGGCGAGAAATACTTCACTAACCAACAAAACAAACAATGCCTTCAACGAATTTGTCTTTCAGAACCCCAGAATTTTGGGTAACTGGAGTTAGTAAACTTGATTCTCGTTGGCAAAAATTAAATTCTAATGGTTTTTATTTTGATTAATAAAGCCTTCTTTGAAGCAAGTTATATGACATTTTAAATACTATAATTACAAACGCTCATTTATTTTTGAACAATCTAATGGATTTTCGCCATTTTAAGTTGTTATTTAGAGAACACTAGACAGTTTCGATAAAATGGGAAAAATACAATACCCAAAGGATACAAGAATGGAAATGTCGTCGAGTTCATCGACACTCTTTCGCTAGTTATTCTATACATGAAAAAAGCTACTTTAACAAGACTGTGTAGGAAGCCTATAAGGATGGGATAAATGGCAAGAAAGATTGAAGTATTAGCTCATGACGTAAGCTGTAGTGGAAACAAATTCCTAAATAATTCAAACTAAAGAAATTATTAGTCTAATATCATTCCCACTTAAACTTGTAAATCTGGTAGTAAAAGTTTCCCGACAATTCCAACCCTTTCGCGACCTTAGACGATTTCACGTGGGAAGTCCACCGGACCAAGTGTTACTGGAGTCCAATCGGACAGCGCATGTAAATCAAGATTTACGGTCGGCAGCATCCACCAGCATACATGCCGAAATTAATGAACACGGTCCCGCAATGTTAAACAATAACCTATAGTAGAATGCCAAATTCTGTGAAATCCCAAAAATGAAAGCTGCTTTAATGGCAGCTATACTTCACATTTGAGCTAAAACCCCAAAGTGATTAGCAACAACACCTGATGTTTTTTATTTACTACTGTTCAAGAACATCAGTTTTTTTCTAAGCACGACAACGGCTTTCCTAAGAAATGAGTCATCTCATGACAAAATTGTACCAATATTTTCCATGAATACAAAAAAGAAGAAAGAACGTACAGTAACCAGTCAACGGTGAGCAACAAGCTGAGATCTTTTGCTGGTAATCCGACGGTAGTTAGCACGATGACAATTGTATCCAGTCCTGCTGGCACCGAACCAGAACCAATTGAGGCGACAGTGGTGGTCACACTAAGATGTAATAGGCATAACGAGATGAAAGAATTCCCATAAAGGTATGAAACTAGAGGACGTAATCCACAAAAACAGTGTTTTTCAGAGAACTAACAACTACTATCAAAAAGAAACAGAAAACTACTAAGATAACCGTAGATTCAAAAACATTCATATAAAATAGTTTTTATTTTATTTTATTTTGTTTTATACGACCCTCCTTCACGTCTAGTGTGCGGATCCCAGCACTTCTCAAATTCGACTCAATTCCTAGCATCCATTATCCACGGCGATCCCCTAACTTTTCCATGTGGCTTCGGCTGCTGCTAGAGGATATCCGTTTCGTCTTGAATGTCGTAGAAAGCTAGTCAAGTCGATTCTCGCTGGAGTTCTGAGATAGCCGGTCTACAGCATTCCTTCTCCGACTGCATTTATCGAAAAAGCCTAGCATCAATTCCGCGGTTCCACACGAATGCCAGGCTTGTTGAGCCCGGAGCGGGATCGAACCAGCACCGAGCTCGTAATGTCCGGCATCACTACCACTGTGCTATCCGCCCCTCATGAGTTGTTTACTGGGAGGAATGTTTATTATATAGCACAAATAACATGGGATGACCTAAAAGTATATAAATTGCACTAAAAAATGGATATTTGGGACATTTTTCCAACGACGATCTTAAGCACGCTCTAATTGGTTAGCACGAAATCTGTCGTCTGTGTGAAAAATTATTCAGAAGCTTCTCAACATTGTCCTGTTTCACTTCTTAGAATTATTTCTATAAAGCATTCCAACTACATAAAAAATTGATTCCTCTTTTTTCTAAAGTAGGTGAACCTTTACAAAGTTATAACGTATATCTGTATCACATGTAGTCCCGTTGATCGTCGAATGACTCGAGCGGGCGCCAGTAAACCCTCCATTTTTCCCTGTCGCGTGCAAGAGTAGCCCAGTGGGTTCTCCTCGCTTTAGGGACTCGTCGAGCATCATACCTTTCTTCTAGGTTTTTCATCGAGAACTCTGACCATCGGGTCGGTGGTCTTCCTGCAGTATGTTTGACATCCCGAGGAATTCAGTCACTAACGGCTCTTGTCCATCGGTTATCATTCATACGCATTACGTGTCCGGCCCACCTTATCTTCGACTGTTTGGCGTATAGAACGGCACCTCTGATCTTTGATCGTTGACGCAGGTTGGAGCTTCGGATCCCATCCCTTACTTGTGTGAAACAGGATACTCCTAGCACCGTCCTTTTGACTGCGCGTTCGATAACGTTGAGTGACTTTCATCCTGCTTACACAGCGACCAGGTTTCTGACGCATGCGTTAAGGCAGGAAGATTCGTTGAGTCAAAAAGGTGGTCACGGAGTCAAATGTTCTTTGTTCTCTTCACTACATCCTCGATGCTTGGCTAATGTCTGGTGTTATAAGAACGATATCATCAGCAAAGCGAAGGTAATATATCTGCCGACCATCGATTTTCACTCCCATATTATCCCATTCCAATGTTCGCATGACGTTCTGGAGGGTGGCGGTAAATAATTTTGGCGAGATTGTACGGCTTTGCCCAACTCTCTTGGAGTCAACGTTAATATCGTTGTAGAATCATGAAATTTTGGTTATGAAACTTTTGTACAGCTCACAAAGAATCTTCATGTACTGAGTAGAGACTCCTTGACCACAAAGGGCTCCCATGACTGCTTCTATCTCAATTGAATCAAAGGCCTTCTCTAAGTCGATGAAAGTGAGACAGAGCGGTCTTTTGTACTCTCGCAACAATAATTAAGTGTGTCTTGTTATTGTGTTGATTCAATAACACGGTCATGCTGATCTTCCACTGAGTAGGGGCCTTGCATTCAGACAACTAACGTGTGAAGAACAGAGCCAGTGTATTTTACGAGGACAGGCGGAAGACTCTTCAGATGCTCTGCTCCTATCCACTCCGGACCAGGTGCTGTTCGATTTTTCACTGACCAAATGGCGTGCCGGATTCAGAAAGAGAGAACCGGTGGTACAACATGTTCATCTTCTTTTATTTCATACGACGGGAGGTGGACGTGGCCATCGAAGAGATCTGAGTAGTATTTGTGAATAACTTTCTCTATTGCCTTTCTGGACGCTTTCATTGTTCCGTCTGGGCGTCGAAGTGCAATCAGCTTGGTCTTGCAATTGGCAAAGCTTCGGTGGGCTTTGCGAATGCTTTTTCCAAACTCTGCAGCTTCGACCCATTACTGTTGCTCTTCTCTCTTTAAGATCTTCTTACATCGCCTGTCTTCATTGTTTCCCTATTTCGGACGTCCGTTCGCGGTTGCCTGCAGCTCCTGCGATTCCAAGCTGCCGTATCGGCTCGAGAATTTCTGGATACAGTCATTTCTTGGTGACTTTCAAACTATCAGCTTTCATAGCGCTAACGTGAAGATGTTCATTGAGTCGATCGTATTCATCGTCGATGTCATCGACAACGGCATCTTCCCAACAGCCGACTAATGAGTTGAATAAGTCCCAGTTTGTGGTGGTGCTGGGACTTCTATTTTTGAATTTAGCGGCATTTTCTCCTTTCCGCGAGAAATAAAATCTTGCACGAAGGAGACGGGTGTCTGATCTCGTGTAAAATTTTGGGACAACAGCGACATCGGTTAGGCAAAAGTTTCTACTTACTATGATGTGGTCTATTTCGTTATGGCACTCTCCATTGGGTGATTACCACGTCCAGCGTTGACGGTGAGGCTTCTGGAATTGCGAGTTACCATTGATGGTCTTGGTGGCCATGATAGACACAGAGAGCCGCTCACCTTGTTCGTTCCATTCTAATCCGTGGGCCTCAACGTGACGTTCCTCAGACGCTCTTTTTGGTCCAATCTTGGCATTGAAATCTCCGATGATGACCCTGAAGAATGTATGGTCTTCTCTGTAGAACCTCTCCAAGTCCAAGTAGAAGGCTTCGTCATAGTTTGATGTCGGCGGGTAAACGACGAAGATTGTCAAAGCCGGTATTGATCCACATCTTTTCAATCGTAAACGTCCGATTCGGGTTATAAGCTGTTCGAATGAATCGATGTTCATGGACAAATTCGTATTGACGAGAACGCCGACACCGCCTACTCCTCT
>MQTX01000112.1:558481-621889 GCA_009735665.1 Angiostrongylus cantonensis | reverse complement strand
CAAAGCCGGTACTGATCCACATCTTTTCAATCGTAAACGTCCGATTCGGGTTATAAGCTGTTCGAATGAATCGATGTTCATGGACAAATTCGTATTGACGAGAACGCCGACACCGCCTACTCCTCTACTGTCGCATGTTCCGAGGAACAGTTCTTCTCCAGTGTCATAGACGACGTTGAATGGGTGGCGTCGTCTCATCTCCGCCTGGCCGATGACGTCGTACTTTATCATTCTTGCTGGCATGAGCAAATCTTCTATGGAGGACTTGAATACAATTGTACGTGCATTGTAGGTACAGATCGTCTTCTTTATGTTCTATCGTCTTCGTGATCCAGGCAGCTTCCACTGGCCCTGAGATTTTAGCAGCCTCTCCGTACTCGTCCTACCCAACGCTGCGAAATCGGAGGCTCTTTCGGAGAGGGGAATGAGACCCGTTTTTTTTTTTACTGTATTTAGCATTTTTGATACCCACGTATAGCTTGCTGGGCTCAGAACATGGGGGCTGGATATACTCACGGGTAGCTTTCCAGGCTCTCCCAGAGTGGTCATGGAGCTTATTTGCTGGAGGCGACTCCTAACCGCCTCCCATATACTTCCCTGTCACTTGATTGCAGGCTTTTGGCCGAACTGACTCGTAGAATACAATCCGCATAAAGCGAGAACGCACTCACAGGCTCAGGCGTGAATGCGCCTAGCAAATACAGAAAGCATGTGCCAAATCGGCGCAGCCCTGCGTCTCAGGGAAGCAAAGGTCGCTTTTGGTCCGCGATTAACCCTCTATCCGCCAATTGGGGACGCGCCACGTAGCCTCGCGACTAACCGGGTCGAGATCCCTCATATGAGGGAGATCCGTGGAATAAAATCCTCTAAGGTTGATTAATGTTAGAAAACGAGTGCTGTATGATGAAATGTAACCAGATAAAAACAAAAAATGGTTTTTTAGACCAAAAAAAATTCAGAATATTCAAATTTGTTCTGGATAGATCTGTCGAGCTGAGAAACATACCTAATTGTCAGCAACTCGAGAAGAGTGAGCTTAATGTTGTGGAGTTGAGCAATAAAAATTACTGCAACCGCCTCATAAAGAGCTGTACCGTCCTTAAATAATAAAAATATTAAATAAAAACCGAAAGTCGAAAGCAAATAGAAGCAGAAGGAAGTGTTCAGATACCACAAAAACACGAAAAACGAAAAAAAACAGAATCTAATGCTGGATTTGCATCTCTTTCATTATAATCCTCCTGATCTACCATATTTTCTTACATGCTAGTGGATTTGCTCTCATTCTTGATAGACCCATCAAAACTAAGCGTGAAGAAAATTGGGGACAGTATGACGGTGACGGCGGTTGTCGACAAGACTTTCTTCCAGGCCCTTATAAGAAGACAAGAATTTTCAAAGATATTTGGAGAAAGCAGTTATTGTTATTTGTAGAGCGTTTTTTTCTGCACTCTTAACTAAAATTTGCCTGTTAGGTCACAAAAAATACCTCTACGTTGATGGCTTACTCATAACTATGACGCCTTTTTTGCATGGAAAAATCTAACTCGTCAGCAACAAGAAAACTGCTGGCATTGAAGAAGCGAAAACCCTTGATGGAGATTGTAACGGAACGTTCAGTACCGATTTTTCATCCCAGCCTCTTGCTAAACGATCCAGTTAAGTAGTTCGCATTCCCCACATATATACGAATGGGACTAAGTGTTTTTTTTTCCGCTCACGATATCTTTTTTGGTTTTTTCTTTTGTAAGCTTTAGCTGACTGTATGAAAGATCTAACTCGTTGAGACCGTTTTCAAAGTTGAAGTCAAATTGTTGGTTGCGGCATCACAAATCCCATTTCAGAATAATTTTGTTACTTCTCTATGCGCACTATGTCGTTATTTCAAAAAATCGCCTACCATAGTGATTGTGGCGCCAAGTGGTAGGACAAATCGTGTTACTCGGCGGTCGATCTTCAGATTTTCCTCTAACGCTCGAAACGTGACCGGCAGCGTCGCACCGCTAAAACATAAAATTATGAAAACTCCTCTATGTCACATTAACAAAAAAAAAGATATAATGGGAAAACAGCATTTAATGAATATTGAACAACATCAATCAGTCATTTAAAAAAGGAATTTGCCGTATCTTCAATACCGCAAACTCTTGGGTACAACAAAATATACCAGGATCAGATGTCGAAGCTACAGTATACAGGATGTGACTTGCTAAATATGACTGCAGTGAAGTCTTCTTCGCAGGCATAGGTTTTTCTAAGGCTTTTTAAAAGATCCCACGCCGAGACCCTCCATCCGTAAAAAACGATTTTTTGAGAGCAAAACTATAGTCGAATAAATATGCGCTATTTAGGAGACAACACCATCATGATCACATTATAATTTTCCGTAAATTTCTTTAAATATGAAAAAGACAAGTTCCGTTTCGTTTATAACCTTCCCAAGCAAATAGTACTTGTAATATTCCGCCCGTGGGTAAGTTGTTACTTACATGCCCACTGACGTTGGTGTCCTTCATACTCGATTGAACCACATAGGAAGAACTGTGTTCAGTGAGTTGCACTCAATTTTAAGCGTTTATCATTCGATATAACTATTCTATTTACATT
Organism: Angiostrongylus cantonensis; assembly: GCA_009735665.1. Lineage (NCBI taxonomy): Eukaryota > Metazoa > Nematoda > Chromadorea > Rhabditida > Metastrongylidae > Angiostrongylus > Angiostrongylus cantonensis. The sequence goes on along the minus strand of MQTX01000112.1, from coordinate 619,282 downwards.
ATAATAGATACATTAGATATTTAATGCTTGACCACGGACCCTCCTCATATGAGGGATCTCGAGCCGGTTAGCTGCAAGGCTACGTGGAGCGTCGACAGGTGGCGGATAGGGGGTTAATCGCGGACCAAAATCGACCTTTGCTTCCCTGAAACGTAGGTGGATCCAGGGGATGGATTCCCTGTTTCTGCTGCGCCGATTTGGCACATATTTTCCGCATTTGCTAGGTGTATTCATGCATGTGTGTGTGAGCGCTTTCCCACTTTATGCGGATTGTATTCTATTAGTCAATTCGGACAAAAGGCTGCAATCAAGTGAGACGGAAGTCTCAGCAAGCTATGCGTAGGTATCAAAATGCTAAATACAGTATAAAAAAAACGGGCCTCATTCCCCTGATCCCGAAAGAGCCTTCAATTTCGCAGCGTTGGGTTGGACGAGTACGGTGAGGCTGCTAAAATCTCAGGGTCAATGAAACTGCCTGGATCACGAAGAACTATGGTGACGACCTACAATGCACATACAATTGTATTCAAGTCCTCGATAGAAGACTTGCTCATGCAAGCGAGAATGATAAGGTACGACGTCATTGGCCTGGCCGAGACGAGACGACGCCACCCATTTAACGTCGTCTATGACAATGGAGAAGAACTGTCCCTCGGAGCATGCGACAGTAGAGGAGTAGGCGGTGTCGGCGTTCTCGTCAATACGAGTTTGTCCATGAACATCGATCGATTCATTCGAACAGAACGAACAACCCGAATCGGACGTTTACGATTAATAAAGCTGTGGATCAATACCGGCTTTGGCAATCGTCGTCGTTACATGGACTTGAAGAAGTTTTACAAGACCATACATTCTTCAATGTCATTATTGTAGATTTCAACGCCATCATTGGACCTAGAAGGACATCTGAACAACGTCACATTGGGACCCACGGATTAGAATGGAACGAACAGGGTGAGCGGCTCTCTGAGTTTATCATGGCGACCAAGACCATCCACGGTAACTCGCAATTCCAGAAGCCCCGCCAAGTGGTAGGACAAATCGTGTTACTCGGCGGTCGATCTTCAGATTTTCCTCTAACGCTCGAAACGTGACCGGCAGCGTCGCACCGCTAAAACATAAAATTATGAAAACTCCTCTATGTCACATTAACAAAAAAAAAGATATAATGGGAAAACAGCATTTAATGAATATTGAACAACATCAATCAGTCATTTAAAAAAGGAATTTGCCGTATCTTCAATACCGCAAACTCTTGGGTACAACAAAATATACCAGGATCAGATGTCGAAGCTACAGTATACAGGATGTGACTTGCTAAATATGACTGCAGTGAAGTCTTCTTCGCAGGCATAGGTTTTTCTAAGGCTTTTTAAAAGATCCCACGCCGAGACCCTCCATCCGTAAAAAACGATTTTTTGAGAGCAAAACTATAGTCGAATAAATATGCGCTATTTAGGAGACAACACCATCATGATCACATTATAATTTTCCGTAAATTTCTTTAAATATGAAAAAGACAAGTTCCGTTTCGTTTATAACCTTCCCAAGCAAATAGTACTTGTAATATTCCGCCCGTGGGTAAGTTGTTACTTACATGCCCACTGACGTTGGTGTCCTTCATACTCGATTGAACCACATAGGAAGAACTGTGTTCAGTGAGTTGCACTCAATTTTAAGCGTTTATCATTCGATATAACTATTCTATTTACATTATAATAGATACATTAGATATTTAATGCTTGACCACGGATCCTCCTCATATGAGGGATCTCGAGCCGGTTAGCTGCGAGGCTACGTGGAGCGTCGACAGGTGGCGGATGGGGGTTAATCGCGGACCAAAATCGACCTTTGCTTCTCTGAAACGTAGGTGGATCCAGGGGATGGATTCCCTGTTTCTGCTGCGCCGATTTGGCACATATTTTCCGCATTTGCTAGGTGTATTCATGCATGTGTGTGTGAGCGCTTTCCCACTTTATGCGGATTGTATTCTATTAGTCAATTCGGACAAAAGGCTGCAATCAAGTGAGACGGAAGTCTCAGCAAGCTATGCGTAGGTATCAAAATGCTAAATACAGTATAAAAAAAACGGGCCTCATTCCCCTGATCCCGAAAGAGCCTTCAATTTCGCAGCGTTGGGTTGGACGAGTACGGTGAGGCTGCTAAAATCTCAGGGTCAATGAAACTGCCTGGATCACGAAGAACTATGGTGACGACCTACAATGCACATACAATTGCATTCAGGTCCTCGATAGAAGACTTGCTCATGCAAGCGAGAATGATAAGGTACGACGTCATTGGCCTGGCCGAGACGAGACGACGCCACCCATTTAACGTCGTCTATGACAATGGAGAAGAACTGTCCCTCGGAGCATGCGACAGTAGAGGAGTAGGCGGTGTCGGCGTTCTCGTCAATACGAGTTTGTCCATGAACATCGATCGATTCATTCGAACAGAACGAACAACCCGAATCGGACGTTTACGATTAATAAAGCTGTGGATCAATACCGGCTTTGGCAATCGTCGTCGTTACATGGACTTGAAGAAGTTTTACAAGACCATACATTCTTCAATGTCATTATTGTAGATTTCAACGCCATCATTGGACCTAGAAGGACATCTGAACAACGTCACATTGGGACCCACGGATTAGAATGGAACGAACAGGGTGAGCGGCTCTCTGAGTTTATCATGGCGACCAAGACCATCCACGGTAACTCGCAATTCCAGAAGCCCCACCCTCAACGCTGGAAGTGGGAGTCTCCTAATGGAGAGTAAGATAACGAAATAGACCACATCATAGTAAATAGAAAGTTTTGCCTAACCGATGCCGCTGTTGTCCCAAAATTCTACACGGGATCAGACCACTGTCTCCTTTGTCCAAGATCCTATTTCTCGCGGAAAGGAGAAAAAGCCGATAAATTCAAAAACCGAAGCCCCAGAACTACTACGAACGGGAACTTATTCAATTCATTAGTCGGCTGTTGGGACAATGCCGTTGTCGATAACGTCGACGAGGAATACGATTAGCTTGTTCAACATCTTCACGTTAGCACTATGAAAGCTGAGAGTTCGAAAGTCACCAAGAAACGTATGTCTCGAGAAACTCTCGAGCCGATACGCCAGCGTGGAATCGCACGAGCTGCAGGTAACCGCGAACTGACGTCCGAAATAGCGAAACAATGAAGACAGGCGATAAAAGAAGATCTTAGGGAGAGAAGAGCAGCAGTAATGGGTCGAAGCTGCAGAGGCTGGGAAAAGCATTCGCAAAGCCCACTTAAGCTTCGCCAATTACAAGACCAAGATGATTGCACTTCGACGCCCAGACGGAACAGTTACAGCGTCCAGAAAAGCAACAGAGGAAGTCATTCCCGAATACTACTGAGATCTCCTCGATAGCCCACGTCTACCTCCCGTCATATGAAATAAAAGAGGATGGATATGTTGTACCACCGGTTCTCCCTTCTGAAATCCGACATGCCATTTCGTCCGTGAAAAATCGAACAGCACCAGGTCCGGACAGGGTAAGATCAGAACATTTGAAGAACCTTGCGCCAGTAATCGTAAACACACTGGCTCAGCTCTTTACACGTTACCTGTCTGAATGCAAGGTCCCTACTCAATGGGTATCAAAATGCTAAATACAGTATAAAAAAAACGGGCCTCATTCCCCTGATCCCGAAAGAGCCTTCAATTTCGCAGCGTTGGGTTGGACGAGTACGGTGAGGCTGCTAAAATCTCAGGGTCAATGAAACTGCCTGGATCACGAAGAACTATGGTGACGACCTACAATGCACATACAATTGTATTCAAGTCCTCGATAGAAGACTTGCTCATGCAAGCGAGAATGATAAGGTACGACGTCATTGGCCTGGCCGAGACGAGACGACGCCACCCATTTAACGTCGTCTATGACAATGGAGAAGAACTGTCCCTCGGAGCATGCGACAGTAGAGGAGTAGGCGGTGTCGGCGTTCTCGTCAATACGAGTTTGTCCATGAACATCGATCGATTCATTCGAACAGAACGAACAACCCGAATCGGACGTTTACGATTAATAAAGCTGTGGATCAATACCGGCTTTGGCAATCGTCGTCGTTACATGGACTTTAAAAAGTTTTACAAGACCATACATTCTTCAATGTCATTATTGTAGATTTCAACGCCATCATTGGACCTAGAAGGACATCTGAACAACGTCACATTGGGACCCACGGATTAGAATGGAACGAACAGGGTGAGCGGCTCTCTGAGTTTATCATGGCGACCAAGACCATCCACGGTAACTCGCAATTCCAGAAGCCCCACCCTCAACGCTGGGCGTGGGAGTCTCCTAATGGAGAGTAAGATAACGAAATAGACCACATCATAGTAAATAGAAAGTTTTGCCTAACCGATGCCGCTGTTGTCCCAAAATTCTACACGGGATCAGACCACTGTCTCCTTTGTCCAAGATCCTATTTCTCGCGGAAAGGAGAAAAAGCCGATAAATTCAAAAACCGAAGCCCCAGAACTACTACGAACGGGAACTTATTCAATTCATTAGTCGGCTGTTGGGACAATGCCGTTGTCGATAACGTCGACGAGGAATACGATTAGCTTGTTCAACATCTTCACGTTAGCACTATGAAAGCTGAGAGTTCGAAAGTCACCAAGAAACGTATGTCTAGTTCGAAAGTCACCAAGACACGTCTGTCTCAATAAACTCTCGAGCTAATACGCCAGCGTGGAGTCTTACGAGCTGAGGGCAACCGCGAACTAACATCCGAGCTTGCGAAACAGTGCAGACAGGCGATAAAAGACGATCACAAGGAGAGAAGAGCAGCAGTAATGGTCGAAGCTGCAGACAGCGTCCAGAAAGGCTATGGAGAAAATCATCCACGAATACTACTCGGATCTCTTTGATAGCCACGTCCACCTCCCGTCATATGAAATAAAAGAGGATGGATGTGTTGTATCACCGGTTCTCCCTTCTGAAATCCGACATGCCATTTCGTCCGTGAAAAATCGAACAGCACCAGGTCCGGACAGGGTAAGATCAGAACATTTGAAGAACCTTGCGCCAGTAATCGTAAACACACTGGCTCAGCTCTTTACACGTTACCTGTCTGAATGCAAGGTCCCTACTCAATGGAAGACCAGCAAGACCGTGTTGTTGTTCAAGAAGGGCGATCTACACGATATAGGCAACTATCGCCCAATTTGCTTGCTGGCTGTCGTCTACAAATTTTCCACTCGAGTTATCCTAAACAGGATTGACAGAACACTAGACGAAGGACAGCTACGTGAGCAAGCTTCGAAAACGATTTAGTACGGTACACAAAATCAACACAATAACAAGACTCACTTAAGTATTGTTGCGAGAGTACAAAAGACCGCTCTGTCTCACTTTCATCGACTTACAGAAGGCTTTTGATTCAACTGAGATAGAAGCAGTCATAGAAGCCTTTGGTAGTCAAGGAGTCCCTACTCAGTATATGAAGATTCTTCGAGAGCTGTACAAAGATTTCACAACCAAAATTTCACCATTCTACAACGATATTAACGTTGACATCAAAAGAGAAGTTAGGCAAGGCGATACCATCTCGACAAAATTATGGAATAATATGGGAGTGAAAATCGATGTATGGCAGTTATATCATCATCGGTTTGCTGACAACACGTGTCCATATAATACCAAATATTAGCCAAGCCAAGCGTGTGCTTGCCGACTTTGATAAAGCGTGTGGAAAGATTGGTCTTCGACTAAATCTCACGAAAATGATGTGCATGAAGAATGGATTGGTTTCGTTTGCCCCATTCACGCTCAACGGAATGAATATCTCTGAATGCTCCAGTTATGTCTATCTATGTCGGGAAATCAATGTGATGAACTGCTTGGCTCCACAGCTGAGCAGACGGAAATGAGCGGCTTGGGAAGCTTTCAAGAGCATCGAGGATGTAGCGAAGAGGAAAAGGAACATACAGCCTCGTCCCCACCTTTTCGACTTAACGGTACTTCCTACTCTAACGTTTGCGTCAGAAACCTGGTCGCCTGGTTTCATGCGTGAAAACTTGGTCGAAGGATCACTCAACGTTATCGAACGCGCAGTGGAAAGGACGATGCTGGGGGTATCCCGATTTCCACAAGTGAGGGATGGGATCCGAAGCTCTGACCTGCGTTTAACGCTCAAAATTCAAAGATGCTTCGTTGGATGGATCTTTATTACCTATCTCTACCAGGAATACAGAGTTTCTACGCAACTCTATAAGGAGGACAGTAACGCAGTGGTATTGAAGGCGTCTTGTAGGAGCAAGGCCCTGGTTCAACTCCACACCAGTCTAACTAACCCCTCCAACTTTCCAATATGAGGAAATTGATAACAGTGATGCGTGATAGCAATTGAGCCTCTCATCTACAAAAATAACGATTGTCTATGGTGAAGACCCGTGAACGCTCTAGCAGAGGAAGTCACAAAACCGAGAAAACCGACTTGACCAGCATTCAATATTTATAGAGAGGAACAGAAATATTCAAGCAATAACCGAATTCACGTATGAAAAAAATATGCAAGGACCTTCATGGACGATAGATGCGAGGAGAATAATAGAGTACAAAAAGTCATAGGAATGCGCTTAATCTACATCAGCATGGATCCTATAGACAAAAAAAAAATTATTAAAACTCAAAAAACGTGTTCATCAGCTAATAAGTGAATGATTCATCTGACTGTTATCGAGGGTTCCAGTAATAGCCTTTTCACAATCCAGTGGATAACATTTGTTCAAGGGACACGAACAATATTTCATTTTACATTGTCTTTTTCAAAAAGCCTGGCCATCGGGACTATTAATGAAACGAGATTTGGTCGCCAAGTTGTTATACGCTTGAATTCCTAGGGAACCACATCGCTCACAGTTTGTGTTGAGATCTTCAACCGCTATAGATGAAGCCGCCGACAAAGCTGGTCCATATTTATTTTCGAGATTTTCATGCATGCGATACCTGCATAGGTGTTCTATTCTCTTCCACCTTCGACAACTGCAAACTTTAGATCGCTTTTCTCTCCAGCACAATACGAAATAATCTCAACTTCATAGTTTCGAAACCATGTGCCATAACGCTAAGTGGGGAACTTTTCCTATGGTTTACGAATTATTCAAGCTTTCCAGGAATACAGGAGGCCACAATTTACATGTAGTTCTCGCAGATCATACGACAGCCTACCTTCAAAAGGAAAAAATCCTAGAACAGTGGAGTTCAAGAAGGGCGATCTACACGATATAGGCAACTATCGCCCAATTTGCTTGCTGGCTGTCGTCTACAAATTTTCCACTCGAGTTATCCTAAACAGGATTGACAGAACACTAGACGAAGGACAGCTACGTGAGCAAGCTTCGAAAACGATTTAGTACGGTACACAAAATCAACACAATAACAAGACACACTTAATTATTGTTGCGAGAGTACAAAAGACCGCTCTGTCTCACTTTCATCGACTTACAGAAGACTTTTGATTCAACTGAGATAGAAGCAGTCATAGAAGCCTTTGGTAGTCAAGGAGTCCCTACTCAGTATATGAAGATTCTTCGAGAGCTGTACAAAGATTTCACAACCAAAATTTCACCATTCTACAACGATATTAACGTTGACATCAAAAGAGAAGTTAGGCAAGGCGATACCATCTCGACAAAATTATGGAATAATATGGGAGTGAAAATCGATGTATGGCAGTTATATCATCATCGGTTTGCTGACAACACGTGTCCATATAATACCAAATATTAGCCAAGCCAAGCGTGTGCTTGCCGACTTTGATAAAGCGTGTGGAAAGATTGGTCTTCGACTAAATCTCACGAAAATGATGTGCATGAAGAATGGATTGGTTTCGTTTGCCCCATTCACGCTCAACGGAATGAATATCTCTGAATGCTCCAGTTATGTCTATCTATGTCGGGAAATCAATGTGATGAACTGCTTGGCTCCACAGCTGAGCAGACGGAAATGAGCGGCTTGGGAAGCTTTCAAGAGCATCGAGGATGTAGCGAAGAGGAAAAGGAACATACAGCCTCGTCCCCACCTTTTCGACTTAACGGTACTTCCTACTCTAACGTTTGCGTCAGAAACCTGGTCGCCTGGTTTCATGCGTGAAAACTTGGTCGAAGGATCACTCAACGTTATCGAACGCGCAGTGGAAAGGACGATGCTGGGGGTATCCCGATTTCCACAAGTGAGGGATGGGATCCGAAGCTCTGACCTGCGTTTAACGCTCAAAATTCAAAGATGCTTCGTTGGATGGATCTTTATTACCTATCTCTACCAGGAATACAGAGTTTCTACGCAACTCTATAAGGAGGACAGTAACGCAGTGGTATTGAAGGCGTCTTGTAGGAGCAAGGCCCTGGTTCAACTCCACACCAGTCTAACTAACCCCTCCAACTTTCCAATATGAGGAAATTGATAACAGTGATGCGTGATAGCAATTGAGCCTCTCATCTACAAAAATAACGATTGTCTATGGTGAAGACCCGTGAACGCTCTAGCAGAGGAAGTCACAAAACCGAGAAAACCGACTTGACCAGCATTCAATATTTATAGAGAGGAACAGAAATATTCAAGCAAGCTTTTCCATCGACCTCTTACCATACCCATAGGAAAAGGGATTCGACACGACGACACAATATCGCCAAAGCTGTTCAGTGCCGCACTGCAATGGATAATGAAGTCACTCGATTGAGATGAGAAAGGGGTACGTATTGATGGAAAATTCCTATCAAACGTTCGTTTTGCCAACAACATTGTCATCTTCTCAAGAAGTACTAGAGATGCACTGGTGATGACCAACGAGCTCAACGAAGTGGAGAAAAAGATCGGATTTCGCATAAATCGAAAGAAGACCCAGTTCATGAAAAACCCATGGTGTCAAGGCGAAAAAGCTAAATCATGCGTATACCTTGTGCGATCAATGAACATGGAAAACAACGTGAAGAAGGAACTAGATGGAAGAAGGAGAACAGCCTGGGCCGCATTCGGGCCTCTCAAAGAAGCCACCGAACAACTGAAGAACCCGAAAGTCCGCGCTCATCTCTTAAATTCTACGGCCCTCCCAACGCTCTGTCATGCTGCAGAGCCGTGGGTTGATGCGTCAACTACGTCAAGAATGCTTCGCACTACTCACAGAGCGCTTGAGCGATGTCTTCTGAAATATAACCGGCACTCTCAATATCTAGTCGGAATGCGAAGCTCTGACCTTCGAAATCTGTCACACCTTCGAGACCCAGGAGAATAACCATTGGCAGCGAAACATAGATGGGTCGGTCACACATTGAGAAAAACAAGCGACAGATCGACGAAAAGAACGGTAGAGTGGACTCTAAACGAATGCAAACATCCCCTTGGACGACCACCTACACGTTGGGCGGACGTGTTCGTAGACAAAGTTAATCAGCTGTATCCGCAGCTGCAGTTGTTTTACAGATTACTCATATAAGACTCGCAAACGCTACCATGCTCGAACAAGACCACCATCATAGACTACAAAAGCGAAACAAACGTTCTACACCAACCTTTTCCGCTCCACAATCCCCGTCCCGGGCCCTAATATCCCCGCTGGAGAAACACCACTTGGAATTCTTCCGTCGGAGGTTCGAGTTGCGATAGAAAGCATGAAAAGAGGCACAGCTCCAGGACCAGACAATATCACCGCCAATTTCCTTAGAGCTGGAGGCCACAATTTACATGTACTTTTCGCAGACCATATGACAGCATACCTTCAAAACGAAAAAATCCCAGACCAGTGGAGGACGTCGCGGACGGTCATCCTGCCCGTGAAAGGAGACCGAAAGGATCTTCGTAACTATCGTCCTATATGCTTGTTAAATGTACTCTACAAGCTTTTCACGAAGATTATCCTCTCGCGTATATCAAGGACATTGAATGAGGAGCGAAGCAGAGATGATGATCAACGAGCTCAATGAAGCAGGGATAAAGATCGGACTTCGCATAAATCGAAAGAATACCCAGTTCATGAAAAACCCATGGTGTCAAGGCGAAAAAGCTAAATCATGCGTATACCTTGTGCGATCAATGAACATGGAAAACAACGTGAAGAAGGAACTAGATGGAAGAAGGAGAACAGCCTGGGCCGCATTCGGGCCTCTCAAAGAAGCCACCGAACAACTGAAGAACCCGAAAGTCCGCGCTCATCTCTTAAATTCTACGGCCCTCCCAACGCTCTGTCATGCTGCAGAGCCGTGGGTTGATGCGTCAACTACGTCAAGAATGCTTCGCACTACTCACAGAGCGCTTGAGCGATGTCTTCTGAAATATAACCGGCTTCAAGAAGGGCGATCTACACGATATAGGCAACTATCGCCCAATTTGCTTGCTGGCTGTCGTCTACAAATTTTCCACTCGAGTTATCCTAAACAGGATTGACAGAACACTAGACGAAGGACAGCTACGTGAGCAAGCTTCGAAAACGATTTAGTACGGTACACAAAATCAACACAATAACAAGACACACTTAATTATTGTTGCGAGAGTACAAAAGACCGCTCTGTCTCACTTTCATCGACTTACAGAAGACTTTTGATTCAACTGAGATAGAAGCAGTCATAGAAGCCTTTGGTAGTCAAGGAGTCCCTACTCAGTATATGAAGATTCTTCGAGAGCTGTACAAAGATTTCACAACCAAAATTTCACCATTCTACAACGATATTAACGTTGACATCAAAAGAGAAGTTAGGCAAGGCGATACCATCTCGACAAAATTATGGAATAATATGGGAGTGAAAATCGATGTATGGCAGTTATATCATCATCGGTTTGCTGACAACACGTGTCCATATAATACCAAATATTAGCCAAGCCAAGCGTGTGCTTGCCGACTTTGATAAAGCGTGTGGAAAGATTGGTCTTCGACTAAATCTCACGAAAATGATGTGCATGAAGAATGGATTGGTTTCGTTTGCCCCATTCACGCTCAACGGAATGAATATCTCTGAATGCTCCAGTTATGTCTATCTATGTCGGAAAATCAATGTGATGAACTGCTTGGCTCCACAGCTGAGCAGACGGAAATGAGCGGCTTGGGAAGCTTTCAAGAGCATCGAGGATGTAGCGAAGAGGAAAAGGAACATACAGCCTCGTCCCCACCTTTTCGACTTAACGGTACTTCCTACTCTAACGTTTGCGTCAGAAACCTGGTCGCCTGGTTTCATGCGTGAAAACTTGGTCGAAGGATCACTCAACGTTATCGAACGCGCAGTGGAAAGGACGATGCTGGGGGTATCCCGATTTCCACAAGTGAGGGATGGGATCCGAAGCTCTGACCTGCGTTTAACGCTCAAAATTCAAAGATGCTTCGTTGGATGGATCTTTATTACCTATCTCTACCAGGAATACAGAGTTTCTACGCAACTCTATAAGGAGGAGAGTAACGCAGTGGTATTGAAGGCGTCTTGTAGGAGCAAGGCCCTGGTTCAACTCCACACCAGTCTAACTAACCCCTCCAACTTTCCAATATGAGGAAATTGATAACAGTGATGCGTGATAGCAATTGAGCCTCTCATCTACAAAAATAACGATTGTCTATGGTGAAGACCCGTGAACGCTCTAGCAGAGGAAGTCACAAAACCGAGAAAACCGACTTGACCAGCATTCAATATTTATAGAGAGGAACAGAAATATTCAAGCAATAACCGAATTCACGTATGAAAAAAATATGCAAGGACCTTCATGGACGATAGATGCGAGGAGAATAATAGAGTACAAAAAGTCATAGGAATGCGCTTAATTTACATCAGCATGGATCCTATAGACGTTGATGCGTCAACTACGTCAAGAATGCTTCGCACTACTCACAGAGCGCTTGAGCGATGTCTTCTGAAATATAACCGGCACTCTCAATATCTAGTCGGAATGCGAAGCTCTGACCTTCGAAATCTGTCACACCTTCGAGACCCAGGAGAATAACCATTGGCAGCGAAACATAGATGGGTCGGTCACACATTGAGAAAAACAAGCGACAGATCGACGAAAAGAACGGTAGAGTGGACTCTAAACGAATGCAAACATCCCCTTGGACGACCACCTACACGTTGGGCGGACGTGTTCGTAGACAAAGTTAATCAGCTGTATCCGCAGCTGCAGTTGTTTTACAGATTACTCATATAAGACTCGCAAACGCTACCATGCTCGAACAAGACCACCATCATAGACTACAAAAGCGAAACGAATGGCATACGTACCCACAGGTCGTGAAGATGGACCGTCCAAGTATCCAAGTATGTAAGTAATTAAGTTCCAGAATACATTAAGAGAATGAAAATAACGGAGTCAAGGCGCAAGCGTTTTTGTCTTCTCCAAAAAATCAATGATTTTTTGCAAGCTTTGCAAACTGATCCTTCCTTCCTCGCGCAGCTAAGCCGCTATGCCTTTCATTTTGATATATACAATTGTTTGCCCCGATGGAAACTGCTTAAACGAAAACTACTCGTAATCTTAAATGCTCATGTTAAAATATATAATGCAGAAATAATATTGTAATCTTTTGCGTGCGAACTTCGTCTCATTGAATATCATCTTCCGGCCGGACCAATGTTTGAGTAGCTATAATATTGCAACAGTTTTTTAGTTCCTATAATATAAAGCAACTAAACTAACACTTTTTACAGTGGGAAAGTTTGTCATTCCTTATGCAGATTCCTCATAAATTAGGTTGTTCAGAAATTACTGTTGTATTGTGAATGCGTCGTTTCCTTCCTCAGCAATGTCAAGGGTGTTAAACAGAATACGTTTACTCCCGTACAAAAGCACGATATTACAATCCAGTGCCGATGTTAATAGAAGTCCGGTCCTGGAAACTGTTAATGCTGTATTTCAACGCTACCTTCTAACGGTTTATCATCTCATCGTGCCTGAGTGGTGTTCCTAGGTGTCTGACTGCGATGCACAACGAAGGGAGCCCCGACAGAGTCTCTCGAAATGAGAAAGAGACCGACGTTTCCACCCGGAGCTCCGCATAAGAGTAAACCAACATCAGGAATCACTGCAGTTCTGGTGTCAAACTAGGCATAGTGGCAAATCTCCCTCTGATCCAGTAGGGTTAATACGGCCTGGGGTGATGGCGCGCTAAGCAAAGCCTCGGTTAGGCCGATCTCGAGACTCCACAATGGATAGACCAGCAAATCTCCGGAGAATGGAAATTATGCTGGAGCCCAAACAGCCAGTAAAGATGGGCCATACAAGTATCCAAATAAGCATTTCATTAGGGCGCGTGTGGCGCAGTGGTTGGAGGCGCCACTGCGACACGCACGTGAAGTCGATCCATGCGCCCATGACCCACCAAGCCTTCCATCCCTCCGAGGTCGGCAAATTGGTACCAGACATGTCTGGGAAGATAGCGGCACTGGCTCGATACATCGGCAGGCCACTGCGAATCATTGTAAAGGCCGGATATGCATTCAATCACCTCAAACGATACTTAATGAAGTCGAATGCATGGCGCATCCCTTAGGGATTGATCAACGCCGAGAGCTTTATCGTTTATCCTTTTATCCTCAAATTGGCATATTTAAGCCCAAAACACAGTTTGAAAATCGAAATAAAAACGATCTTTTTAATTTTAGGTGTTAAACAGAATACGTTTACTCCCGTACAAAAGCACGATATTACAATCCAGTGCCGATGTTAATAGAAGTCCGGTCCTGGAAACTGTTAATGCTGTATTTCAACGCTACCTTCTAACGGTTTATCATCTCATCGTGCCTGAGTGGTGTTCCTAGGTGTCTGACTGCGATGCACAACGAAGGGAGCCCCGACAGAGTCTCTCGAAATGAGAAAGAGACCGACGTTTCCACCCGGAGCTCCGCATGAGAGTAAACCAACATCAGGAATCACTGCAGTCCTGGTGTCAAATTAGGCATAGTGGCAAATCTCCCTCTGATCCAGTAGGGTTAATACGGCCTGGGGTGATGGCGCGCTAAGCAAAGCCTCGGTTAGGCCGATCTCGAGACTCCACAATGGATAGACCAGCAAATCTCCGGAGAATGGAAATTATGCTGGAGCCCAAACAGCCAGTAAAGATGGGCCATACAAGTATCCAAATAAGCATTTCATTAGGGCGCGTGTGGCGCAGTGGTTGGAGGCGCCACTGCGACACGCACGTGAAGTCGATCCATGCGCCCATGACCCACCAAGCCTTCCATCCCTCCGAGGTCGGCAAATTGGTACCAGACATGTCTGGGAAGATAGCGGCACTGGCTCGATACATCGGCAGGCCACTGCGAATCATTGTAAAGGCCGGATATGCATTCAATCACCTCAAACGATACTTAATGAAGTCGAATGCATGGCGCATCCCTTAGGGATTGATCAACGCCGAGAGCTTTATCGTTTATCCTTTTATCCTCAAATTGGCATATTTAAGCCCAAAACACAGTTTGAAAATCGAAATAAAAACGATCTTTTTAATTTTATGTTATCTCACATGACCCGTCTTCTCGCTTGCTATGCTGATCCTAGCACTTACAGTAGATTCGTCTCCTCGAATGCATTATCCATGAAGATCTTCTAACTTTTTACGTGTGACTTCGGTTATTGCATGAGGATTTTCACTTCATCTTGAATGTCGTAGAATACTTGTCGAGTCGACTCTCTCTGAAGTCCTGAGACAGCTGAGTTGGATCGATACCGTTCGCATTGCAGAGAAATGGAGAGCGGTTTCATCAACAATAACGTAGGTTTCAAATACCACTAAATCAAAGCGTGTTCCTACATAGACGTTTTGTTTAGTTTGTTAAGAATTGAGAAACCTACTTTCACTTGAATACTTCACATATAATAATCAATTGCTATTTATCATAGACACTTTAACGCAAGAGATGAGCGTATAAAATCAAACGGTTGACATCGTTCCAGCTTATGAAGGAAACTTGAAACGGGAAAATTTCATAAAGAAAATACTTAGCTGGAACGACGTGTATCTCCCAAAATGTGATGTTGCAAAAACACTCAGACACAAATAACTACAGTGATCATTTTACAAAGAACAAAACTTCCGATGTACGTCTGTTGCTCAGGTATACGCCATGCATTCGACCCCATTCGCAAGACCGTAGAGGTGATTCAATGCACATTTAACGTCAACAATGACTTGCAGTTGCTTACAAATCCATCACGTCAATTCGTTTATCCCTCAAACAGGTTCAGCATCAACTTGCATAGACAGATAGACAGATCAAGGTCTGGCTAGACCAGGACACGAGGTTTGAAAAAATCTGTATCGTATCCAGTGAACGATTGGTCGCAATGACGCGGTAATTCTATCTCTGGAAGTCAGAGAAAACTATTTAAGTAGACACCCCCAAGGCGAATTGTATTTTTTTCTGTTCCGCACAAATGCTTCTTAAAATAGATCATTGGTCTATCAAGTGCGTTTCATCAAATGAGGAAAATTTTATCATTCTCATTAATAGATAACCGCCGCCATGTGTATCACACAGTGAGGATCGCAGCATGTCTAGCATTCAACTCTTTTCAACGAATCCACCATCTCTGAAAGCTCTCGAACATTTCTGCGTTTGGTTTCAGTTACTCCTTGAGTACTCCTTTCCTCGTTTTCATCACGAATGTCGTTGAATGATCGAACCGTTTCTTTCTGAAATTCTAACATAGCCCAGCTAAGGACCGTAGAGGTGATTCAATGCACATTTAACGTCAACAATGACTTGCAGTTGCTTACAAATCCATCACGTCAATTCGTTTATCCCTCAAACAGGTTCAGCATCAACTTGCATAGACAGATAGACAGATCAAGGTCTGGCTAGACCAGGACACGAGGTTTGAAAAAATCTGTATCGTATCCAGTGAACGATTGGTCGCAATGACGCGGTAATTCTATCTCTGGAAGTCAGAGAAAACTATTTAAGTAGACACCCCCAAGGCGAATTGTATTTTTTTCTGTTCCGCACAAATGCTTCTTAAAATAGATCATTGGTCTATCAAGTGCGTTTCATCAAATGAGGAAAATTTTATCATTCTCATTAATAGATAACCGCCGCCATGTGTATCACACAGTGAGGATCGCAGCATGTCTAGCATTCAACTCTTTTCAACGAATCCACCATCTCTGAAAGCTTTCGAACATTTCTGCGTTTGGTTTCGGTTACTCCTTGAGTACTCCTTTCCTCGTTTTCATCACGAATGTCGTTGAATGATCGAACCGTTTCTTTCTGAAATTCTAACATAGCCCAGCTAAGGAGTTCCCATATGGATTAGAGAGAATGCGCCACTCCCAGACAAGTCTGGCACCAGCTTGTCGATTCAGGATAAGAGATTGGATGGCAGATTAGCGGCAACGAACCAGTGCCACGGTAGGTTTGAGTGACTCCATAATGAACGGCACCACTATCACTACCCATTTCAATAAAGCAAATAGAGAGTTCAAACTTTGTGACACGAACTTCTGTTATGTTTGAGCTCAAGTCATATTTCGATGCAACCAAGTGTTTGTAAGCATACACTTTTATTTTTTTTATTTTATTAGATCCGTCTTCACGTCTACTATGCGGATCCTAGCCCTTCTTACATTCGATTCGTTTCCACACATCCATAGTCTCCGAAGATTTTTCAACTTTTACGTGTGGCTTCGGTTGCAGCTTGAGGATTTCCATTTCATCTTGAATGTTGTAGAATGCTGGTCGGGCAATTTTCCCTGGAGTCCTGAGATAGCCTGGCTGCAGCGTTCTCAGTTGGATTGAAGAGAGTAATTTTTTCCTAGACAAGACCGCTATCAATTTCCCTACTCTGGAGGGATGACAGCCTTGGTTGGCACGAGGTGGAATCAACTAGAACCATGCTCGCCATGACAGGCATTACTACCACTGTGTTATTCAACCCCTTTGTAAGAACACAAGGACTTAAAATGGTTCAAACACATGTAAACGTTTGAGAAATCACATTTAAAAATAGACACTTGACTGGTAAAGACGATAACAACAATGATCTATTTAATCAGATTAGCCGTTTTTCGAATGAGCTTCTGGATAGCCGTTTCTGTTCGAAGTCGTTTCCATCGCATTAAGCTCGAGCATTAGTTCGTAGAGATAAATTTGTTGAAACTATGGTTTTAACATCCCAATTCTTTAGCTTTAAAATTTTTAAAAACAATTTATACTATAATTCTGTTGTAAAGGCGGAATTACATAAAGCAAGTTTTTCACTGGTGTATATAATGGCACGGGGTTCGAAAGAAAAGTCAGGCTGAACCATCTACAAGATCAAATGACAAATCCGTCAATAATTTCCGAAAAGGATGGCTTTTCGGCTTCTACATCGTCCTTGAGCGGTCGGTTACTTTTACATTCCTACTTTCTTTTCTGATTTCGGTTTCAACACCTTTCCTAATCAAATAGTACGAAGACCGAGCGAAGGATCCGACGCCGAAAACACACCTCTCTCTGATCCACATCGTGGTGAAGACTTGGATACGCCCTTCCAAGGTTAAATCAGGACTCCAGGGAGAACCAAGATGCACGACCAGCAATAGGCCAGCCTCAGTACCCTACACACTGGGTGCTCCCGTCTATGACGTCAGACGTGAGACGACCGGTGAGAAGCCAGATAATCTCGGGTTACGCAGGACGTCATTAGAACCGGATCTGACAAACACACGTACGATACCATGGAGATTGTTTCTTACTATGCACGTTTTGGCACGGGGTTCGAAAGAAAAGTCAGGCTGAACCATCTACAAGATCAAATGACAAATCCGTCAATAATTTCCGAAAAGGATGGCTTTTCGGCTTCTACATCGTCCTTGAGCGGTCGGTAACTTTTACATTCCTACTTTCTTTTCTGATTTCGGTTTCAACACCTTTCCTAATCAAATAGTACGAAGACCGAGCGAAGGATCCGACGCCGAAAACACACCTCTCTCTGATCCACATCGTGGTGAAGACTTGGATACGCCCTTCCAAGGTTAAATCAGGACTCCAGGGAGAACCAAGTTGCACGACCAGCAATAGGCCAGCCTCAGTACCCCGCACACTGGGTGCTCCCGTCTATGACGTCAGACGTGAGACGACCGGTGAGAAGCCAGATAATCTCGGGTTACGCAGGACGTCATTAGAACCGGATCTGACAAACACACGTACGATGCCATGGAGACTGTTTCTTACTATGCACGTTTAATGCCAGAACACTCTCCACAGACGCCGATCATCACGGCTTTTTCGTAGCCGCAGATTGCATCTTACCTTGGGCGATCAATGAACATGGAAAACAGCATGAAGGAAGAGCTAGATAGAAGAAGGAGAGCAGCTTGGGCCGCATTCGGGCCTCTTAAAGAAGCCACCGACCAATTGAAGAATCCGAAAGTCCGCGCTCATCTCTTCAATTCTACGGTCCTGCCAGCGCTCTGTTATGGTGCAGTGACGTGGGTTGATACTTCAACAACGTCAAGAATTCTTCGCACCACTCACAGAGCGTTTGAGCGATGTCTTCTAAGACATAACCGGCACTCTCAATATGTAGCCGGAATGGCGAAGCTCTGACCTTCGAAATCTGTCACACCTTCGAGACCCAGGAGAATAACCATTGGCAGCGAAACATAGATGGGTCGGTCACACATTGAGAAAAACAAGCGACAGATCGACGAAAAGAACGGTAGAGTGGACTCCAAGAGAATACAAACGTCCCTTTGGGCGACCACCTACACGTTGGGCGGACGTGTTCGTAGACAAAGTTAATCAGCTGTACCCGCAGCTGCAGTTGTTTTACAGATCACGGTATGAGACTCGCAAGCGATACCATGCTCGAACAAGACCACCACCATGGACGACGATTGCGAGAGAAAGGAACGAGTGGTATATGTGCTGGGGTCCGCACAACTCGTGAAGACGGACCGTCCAAGTATCCAAGTAAGTATTTCCGAAAAACCAGGTACTTCATGTAAAGCTGATATGATACTGACAGAATGTTTTGAAGTATTTAATTCCCGAAGTTTCTCACTATGACAATGTTCCGAATAAAATGATCCCTACTTTTGTTCAAACATTAGCGCGCCGTCACCGATCCGGGAATAAATAAGCAAATCCTCGTTTGACAATATTCATTCCTCTTCCGACAAAATCAACCAGGATAACTTACTCACCTGGAAGCCGTCCCGAAGGCAGTGGCAAGTGCTTGCAGCATTCCCGTCATATAAGCAAACGGACTCTTCCGAGTTACTATGAAGTAAAGAAGTGGTAATGTAAGTAGTGAATGTATCATAAGGCCACAGATCACCGTCACCACATACATTGCAAGTGCTAAAATAAACAAAGAAAGAAAGGAAGGCGCTAAGGTGACGAATTTTTTTATGGCGTAATATTGTCGAAGGATATCAGTGTGGTCCGCAACTACAGACTTTTCACTCAACTAATTCTGTGGAGCCAACTTCAATTTTGCAACGCTAGTTTTTCCAATATCAGCTAGATCTATCTCTTCATATTTTTAGCTCCTTAACTTAAGTCGCTTGTAAACTCGCTTCTGTTACTTTCTTTTTTTTCCAACTTTATGAATTCATAAAATGACCTTTAAAACTTCTTCGCCTGACTTTTAGAAGTCAACAGTGCCCTTAGTTTATAGATTTTTTTGGCATTTGTTTGATTTTGACGTTTGCTGGAAAATAAAAGGGAGATCCGACATGAATTTATTGTGTTTACATTGTCATTTGTACTACTCAACGCATTATTATTTATACTATTATTAATATAATTTGTTTATTACAACTATATAAAAGTCACCAGATGACTTAATATCGATTTTTGGTCCTAATTGATATCTAGTCAAAGAGCTCACCTTGGGCAGTTTCTGTCAAATTGTCAATGTCGACAATGTTCTTGCAAACTAACGACAAGATTCCGATTGGATAACACCTTAACATCGACATTTAGTTGGGAAAGAAAAAAAATAATAGTACTACAATCGGTGGTGTTTTAGAGGACGTTGGCAAATCAGAAACAGTTTGAGGTTAAACGAAGATATCTTCGTCTTGTCCTTGTTGCATTGCTTATATTATACTTGAATACTTGGATGGCCCGTCGTCATTGGTTGTGCGGACCCTAGCATAATCTCCATTTTTTCGAAGTTTTGCTGGTTTAGCCATTGTAGTTTCCTGGAGTCCCGAGGTCTGCCAGGTCAAAATCTGCCCCAGGTCGCCACTACCCCAGGCAGTCGCAGCCCTTGTGGTTCAAAAGGAGATTTACCACCATGCGACTACCTACTCTGGTACGAAGATGGTAGTGGATCCTGATGTTGGTTTACTCTTAACCGGGTTTCCTAATGGAAACACCGGACTCTTTCTCAGCGTGGGAGACCCTAGTGGGTGGATGAATCTCTCCGCTGTACATCGCACATCAACACCCAGGAACACCTCCCATCCACGATGAAGCGGTGAACCGTTGGGAGCTTGCTTGTATTACGACATTACTATTTCACTTAGCTGTTATATTTATGGCCATCGTAGTTTATATTCCTTTATTTGTTACAGTAACGAATAACTTCTGAAAAATCACTAACCACATTAAAGCCGAAATCCATTTCATGATTATCGCGTCCAAAACGATAAAAAAGTTAATCATTAGTCTGGCCTGATCTCCCAGAATGCTTAGAATCACACCGAACCCACTACAGAAAACAATCAAACCTTAAAAAAAACGGAAACAACAACCGAAAAATCTCCTCCATAGATTTAGTTTCAGATTCATTAAAGATGAAAACAAGAGCATTGATCAGTATCTATATGAAAAAAGAAAACGGTGAAAGATGAAGTCTATGACATCATGACCTTTCAAGACCCTGAAGGAGATGAAATTCTTATACTGTCACAAAACAACTTGACATGAAACTCCAGTTATGTTGTATTTATACGGCATACCCACTAGTATAATAAATTAAGACTCGGCTTTCACGAGGATTTCGAGAACTTAGCGGAAATGCAGGCAAGAGCTTCATCCTATGAAGACCAGTAGTGGTCTAACATTAGATCAAGCGCTAGTAGATGGAGTCTGATGATCCGAATGAATGTTGTTCCATATTGTCTTCTTCCGTGGCCAACTGCTAGTAGCACCCTTACTTCTTTTTTACTTACTTTTTAGCTTAAATCAAAACCCTGGTAGAGCAGTAAAGATCAGCACTTTCCATGCTGTGCGTTAGTGCCAAATACAAGGTATTGTAAGTAACAATAATCGAAGAATAGACCTACCCAGAACATTCATTTCGTTTGTATAAGTTAGTTGCGGTTTGTGAATGATTACTTCTGACGTGTTGCTAGTTCCATTATGACGTTGAAGCTTTGGTTTAATAGGCACATAGTATGTTTGAACTTGCTGAAATGTCGCTTGAATGATGTTCTCCGGGAACATGTTCCTAAAAGAATGGATTTGATTATTATTAAAGCAATTTTAACTGCGCCAACTCATAGTTTACTACCTTTCCTTTCCCTTTTTTAATTATTTTATACTCACACACATGTATAAAGCATATTTCTAAAGAAATAACGTGGCCTGGGGAAGAATAGTAGTAAAAAATGTCGAGCAGTAGACAAACGATGTGTGGTTCGACCGTACTCAGGGCTAACCAGACCAAATCCCTTCATGCATGGCAACTTAGTAACCAGATTTGCCTGGAAAAAGCTCCCTTCAGTTCACAAAGGCCGGCGACCGTCTATAGTTGTGGGCCTGGGAACGCTGTAGTGGAGCTGTCCCATGATTCCAATGGGAATAAACTCGTCTGGCGCTCAATTACATTGATGACGAAGACAATATCAGTTGACATTCGAATTCATACGGAGATAAGTTCTTCATGGATAACAAAAGTGAAAAAATGAAGCGAATGCAATGAGTGCTAGAATTCGCACGATATGTGAGCTTTAGTCACACGAGTGTAAAGGTAATTTTAAAAAATGAGAAATCGGAATAAAGCTATACACCGACGTGTCAACGAATCCTGTTTGATTCTCCACCCTATATCGAGCAAGCAAGGCACAAACCTATTTCCGAAATTCATGAAATGATCACTACCTGTAGTGATAACGATCTGGGAACGCCCTATCACTGTTGCTTTAAGACTCTAGAGGAAAGTACTATTGAACAAGAAACGAAATAAAAAATTACAGTATAATCTGAATAGTATCCAGGATCGACTTTCTATTAACCTCGGCATTGAATTATGAATTCGTCGTTTTCTCTCTTAGCAATCGCGAGGTTGTTAAACAGCATACGTTTACTTCCATACAATAATACACATACAACACAATCGTTGCTGACGTTTCGGCAGAATCGCCTTCTTCAGAGCCTGGAAGGGTACACTAATACGCAACTTACTAGATCAAGCACTTCAACAGCACAAACAGAAAGGTGAAAATCTGAGCGATAATTACAAGATCTACGGCTTCTCGAAAAAAAACCGCTTTTTTCATCTATCTTTCACCGAGGAAGAACAGCCGCTCAGAGTTTATGCATAAGTGCCAAAAATCCTACAATGAATAGCAGGGAGGAATGCCCCGAGATTACGCAGGATCTCGCCCCTTACCTTCGTATCGATCGTTGATTGGGGGTGCTGCAGTCGTCAGCCATATGCGACTCTGAGCGGCTGTTCTTCCTCGGTGGAAGACATGAAAAAAGCGGTAGGTTTTTTTTCGAGAAGCCGTAGATCTTGTAATTATCGCACAGATTTTCATCTTTCTGTTTGTGGAATTGAAGCGTTTGACCTAGTAAGTTGCGTATTAGTGTACCCTTCCAGGCCCTGAAGAAGGCGATTCTGCCGAAACGTCAGCTACGATTGTATTGTATGTGTATTATTGTATGGAAGTAAACGTATGCTGTTTAACAACCTCGCGATTGCTAAGAGAGAAAACGACGAATTGATAATCTGAATAATTCTTTGTAATAGGCCATTCAAGCATCCGATAGATACTCTCAGAACCGCAGCCCATCCATAGGGTTCCAGCACTTCTTCCAATCCACTCATTATTTTGCAATCGTCATCTGCCATAATGGCCGACTCCTAAGGTTTAACGATCTTGTGCTTTCCCTTCTCAATGACGTGAATGCTCTTTGAGCATGGTAATTCCCCGTGGGAGCGCAAGCAAGTCGTGTTAAAGAATTTTAAATTTCATCACCAGTTTGATAGCCAGAGGAGGTTTGGCCGTCAGCTAGCAGGATACTTCTATGTAGAATGGCAGCGATTCCTATGACTTGTAGATCGATCACGATCAGTGACAGTGTGAAAGATCATATCAATTCGAATTAATTCATTCAGGTATCAAGTATATTTGGTTTCTACGCAGGCCTTAACTAACGGCAAACCTTATTTGATCCAGAAACGTGTCCAATGTCGATAGAGCTGTGTTTTCAAGGGTTCCTTCTCCGAGAGCGTGTATTAAAGACGGATCTCCAGGATGTATTGACGATACGAGAATTATTCCTGTCTAAAATAACGGAATAAAACAGAAATCATAGCAGTACGACTAATGTAAGTAATAACAATACCAATATTGACAGTTGTATTATGATAGAAACTGAAAAAGCGGTTGCATCTGCTATTGTTTAGAAAAAAAAACTACAAGTTGACGTAACTACAGAAAATTCATCTGCACTCGGTCCACTGATAGCTCTACGACGTTCAGTACTAATCAAAATACAAAGGATTAAAGGATAACCTCCCAACGGTTTACCGCCTTATCACGGCTGGAAGGTACTCCTGGGTGTCGGACTGTGGTCTACAACAGGAAGATCATCCCTCCAACAGAGCCTTCCGAACTAAGGAGTCTTGCATGATTGTAAATCTCCCTCTGATCTACAAGGCTTGCGGTAGGAATACGTCAAATTCTCTATGTATAATTTCCATGCTATTCACATGAGGACATGTTTCAGTGCAATAGAGCTCTCTTTATAGTGACAACTATTGTTCCATTGATGTCCGTTCTACAGTAGCTGCTTTATCACAATATACTAGGCCATTTAACTAGAAACTCATTCAAATAATGAAAGTGTAAAACTTGTCCAAGAATCGCAAGAAAAAAGTAGTTGGACACTGGTTAAAAAGGATAGAGGATAAAGCTCTCTGCACTGATCTGTCCCTTAGGTATGCGCTATGCATTCGACTTCATTAAGCATCGTTGGAGGTGATTGAATGCACATTTGACCATTACAATGACTCGCAGTGGCCTACCGATGTATCGAGCCAGTGCTGCTATCCTCCCAAACAAATCTGGTATCGATTTGCCGACCCCGGAGAGATGGAAGGCTTAGTGGGCCATGGGCGGGTGGATCGATCACACGTGTATGTTGCAGTGGTGCCTCCAACCACTGCACCACACACGTCCCTTGGACATTGGTTAGACACCGAAAATCATTGTTGAGGGCAAACTTAAGGACATTGGACATCTGCTTCGTTAATGATAAATCACAGGTTTCCAAATTTAGAAATGCATTTAATAATCTCTACCGAATAGTTAATATATTAGCAGCAAATAATATCCTAGTTAGGCCACGTACATGGTAGTGGCTATACCATTCAATACGGGCATTATCGACAGTCCAATCACGGTCACCTGACCAACCAAACCTCCCATCTCTTCGAAGAGAGGATAAAAAAGTTAGCTAAATAGTTATAAATAGTTGTTTGATACTCTTTCTATATTTGCAATGTAAATGTATTTAAACAATCATAACCGTTCTATAGGAGGCTAATGGCTTTTATGGTATTGCAAAATTGCACGAAAAAAGAGCAACAGTCAAACTTTCAAGAATGACCCAAGTTATGCCTTAACCATGTCCTTTTTGCGCTCACATTTTACATAGTTGTAAAATAGAAAGAATTCGAAACGCTTACGAATGTGGACAAGAAGGTGGTGGTCATGTAGTAGATGACAGTAACGATGCCGATTTGTCTTGCATCTCTGGCTCGAACTTGCGCCAAAGCTGATTGATAAAGTTTTTCAAATATTCATGGCCGATTAAAAAATTACGAGAGAAATGAAATTAAGGACTTTAAATCTATTACGTTTCAAGAAGTTCTCTTCCACTGAACTTAAAAAAAAAGCCAATTAAACTACTCTATGAAGTTCTGTGACATCACTAATTTTGTTCCGCATAAAAGCGTCTTTTTATCTTCCTTCAATGAACTAACGTTCTCGGATTCCAATTGTTTTATTCACCTGATATCACAGAAGAGATGATAAGTGGTAAAATCATCATCTCGACGATTTGCATAAAAATCTCTCCCGGGAATCCGATTAAACTGATTGTATCATTGCTGAAAGTAACAGTCAATAAATCGTTCAATCGACTAACCAATCAACGGGTTAGTTTTCGGCAGAAGTGAAATTTCGAAAGGCAAATGAAAGAATGTGAGGAGCACGTCAGCTTTAAACAAAAACAAAATCACATTCTGAACCTTTTTATTTACTGCTTATTCTTTTCAACGACAGGGTATGTTGCGAAATATAAGTTCTATAATGCTCAGATAATTGCAAAACTTCGCACCGCAGATGTCGCGGTGGGCAACGAACGCGCTACTGTCCTTTCCGGGGAGTAACGCGTTCACCACCACACTATGCGGGTCAAATATCTCAGTATTATAGAAGTTATAGTCATTATACTTCGATTGCTTGGCATACGGATAAGAATCGGTTCGTTTTTATTCCATTCAAATCCCTCATAACTACAATAGTAATAATATTGCAAAATTGCATTTGCAAATCTGAAAAACAAAGCTTTAAAAAAGATAAGACTCTCGACGTTGATCAATACTTGAGGGATGCGCCATGCATTCTACTTCATTAAGTATCGTATGGAGGTGATTGAATTAATATTGGCCTTTACAATGACTCACAGTGAGTGGCCTACCAGTGCATCGAACCAGTGCTGCTATCCTCTCTAACAAGTTTGGTACCAATTTGCCGACCGTGGAGGGATGGAGGGCTTGGTGGTCCACGGGCGCGTAGGTGCGGGGATCGATCCCATGTGTGTGTTGCAAGGCGCATCCCACCACTGCGCCACACGCACCCAAATGTAAAAAAATACGATGTGAAATCAGAACAGGTGCACAGCAACAAAGCATTGGCATACATGAGACATATAGGCCTCACGAGCTCATGTAGCTCACTGGTTAGAGGTGTCCTGCAATCAATATACACTGAATTGGCCTCTGGTTCGATTACGTGCTCTGTGTTCACCAAGCTTGCCATCCATTCAGGATCGGAAAATTGGTGACAGAAACGTCTGGGAAGATAGAAGACTGGCGTGATAGATCGGTAGGCTACTACGAGTAGGCCATATATGGAACAGTCACTTCTAACGATGCCTGATGAAGTTGAATACATGGAAAGTCCTTCTGGGATTAATCAACGCTGGAAGCTTTACTCTTACCATTCATCATAAGGCTTACACTATCGTCAGTGTATCGAAATAAAAATCGTTGTAAAGATTTCTCAAACAACGGGAGAAAAACTGAAATCACCTTGGATTGAACGGACGAATAACAAAACCAAGAACAACACCTAATACGACGGATTCGATGGTGAGAACAAGAAGAAGGTCCTTCTTTAGTCCCATTCCGGTAGAGTATCAACCCAAACCAATGGCTAAATAAGGCCGAAAACTTAAAATACGTGAAAAAAAACAGTCACCGAAATAAAGAAATACGACGATAATGACAACGAGGTTCTCTTTTTCACTTCGAAAAAAAAAAGACAGAAGAGCCAATAAGAAATGAGGATTGGTGAGTAATTTATCGATCCGTACTCTATTTGATAAATTATTGAACAGATCACAGAAGTGCTGAGATGTGAGCAAAACTTTGGACGTCGGAACCTTGATTACCCTTACTGATTGCTCACGTGCTATCCACCACACCAACCGAGGCCTTCGCTTTGTCTCTTTCTCAGTTATATTCTTCCTCTTTGTATGAAATTTGCAATAACAAAAAATAGACAAAAAAATAAAAGCTAAAACGCGTTCTCAATTAAAAGGACTTTGTTTCTATTGAGAAATCCATGTTAAGAAAGCGCCACTTAGTTCTTAGAACTGAATTGTCGTAATCACACCCTACGTGCTTCCTAAGCTTTATAATCCAAAAAAGTATAAAGGATAAAGGATAAAACTCTCGGCGTTGATCAATGCCTGAGGGATGCGCCATGCATTCGACTTCATTACGTATCGTTGGAGGTGATTGAATGCATGTCTGGCCTTTACAATGACCCGCGGTGGCCTGGCGATGTATCGAGCCAGTGCTGCTATCCTCCCAGACAAGTCTGGTACTAATTTGCCGACCCCGGAGGGATGGAAGGCTTGGTGGGTCATGGGCGCAGGGATCGACTCCACGTGCGCGTTGCAGTGGCGTCTCCAACCACTGCGCCACACGCGCCCCCCCCAAAGAAGTATATCCTAAATAATTTTCTGTAGTATTAAATTAACAAAGTAAATCGCCATGTTACCTATTTTCATATCAAATATTATTCTATAGTAATTTCAAAATCATATTCTTAACGTTCCGTTGATCCAGACCTGAAGTAAGAACTAGTTGTATTGGAAGTTTTCGTTTTGTCAAAAGTGTATCGAATCATTTTTAGAATACACGTCATTTTAGTCATCACTGTCATTTCTTTTAATCTCAGAAGCTATCAGCATCTAAGATGCCGTGCCAAAGTCGTCAATCATTGAGAGTTCTAATTCACATACAAATTCATTGCATTCAAACTACGATGCCCAGATGACTGCTTTCATTTCGATTCTCACTGTCATCGGTCTCAGCCCATAAATTCTAGTCGCTGCTTTTCGTTCTAGTAAAGAATATGAAGAAAAAAAGGAAAAGCAGCTCGTTTAAATACGGCAATTGTAAAGCATCAAGCATAAAGCATCTCAAGTTTTGTGGACGAGTGGAAATAAATTCGGTAACTGTCGACGAATGACGATAGCGGTCTTCTCGTCGACGGGCACCCTTCTCCTCATCGAACCAGTTGAGTCGACACGGATCAGCATTAAGTAGTATAATACGTACGCATGAAGTATTTTAAAATAGAACCAACTAACGGCACGCGCTCGGAATTTATTCTCGGTTTTTTGTGTCGCACTCCATCCCTAAACTCAGGAAATCACATACATACTTGGATACTGAACAGCCCGTGTTCACTGGTTGAGCGAGTCCCACCATAATTTTCATTCTCGGAAAATTTGCCGATTTAACCATTGTGGTTATTTGCAGTCCGGAGGTCAGCCAATCCGAAGCCTTCGTCATGTAGTCATCACTCCAGGCAGTTACCGCCTGTGTAGATCCGAGGGGATTTTCCACCACGTGATTAGTTTCATATCAGAACGGTAGTGAGTTTTGCAACTGGTTTATTCTTACCTGGGATTCAGGATGAGAACGTTGTACACGTTCTGAGCTTGGGAGGCCATGCTGAGTTGATGAACGCCTCGCTGTTCATCGCAGCCCGACACCCAAAAACACATCCCAGCCACTATGAGCCGGTAAACCGTTGAGAGCAATCACGTACTCAACGACTGGCAACTCGGTCCAAGGTCACATTCATGCTATTTCTCCTCTCCTTGATTTATTTTACTTTGATGTTTTTCTTCAATAAGCAGACACGAGGTTGCTATTATAAAATTTATTAGGACACAATAGCTGACGTTTCGACGGCTTCGCCTTCTTCAGAGCCTGAAAAGAGATGCGATCTATTCAGCCAAACACTTTCATAACCCTAGCAGGTAAAACAACAAAAAAAATTGTATTTGCATAAGAAGGGCACGGTTTATCTGATCTCTTGTAAAGCGTGCGGGGACGAATACGTTGGTGAAACAGGTAGAACGCTCTTCGTCCGCATAAAAGAACACCTAGCCGGTAAATGTGAATTAAAACCAAACACTCCACTGGGCGCGCACAGGATGCAGGAACATAACGGAGAACATTTTGAAGTGGGACCCACTATCCTCACGCACGAATCGAAAACATCAGCGCGTAAAACTCTTGAAGCGTTTTGGATCTATTCCAAAAATTCAAAAATGAACCGCAAGGAGGAGTCTTGTCATCACGCGTAACCTGGCGCCATATCTCAGGCTGATCCAATGACCTGACAAAGGCACAGTCCTCTCCCATGTATTACTCTATGCGATTACTATCCACCAACTAACTTAAATACATGCAATGAATGAACGGTACGTATTCAAGTGAAGCTGTTTCTTATTCGAATACAAATTTATTTAAGTTCTATCTGCTAGGGTTATGAAAGTGTTTGGCTGAGTAGATCGAATCTCAATTTACCTTTCCAAGCTCTGAAGAAGGCGAAACCGCCGAAACGTCAGCTATTGTATCCTAAAAAATTCTACAATAATAACATCGTGTCTGCTTATTGAAGAAAAACATCGAATTATCAATCAATGCCGAGGCTAACAGAAAGTCGGTCATGGGAATATTTTACCTTGTTTCGAGCCACCATAGATAAAGCGATAAAAGGAAAAGACGTTCAGCATTGAGTCCCTGTGAGATGCGCCATGTATTTGAATGCATTCCTAACACCACATAGCTAACCGAATACAAATTTCGCTTATACAACGACATGAGGTAGTAGCATTGGTAGTATAGGTAGTCTACCTTTTGCCAGCGCTGTTATATTCCGCGAAGCCTGGTGTCAATTTTCCGACCACGGAGTGATGGAGTGTTTAGTTAGCCACTTTCCGACATGAGATCGTATCAAAAACCATGTGTGAATCGCAGGACATCTCTAACAGGAAACGAAAATAGAAACGCAGGTTCCCTAATTTGTATTCATAGACATATGATTAAATAATGAGAATTGTACAGTCTGAATGTCTCACCCTTTTTTATTCTCATCCTTGGAAAAAACTGGTGGAAGACTTTGAAACCAACTTGCCTTGAACCTCGGTGTGCTTAATCAATATGTATTCTTTCTTTGATGAGCTAACACGAGGTTGATAATGATATCTATTATCCGCTAACGTTTCGACGTCTTCGTCTTCATCAGAGCCGATGATCCGAGTCGATGGTCCGTGCTTGCTGTTCGTCTCGATCTGGCGGCTTCGCCTTCGTGTCGAGTTTGACCTTCCTCAGCGGTCCATCTCCTCGAATGAGGCACACTCATTCAGTGATGCCCCTGTACTATGCAAAAAAAAAGTACGAACGTACATTTTAATCCTCCAATGGCCTCCAATGTGGGATTATATCCAATAATTGATCAATTTTACCTGATTAAAATGCCAACAGACATTGCTGCTCCATAAGTTTTTTCCACATTCAATCATGATTTCCATATTATGCCGATGATCCGAGTCGATGGTCCGTGCTTGCTGTTCGTCTCGATCTGGCGGCTTCGCCTTCGTGTCGAGTTTGACCTTCCTCAGCGGTCCATCTCCTCGAATGAGGCACACTCATTCAGTGATGCCCCTGTACTATGCAAAAAAAAAGTACGAACGTACATTTTAATCCTCCAATGGCCTCCAATGTGGGATTATATCCAATAAGTGATCAATTTTACCTGATTAAAATGCCAACAGACATTGCTGCTCCGTAAGTTTTTTCCACATTCAATCATGATTTCCATATTAATTTTATTCTACATGCAATTCAGAGACAGCAAAATGTGGAAAACAGGGAAACAACCGTATGACATGGAAAATAGGAAACTTCGGAGTAAACAGATACCTCAGCTTGGCATGTAACAGAAGCTCTTCACGTAACTGCATTTACATGGTAAAATGAATATTTACAGTGGCACAAATACTAATCTTCTATCGTTACGGAAATATTACATGTAGAGATGCTCTTTAAAAGAGAGAAAATACCGCAGTATTTTAATAAAATCTCACGTGAGACGTTATAAAACTGTTCATGTTACATTTACATTCAGAACTTCGACGATAGCAGAGCTCAGAAGCGTTCAAAGCTACAGATACTGATCGATATAAAACTGTTCATGTTACATTTACATTCAGAACTTCGACGATAGCAGAGCTCGGAAGCGTTCAAAGCTACAGATACTGATCGACAGACTCTAATAATCAGTACGTCCACTCTGTTATTCCGCCTCATTCACTTCGTCGATGTCGTCACTTCATCTATATATCATGAACCCCTTAAAATAACGTAAGTGATAGTTAGCCTTAAGCGATAAGACTTCGATAATGAGCATGTTGTGGGACATGAATGAAAAATAGATATGGCAAACATACGTGCATATGCGGAAGAAGGAAAGGATTAATTCGATACCATGACAAACACATAGCATGGAGTATTACATGGCAATAATAAGAAGAACTGAAAGTACTTAAACGTAAAGCCATAATCTGCTAAGTCTAAGAACTAGAGAATATTACGGTAGATTGAATCCTCGTGGTAATATCGTCTACATCACTCCGATTCTTCGAATGAGGATCGCGTTCTGTGAAACCCTCTTTTGAGCGCAAACTTTCACGTAATCGACTCAGTCGATCGATCACCTCTTTCTGCTTCTCCGTGGTCTTCTTAGCACTGAATGATCGAAATTTTGGATCCTGAAATAAACAATTTTTAAGAACATTGACTGAATACTGGGAAGAAAGGTAATAAAAGAATGACCGTGCTCCTGAAACGACTTAAATACGGTGATTCTTCAATGAGATTCGACACGGATCCCCGCCATCCAACAGAGAGGTCCCCAACAGAACCACGAATGGACTGCATTGAGGAAGCATGACTTAAACCTGCTTCAGCTTTACGTCGAACTTCAAATGAGAGGAGATCCTAGAAAAAAGAACGAACGTATTAAGCATACAATCAACGGCAGTGTTTTAGCTATATAGTTTAAAACAAAGGACATCATGACCTAAAAATACAAATCCCTAATAAATTAAAAGTCTCTTTTTTAGAACACAAGTAAATTCACAAGTTGAAACTCCTTGAATATATTTTGCTGCCATGCTCACGTACTATATTTTAGCACAAATGTACTAGTTTATTAGGACTAACAGTAGTGAAATGATTAATTTTAAAGTTCATTCTTTTCATAGTCTTCATCTTTCTTGGTGTAGCTACGCATCAAAATAAAGTTGTAATTAGAATTCCGAAATGACAAGTCTGAAGCGCAACGAAGGGTTCTATTACGTTTCACGAAGGATAATTTCGAAGCTTGATGGATTAAACGGGGAGAGTACAAGACGATATCTCGTCTTCATCATCATGCTTATTACCAAAGAACCACCATTTCTCCAAATATCTGGAAGGTTGAAAAGTTCGCAAGAAAACTTCTGTCACGTAAGGGATAAACAAAGGTGCTCGCCGCCTTACAAGATCCTCAGATTCGAATAATGGACGTATGAATGCCAAAAGAGTAAACAGTGTATTTACTTTAACCACGGCTTAGTTACTCGACTATGAGAACCATATCTGGCATGGGTGATGAACTGGAATGGATTCGTTTAAAGCTGTGAGATTCATCATTTGATTGCCGGTCAAGTACATATTGAAGTACACGGATAGCGCCATAAATGTGGTGAAAACGAACAAGAAAGCACAATAAATACGAATTTTCATAAGCACGTCGAAGCAGTAGATATATAGCTGCTCACCAAGTACAGAAATCGAAAAACTAGCTCAATTTATCGCCCAGATAGACGTGTTACATAAGAACTTTATTTTAATCAAGAACTCCTCCGATCTAGAAGACATGTATAATAACCTTCCACCTGCACTAGATTAAATTCACCACCTCAGAATTGAAAAATCAGAAGCTTGAGGCTTGGCACTGCTCGAGAAGCAGATTCGGAAGACGTATTAAAACAGCACATATGACGCCACAAGTGCAGATGCCGTGAACGCTCACCCAGTGGAGGACTTCATGCACTATCCTTTAGCTCAAAATAAAAGGCTGTACCAGTGCAACTCACTTAAACAAGCGATGAAAAAGACAACGGATAGAGCAATCGGAATTGATCAATTTCTGAGGGATGCGCAATGGATTTGACTTCACTACGCATTGATAGAAGTAACTGAATGTATATCAGGCCTACCGATGCATGAGGTCAGTACTGCTATTCTTCATGATAAATCTGGGACTAATTCGCCAACCTTTGCCAAATAGGAGGTTTAATAAGCACGGGTCGCTCGATCAAATCAAAGACCTTTGTATGACAGGGCAATTTTAAGCAATCAATAGTAGGAAAACAGTTCAAAACAAGGAATGACGAAAACTCAACGAAGGAAGCTTTGCGTTGCGGGGATTACCTTAAATAGAACCAATCCAATAGGAACACATATCTTAAGCATGTTTTAGACGTTGAATACACGAATATAACGATTTTATTGAACTCGAAGAACGAGTAAAATGGGTCCTTTTCATGCCTCACGGAGAGGGCTCTCTGATTCCAACCTACCGGCTAAGTGAAAACGTAATATAGCTTGATACGCAACAAAAAAATGGGCTGATATTAAACTAGATCAAAAAAATTCCGTACAACATACACATGACACGAGAGACACCCCAACACTAAGCCTGTTCTAAACACTAGGCTTTTTTATTTACAGAATATTGTATTGACGAAACTCACAGAATAAAGGATAAAAAAGGATAAAGCTCTCGGCGTTGATCAATCCCTGAGGGATGCGCCATGCATTCGACTTCATTAAGTATCGTTGGAGGTGATTGAATGCATATCTGGCCTTTACAATGACTCGCGGTGACCCACCGATGTATCGAGCCACTATTGCTATCCTTCCAAACAAGTCTGGTACCAATTTGCCCACCCCGGAGGGATGGAAGGCTTGGTGAGCCATGGGCGCATTTCACGTGCGCGCTGCAGTGGCGCCTCTAACCACTGCGCCCCTAAGAAAACGAATATCAATGGGAAATTATGTAATTAGAAGACAGGAGGACCAAAGGACAAGAAGATTGGGACCGATCGCTGAATAACTAAAACTACCTCCAGGAACACCTCCGAAAAGACGAAGCAATATATTCCACCGATGTGTAAGATAGTTTCGCAACACAGCTGAAATCTCTCAGATCATCCAGACGCAGCCGAACTCACATGCGACCTCGTAAAAGACGGTTGCAAAACAACGAGATGGTGGGAGAACGTTCATAGACCATCAGGATCTGTGAGGACTGGGATGCTTGTCAAGTATGGCGTATAATTATGCCATGCTTTATTTGCAAGAAATGAAAGTCCATAGTAATAAGGAATGAAAAACTACCTCAGTTTTTTTACAGCCTTTCTCGGCTAATCTTTTAGAGAAGCGGGAATTTGATTGTGGCGTTTGATTGAGATAGGCAGGTGAAGCAGCAAGAGCGCGTCGAATCTGAAAATTGCAACGTGTTGCCACGATGAAAATTTTAAAGAAACTTACACCTCAGTGTTTCTTGTTGTTTCAAACCAGTGCTCTAACATCATTCAGGTTCCTCAAAAGCTACAAACAGGACTATTCAAATTTAGCAGCACTGCAGCGCAAAGAAGAAACATTTTATTTAACCTATGTAGCCAGTCCAGCTCGTGTGCGTAGCACAGTGGTCGAAAGCGCCTTGCAATACACATGGGATTGACCACTTAGCCCTCCATCCCTCCGGGGTCGGCAAATTGGTACCAGACTTGTCTGGGAAGATCGCAGCACTGGCTCGCTACATCGATAGGCCATTGCTAGCCATTGTAAAGCTAGATATGCATTCAATCCCTCTAACACTGCTTAATGATGTCAGACGCATAGATCAACCCTTAGCTATTGATCAACGCTGAAATCTTTATCGTAGTTAGTACTTAGTATGACTGTAGGCTTAGGAAGTCCATTACAGTATAACAAAAAGTAGAAAACACATAACAACAAATATGGTCAACTATCAAGATTAACACACAATCCACAACCGAATGGTAAGTACAGCTATAAAAACAAGTACCTACCTTTAATTCGTTGTTGTTCATTGTTTGGATCGATTTCGTCACAGTGAATGGGTCATGGCTGACGGCAACAGAAGGAATAGGTGATGGCCTAAATACATTGAATGTCTTTTTATTGAAAAATCAACAAACAGTAACAAATATATTATAGAACAACTAGAAAGCAAGTGATACCGCGAATAACAAACACAGTGTCCTAGAATGATTCGAATGAAATAAATGAAAGCATGGGAATAGAAAACGGCGCATAAGAGTGTTTGGAGCTATGAAAAATATGCAAGAGACTATCTGAATGCAAAAGTCTTAAAAATATCTGAAACTAACGCTGTTCCCTTGGGGCTAGCACTCTCAGAACTACTACCACCACTGGTACCTTCCGTGGATCCATTACTGCTTTCAGCGGACTCTATACTCACTGGCGAGTTGGTCGTGCCACGCATTCTGTTCGGTCGACGATGTCGAGTGACAATGGGACTGAATAACGGATTCTGAAATAGACGTAGAAAAAAAATGTCAAATAAAAAAAATCAACGAAGCTTAAAATAACAATAGAGGTCAGCAATGGAGGAGAGATTTAAAAAGCGTCATCGATGAAGAATAATGAAAAAAGACCACATTACATCGTTGACTTTAATGTTCGCGAATGAGTCAGATC
Organism: Angiostrongylus cantonensis; assembly: GCA_009735665.1. Classification (NCBI taxonomy): domain Eukaryota; kingdom Metazoa; phylum Nematoda; class Chromadorea; order Rhabditida; family Metastrongylidae; genus Angiostrongylus; species Angiostrongylus cantonensis. Next base: position 583,716 of record MQTX01000112.1, on the reverse strand, counting down.
TTCTGCGTTCAATTCAAAAACATTACGTCAACCCATGACCATCACAGACTTGAAAGCATGTTTAAGAAACCCCTATTCGCCAGCAAGCAGACTTCAAAAATAGACTACAGGCCGCTGATGCAACGATATAATTCTAATATATCGTTGGCAATCAGAGTTCTCCATTCATCCCGATTTCGACGGAAATAAGTACGCGAAAGAAGACTGAGTTCTCTCGGGGAAATTTTGGTCTTAAATGCATAAACGAAAACATTCAGATTTGCAGACAGATCGTTATCGTTCAAGGAAAGCAACATCAGTGATAAAAGCCAGAGAAATTGCTTGAAACGAGGAAAGAAAAACTTTGAGAAAAAGACCAGCAAACAATTCGACGCACAAGGAATAAGGAACTAACAGGACAAGCATGGATAGTTTCGCATTTTTTGTTAAAAGACAGAAAATATACAAAAAAAAGAAACTGCGGAAAAAAAGGCTACACCACCATGAAGCTATCAAGAATGTGGTGAACTAAACGGTTTGAAAGCTGGAAGAATTGAAAAGAGTCATCAACGTAGTTTGCTCGAGGAATCCTCTTCCTAACACAATCTGATCCGCCCCAGCACACAGAACGTGGGTAGAGACGAAGCATGTATAAAAATGGCTTTCGTGAGAATAAACTATCAACACCTATCGATTGAAGGCGTAAATAACAAGTATCCTTATAGATTACTATTTGAACAAGAATGCTTTGGAAAGAAATAACGATAAAATGCAGATGATCGTAGAGCGGAAGTGAATGCAATGGCGCTAGTGATATCGAAGGTCGATCGCTCCCCTATTGTAATAAATGATTCCATCCCTCAGTCGACATTGCTCCTACCCTACCAGATGGCTCCGAGCCAAAAAGCTTACGGCTCGTCGTCATTACGTCTGCCAACTGTGCGAAACTTCTCACACAAAACATAACAGTCCATATTGCTCTATTTAAGGATCCATTATAGTAATTTTCAATCATTTATTCATTAAATGTATGAGATCTCGAATTCAGAAGACAAGAAGAAGATAGTTGGTGTGAAAGTTGCTTGTATGTCAAATAACCCAGTAGCTTATTTCACTAAATTAATATCGTAGTATCGACGTATCCATTAGGAAGATAAGACTAAATCAACGCCAGAATTCACCACCATTCCGACACACAAGGGCGACGACTGCTTGTGGGGGTGAGGACCCCACGGCACTCCCAGGAACCACAATGATTAGACCACAAAACTCCAAAAAAAGGAAATTATGCTGGGGCTAACACAATTAGTGAAGATGGGCCATCTAAGTATCCAAGTAAATAAATATCGTAGTCATTTAAAGTTACTAACAACTTGAGCATAAAATGACAAACATTTCGTGATGACGAAGAGAAATCCACAGAAAGCACAGTATCTTCTTGGGTAACTGTAGAACAACTTACACACTACTTCCTTACGGGAATGTTCGAAGCTTAAGAACTGAATTTAAGCATGTAAAAATACACGTGACAACAAATTCTTTGTATTCTTGTTGAGCAAACGCGAGGTGTTATTATTATTCTTTATTCACAAATAAGCTGATGTTTCGGCGAACTTCGCCTTCTTCAATTCCTTCGTGAATTGAGGGCACATTACGATTCCATGTGAATTCTGTGCGGTTGGTCTCCACTAGACATACTCAGTGGAAGCCTCATAGAAAGCGGAGGGCGCGCAAAGTTGGGTTCATTGTGGTTGAAATCTTGGTTTAGCGTTTTCTTTGTTTGGTTAGGGAGGCGTTTGACCGAGTAGATTGCTGTCAACTTGACCTTTCCAGGCTCTGAAGAAGGCGAAGTTCGCCGAAACATCAGCTTATTTGTGAATAAGGAATAATAATAACCCCTCGCGTTTGCTCAACAAGAATACAAAGAATTACTTGATCAATGCCGAGGTTAATAGAAAGTCGGTCGTGGAAGTTACACGTGACAACACTATGTAAACCAACGTACGCCATATCTCCTATTTGAATTCCACCTCTGACACTGGCTGTTTTTCAATGTCCTTGACATTTTGTCATCATAGTAATAAACCGTTCTCACGTCGACCATAAAACCAAAAGTGTTGCTCTCATTTAATATTTATCAATTACACCATTCAATTGCACTGATATACTGAATACACTAGGGTAGCAGGGTAAAAGGACTGGCTGAGAAAACGTCGGAATGAGAGCCTCAGTGGTGCCGTGCGTAATATGTGAACCTTCGGAAAGAAAAACAGCGGTTCGATCTGGCGCGGAAACGATTTTGAAGTTAAAAGTCAATATCTTCGCACAGGAGACTAAGACACCAACGCGCAAACTCCTTGAGGCTTTTTGGATAAAAGGATAAATAAAGCTCTCGGCGTTGATCAATCCCTGAGGGATGCGCCATGCATTCGACTTCATTAAGCATCGTTGGAGGTGACTGAATGCATATCTGGCCTTCACAATGACTCGCGGTGGCCTGCCGATGTATCGAGGCAGTGCTGCTATCCTCCCAGACAAGTCTGGTACCAATTTGCCGACCCCGGAGGGATGGAAGGCTTGGTAGGCCATGGGCGCATTTCACGTGCGCGCCTTCAACCACTGCGCCACACGCGCGATTAGTATCCGCGTCTGTCTCCAATGCACGTATAACTTACTAATATACTAGGAAGTACAACAAAAAACTAGAATACATGTAAAATAAAAGGATAAAGCTCTCGGCGTTGGTCGATCCCTGAGGGATGCGCCATGCATTCGACTTCATTAAGCATCGTTGGAGGTGACTGAATGCATATCTGGCCTTCACAATGACTCGCGGTGGCCTGCCGATGTATCGAGGCAGTGCTGCTATCCTCCCAGACAAGTCTGGTACCAATTTGCCGACCCCGGAGGGATGGAAGGCTTGGTGGGCCATGGGCGCATTCCACGTGCGTGTCGCAGTGGCGCCTCCAACCACTACGCCACACGCGCGATTAGTATCCGCGTGTCTCCAATGCACGTATAACTTACTAATATACTAGGAAGTACAACAAAAAACTAGAATACATGTAAAATAAAAGGATAAAGCTCTCGGCGTTGGTCGATCCCTGAGGGATGCGCCATGCATTCGACTTCATTAAGCATCGTTGGAGGTGACTGAATGCATATCTGGCCTTCACAATGACTCGCGGTGGCCTGCCGATGTATCGACCCAGTGCTACTATCCTCCCAGATAAGTGTGGTGCCAATTTTCCGACCCTGGAGGGATGGAAGGCTTAGTGGTCCAAAGGAGAGTGGTCGATCCCGTTTGTGTGTTTCAGGGCGTCTCCGACCACTGCGCCATAGTTGCGCTACAATACATAATACACTAGAAAATGTGTAAAGTTTGCTGCGGTAGACCTAATTCAACGTCATTATACCTACTGCCGATAAATTCGGTGTAATGGCTATTCGAAGCAAAAAAGTTGGCAAATGGGAAATAGTTCAGATGAAATCTCACTGTGATATAACTCAAACGTCAGTAGGGAAAAAAAGACAATCGTTACCTAAACTTAGCCAATTATCACTGAGCCAACGACATACATAGTAAGTGGGGTTTAAAACACGACTCCATTCCTAGCGTTTCCTTCAAACAATAAGCAAATCAGATAGCAGAAAACACGGATGAACGCGTTCGAACAGAAATCACTGACTTGTTGGTGGAAGCCACGAATTCGATATGCAGTTAACCCAGAAATAATCCCTGACCTAGTTAACGCTTCAGATAGACGAAATCATCAAAGAAAACCACAGAATTGGTCTAATGTGAAAAAACTGTACTTAATGAATCATGAAAAGCATCGTCATTATTCAATAGGAAAGCAATCGCACAATACAGAACATAGGATCCAATCGTGCCCCGTCCGGTTGCTGTTTGTATATCGAAAAAATTCGATACGAAGAATACAGAACAACAATGAACAGTACCCGTCTATGGGGATATTTGCTTGAAAACCAATCAATAATCTAAAGCTAACTCTTACAGGTGCAAGATATATGACTGTCGAAATCCATTATGAAAAATGGGGACACATTCCAGCAATGACCAAGGACACCCCCTAATTTCAATGCTCAATATTTTCGACCACAGATGTGGCTTTTCTATGGAGAGTAATGTCAAACCGGCTAAGATGACAGTGAACAACACAATGTGACGTTTTCAATGCAACCTGTTTACTTCAAAAATATGAAATTACAAAATTATAACATCGAAAAGTCCAGGAATACAGCATCAAATTTCTTTCTCTCCAACTAACAACGATCTTCAACATATAGAAGACTCAACTTTCCCTACAACTTGCCCAAATTAGCGTCGACTTACTTGTCTACTATACGCTGTGAATTAGGTTGTAATGTTAGGACCATATTATTTGTTATATTGTAACTCCAATATTTCGATAGAGCCTCCATGTTTATGAACATTGAACTCGCTCAAGAACAGGTGCAAATGTAAAAACAACGATGTATTCGGACAAGATTTATCCCAGGAAACACATAGTAGTTGCTGACCAACGTCACCAAATGAGTGGACACCAAGTGAAGTGCAGTCCGAACAAAATCTTAAACAGTTCCCCAAAATTGTTCAGAAATATTTCCAGTAACAAGTGTTACTTATGCTCGTCCTAAGTTAAACGCATTAAAAACGGAAGTAGAAAACCCAGAAAAAAACCTCAGATACATAAGACTCGTAGGACCCGTACAGTTTAACGTTGATGCAACTATCTGCACTAAAGTTTAAATTTAAAAAAAGACCCACGTCGCAAAAATCCTCTGATGAAATTGGCCGGTGTGAAGTCGGGGTATCCTAAAGCGAGTAGGCTATTCTATAGAAATGAACGCAAATACCAAATTAAAGTTCAACAGATGGCTAGAGACGATCAAACATAGATAATGAGAGTGTTTTAAGAAATGGCCACATTATTCAGCAAGCGGTGGATCGAAGATGAAGATCGCAAACCGTTTACTACAAATAAAATATAACGTTCCACCATAACACAAAGAAAGAAAGTGCTAAGCTTACTTTTCGACCATTATCATAACCAGAAATTGTGGTTCAGAAGCCTTGGTGCGAATCTGAAAACTAACCTGTGGAAGACCTTTGATAAGTCTTGCCGCTTTTGACTCAACTGTTGGCTGATGATTGACGCTCTTTAACGGCCGATGGAGAAGTGACGACGAACGACCACCACTAAATATAGAGAAAAGAAAAACTCCAGTGACTGATAAAAGTAAGTTTACTAACGTTGAAAAAACAAAGGGAATAAACCAACGGGATTTCTTCCACAACGAAAAGCGATAGTCAAAGATGTAAAGAAACGGAAAACTACAGAACTGTGGGGACAGACTGAGCAAAAGGAGGAAAGGGAAGACTACAGAGGCTCAGCGTGACGAGAATCGCGCCAGGAATGAACTACTTTGCTCACCAAACTGCTGTTCTCGATGGAGGGATGGTGCCTGTCGGTATCTTCGATGGTTGGGTCCGATGATCCCGTACCAGCCAATTGACTGTGATATCGGGTGATCCGCTAAAAGAGAAAAAAAAACTGAAAACTAGGATAAAAGCAATAGAATCCACATGATGTCATCATTAATAACTCGTAAATTATCACAATCACCCTTTAGATATGTAGGAATAACACCAGAAATACTTATAGAAACAGCAGATTTGACCAACTTTCAATGTACGGTGGCTTACTGATCGAAATATCTACGATCATTTATTTATTTATGATCTTATAAACTGATCTTCTTTAGCTGCTCTGAGGTTGGTATAGGTCTTCGTTGTCGTTGTTGTTGTTGTTGGTCAATGGCTGACGTTTCGGCGATTTCGCCTTCTTCATAGCCTTGGTGTTACGAGTGGGACTTGTAGATAATATATTATTTATTTATTTATGATCTTATAAACTGATCTTCTTTAGCTGCTCTGAGGTTGGTATAGGTCTTCGTTGTCGTTGTTGTTGTTGGTCGATGGCTGACGTTTCGGCGATTTCGCCTTCCTCAGAGCCTTGGTGTTACGAGTGGGACTCTACATATGCCGAGGTTTAGTCGGTCCTTTGAGTTATCTACGATCAATAGCGAATTCTCAGATGTTGGTAGAAAACTTCTAAGGTGTAAGAGAAAATTTACCCAGTAATCAATGTACAAGGCAAAAATTGTGAGAAACTTTGGAACAGACGCAACCGTAACCATCTCATGAATAGGAACGTTTTTAATACTATAACGCAAAAAAGCAACGTAGAAAAACGAAGTAGACCTTACGAGAAAGCCGAAACCCTGACGAAATCAAAAAACTGAAAAGTGAAGAGGTCAGATCAGGGCTTTCTCTCACCGCCACTGTTTGAATCGCACCGTTAGGAATCTCTCTTTGTCCTTAAACTTACCTTCTAACAATATCAAAGTTAACTCATTTATTTACTAACTATTACAATTTTTTACGGAAAAGCATTATATGTGAAGCAAACACAATAATGCTGAGATGTTTGCAAAACTCCAGACCGCAGGTGTCGGCAGTGGGGAACGAACACGCTATTTCACTTTCCGGTGGTTAACCAGTTCACCACCACACCATCGGATCCTTTGTTTCGCCTATCTCTCAGCTATTATCGAAGTATTTACGATGAAAAAAATTTCCACTCTAAATTTACTTTAACTTTAAAAACTGACGATGCATCATATTCCGTAATGGGAATGGAATGCCAAAAAGTGCTTAAAAATTCATAACGCATTCCCGCTTCGAAATGATAAGACTATAAGCAACATCGTCATAAAAGCAAAGCTTTAAATCACTTAGAAATCGAATACCAACAACAGAATGTGCTGTATCGGTAACACAAACGTATTCGTTTGAATAATACTCCACTTGCGTTTAGCGGAAAAAACCTCTAGAGTAGCAGAAATAACTATGAGAATCCCTTAATGACCTAAAAGACCAACTTTCTATAAACTTCGTCATAAATAAGTCCAACTCATAACAGCACGGCTATGGGGAAGGCGAAATCGCCGAAACGTCAGGCATCGACCAACAATGATCACAACAACAACAACGGCATTTTATACCAACGCCGCATCCGCTCAACAAAATCAGTTCATAAGAGCACATAAATGTACATTGAGAATATTTAGCTAGCATTAATGAACAGTGAATACAAATTTTATAGAACGAATCACATTTGGGGTATAACGGCTAAAAGATAATGCTGGAAACAGTTTCACATGCAAATTTTTTGCAAATCCATGGAAGCTATGATTTTTGAACGCGTTAGCCCCGGAAAGGGTAATAGCGCGTCCGTTCCCCACCGCAAACATCAGCGGCCCGGAGTTTCGCAAACATCTCAGCTATGATTTTTTTTCAAAGCAAAAAGAAACTTATTTCGTTCATATTGCGGCCTTATGGGTCAAACCTCTCAACAATTTCAACCTTCCTTAAGATTCCATAACAACTAAGGCCTCTCGGAGTCGTGAAAACGATTTCTAATTTGAAAAGGCATTGATAGGTAGTTTTATCTAACCCAACAATTCGATACGATGTTAATACGTAGAGCTTTATGAACTTTATGTTACCCATAAAAAGGGCAAACTATACAAAAATGATTGATAAAGCCGAGGTGAATCACCAGCTAGCTATTCATGTCGTCAATAACGTTCCAAACCATGAGCAACACAGCTGAGTCAGATGGCAAATGGAAATTGACACCATGACATATGGGCTGTCAACAAAGAGGGCCATGATGCAAAACCATCTATTGCGAAATGGACGCGGACAACTACTCCACCATATAACTCCAACTCCAAGGAAACGTACTAATTACACCCATAAGGCCATATCCCATTAACATTCTACTTCACTTTATAGCACCAAACTCCAAGGAAACAAACTCATCAAACTCTTAAAGCATATACGATTAATATTGCACTTCACTGAAGAATATCAGACTCCGACGAAACGTATTCATTACACTCTTAAGACATATATCACTAACATTTCATAACGGACCGTCTTTTTCGGGGATTAACGCGTGCACCACCACATCATGCGGGTCAAATATCTCAGCATTACAGAAGTTATATTTCGCAACACACCCTGCGGTTAAAAAGAATAGGCAGTAAATAAAAAGACTACGATTGTGATTATAATTATAACCTCAGCTTAACTGGGTTCAATGCCGATTTGGGCTCCCCAGATCAATCCTGTTGACGGGTGGTTGCTGACGGTACTGATCGACAGAACTAGCTGAGAGACAGGCGAAACGAAGGACCCGCATGGTGTGGTGGTGAACGCGTTACTCCCCGGAAAGGACAATACCGTGTTCGTTCCCCACCGCAAATACCTGCGGTCCGAAGTTTTGCAAATATCTCAGCAATCTTGTGGTTGTATTTCGCTTAATGTCCTGCCATAAAAATTATAGAAGGCAGAAAATAAAAATTAAACTATTTATTGAATTCTCGTCCATAACAACCCAGTGAAACCCATTCGTTCTCTATGCCTTAATGTTGAAAGTACGAGCATCATCTCTTCATTAAAACTGTAGAATGTACATTTAACCATGCTATAGACTAATATTTCCCCTCCACGTTCTGAAGGACGTAAATTCACTGAATCATTAACTATAAAATACCAAAATATGCTTAACAACCTCGTCTCAGTTCATCAAGGACAAGGACAGTTCGTAAAAGTAAAGTAAGTTGATCACTAATGCCGAAGTTAACTAAACGACTATCTCCTAAATTACTACAGATTCGCTTGCAAAAAACAGAACGCTGACTTAACACGCGATCCATACGATCCATTACAAATATCGGGTCCACACTTTTTGTGACAATTAATCTGTACATAAAATATCCACTTCACATACTGGCGCATCTCAACATCTTGACCTTGGCTGGTGTTTGAAAACCAACAATAACAATGTTGAAAGTCATTTTAAACAAAACTGTTTCAATGTAATCACTTTTCATTTACTGTCTATTCTTTTTTCATGCCAGGGTATGAGAAGGAATACAACTAAAATGATGCTGAGAAATACCACCGAATACTCTTCGTCGTCAATCAGTTCGTAACCGCTTGTATGACCGTCTATGTGAAACAACAAATTGCGTAATTCGCCCTTCCGCCAGGGACGGTGATTGCACAAGTTCAGGTACGATATACCTGATCTCTTGCAAGGATTGGGGAGATGAATTTATTGGTGAGACGGGCAGACCCTTGTGTATTCGTATATTCGTATACCTAGATGGTAAACGAAAAGTAAGCCAAAGTACCCCACTAGGCACGCATAGGATACAGAAGCATAGCGGAAACGATTTTGAAGTTAAAAGTCAATATCTTCGCACAGGACACTAAGACACCAACGCGCAAACTCCTTGAGGCTATTTGGATAAAAGGATAAATAAAGCTCTCGGCGTTGATCAATCCCTGAGGGATGCGCCATGCATTCGACTTCATTAAGCATCGTTGGAGGTGATTGAATGCAGATCTGGCCTTTACAATGACTCGCGGTGGCCGGCTGATGTATCGAGCCAGTGCTGCTATCCTCCCAGACAAGTCTGGTACCAATTTGCCGACCCCGGAGGGATGGAAGGCTTGGTAGGCCATGGGCGCATTTCACGTGCGCGCCTCCAACCACTGCGCCACACGCGAGCTTTTTGGATAAATGCCAAAAATCCCGCAATGAATAGCAGGGATGAATGCCCAGAGGTTACACGCGACCTGCCCCCGTATCTTTGGATCAATTTCTGACGGGTGGCGCAGTCATCAACCATATGCGACTATAATCAGCTGTTCTAACCTTCCTCATTGGAAATCATGTAAAAAGCGGAGTTTTTCGAGAAGCTGTTGATCATGTAATTGCCACAGACTTTTCCGTCTTTTGGTAAGTGTTACTGAAGTGTTTGGCGTAATGAATTGTATATCAGTATACCCTTCCAGACTCTGAAGAAGGCGGTGCTACCGAAACGTCAGCTACTGTTGTATTGTATTGTGTGTTTTTCTATGGAAGTAAATGTATGCTGTATAACCTCGCGATTGCTGAACAAGAAAACAAAGTATGATGCTGCGACATTTGCAAAACTATGGAAAGCAGTAAGGCTAAAATGGGACGCTCGCGGTGAACTCCATGTTGCGGTTACGTTACATTTGACTCTAACATGCCATTATTTTGTTGCCAGGTGTCGTTATGTGGCTTTACCCCACTTTCCAATGAACGAGGATCGTTGGTGGTCTGTGTAGGTGAAAATCACGGCAGCAGCGAAAATGAATTCATCTCATAGAATTTCCACATTATTTAGCACAACCATAAAAATTTCAGAGTATCAGCAATGCCCATTAATTCCTTCGAAAGATATGACATACTGCATTGGATGATTTTGTAAGCAGTAGATGAAAACCACCACTTCACCTCCCTTTTGAACCACCTCTCCATTTCTTTTATCTTTTTTTAGACTTACTTCGCTGTTTGCGCTGAACTTTCCCTAAATTTTTCGACTGTTGCGTTCTCTTTCTCTTTTCGTGTCACTCTCACTGACATTCGTCCCACGTCGGTTCTTCGAAATGGTGTCCTGGCATTGTTGGGACTAGGAGTTTGATGTATGCCTTAAATTGGAATTTCATTAAAAATAAAAGGCAAAGACCAACTGCTTTTTTCTGGAGGATAAAGGATAATGCTTTCGGCGTTGATCAATCTATCAATCATTAAGCATCGTTTGGAGGTGAATGACTGCATATCTGGTCTATGTAATGACTCACGATGGCCTACCGATGCATCAAACCAATGCTGTCATCCTCTCAGACAAGTCTGGTACCAAATTGCCGACCCCGGAGGGATGGAGGGCTTGGTGAGCCTAAGGCGCCGTGATCGATCCCATGGGCATCACCACGGCGCCACACGCACCCTTAACTTTCCTGGAAACTGAAGAAATTCCTTCTTCAGGTAACAACTGTTCACAAGTTGATTCTCAACGAAACATGAAGCTTTTTGATAACCTGAGAATTCATTGGCACGCCTAGTGAGGTGATCATCGGCTAAGACGAACTGATGTGCAGATGCAATTTGTTTTTTTCTAGGCGGTGTCTTTCCTCCGTTGTTCCCCGCCATTGACATCATTTCTGCTTCAGACATTGTCTGTCGCGACCGTGGACGAGCGCTCTAGAAAACAACAGGGTTATGCCGAAGCTCACAATTGGTTAACAGCGAAGAAAAAAGCTATACTAACAGTATTTAGTTTGAATCGACTCTGGTTCGGAGATTTCTCACGTTGACCAGTTCCATTTAACTTCGGTGACATCTTATCAATGGCTTCTCTATCAAGCTTTTTATGCCGCTCTAACTGATTTATCTAAAGCAATTTAATAATTTGAGTAATCACAACATTGCTTTCAGTTACGTACAGAGGTAAAAGATTATCGCACAAGAACGAACTGAACCTCTTGAAGAATTCTATCTCCTGTCTCAGGATCAACACCAAGTATACGTCTTTCCAATCCAGGAGTTTTGTCAGCTCCTTCGAGAACGTGCTTGTAAACTTTGGCTTTCCTTGTGATTTCGGCTTCATGTTTGGCTCGTTCCAAAGCTTCTTCCAGAACTTTCCTAACTCGTTCCTTTTCCTAAAACATGACGAAAAAAATTTCACGTTAGAAATAAGACAATATCTTTTACATCCTTCCCTTCACACTTCAGATTGCTACTAGAGAAAAATCTTACTTGTTCCCTCAAATATTCCGTTTCTAAATGTTTTCGTTGTTCTTCTTCTTCTCTTCGAATTTGTGCTTCCCTTTCACGCATGATCTTCTCTTCTTCGCAGCGGTCTCGCTCCGCTTCTTCAGCTTCAATCCTACAAATTACAAATGTTACATATATTCTTCATCTGTAGGAGAAACATTCATGATTTCCAGAAAGGAAACACTCCTCATCTTTGCTATAAAACTTCACATATTCTAATTTAGAGCGCGTGTAGCGCAGTGGTCGGAGGAGCGCTACAACACGCATGTGGAATCGACCTTCACGCCCATGGCCCACCAAGCCTTCCACCCATCCGGGGTCGCTAAATTGGCGCCAAGCTGGTCTGGGAGGATAGCAGCACTGGCTCGACACATCGGTAGGCCACCGCGAGCCATTGTAAAGACGAGATATGCATTCAATCACCTCCAACGATACTTAATGAAGTCGAACACATGGCGCATACCTAAGGGACAGATCAGTGCCGAGAGCTTTATAAACCTTGGTCAGTAAACACCACATAAAACTAACCGTTTCTTTTCAGCAATCTGTTCGTCGTAGTCCACAACCGACCTTCGTTGATCTCTCTCATGCTTGGACATATTAGAATTAGTTGTAACTGGTATACTATCGTGACTAGTCAAAACGGAACTATCGTATACTGGAATCAAGTTAAAAGTTATTGTCATTACTTCCCATATGAACCAGAAGAGAAAAAAATATTACGACGATTACGATTTCCCACTTTCAAAAATATACATAAGTAGTTTAAAAAGTGGAATAACCTTCGTGAGATCTTTCTGGTGGCGTAAATGTAGGAGAATCACAAGGTTCCTGGCATGGATCAACAGGTGCACCGTTAATTGTAACCGGAGCTGGGATCGGTATGGCCATAGGTACTAAAACTTCAAGTGTAGAAGTAAGAAGGAAGCATTAGTGTAACGTCTTCCTTAAGTTCGCAAGAACAATCTTCTTTGGGGCAAAACATAGTCAAAAGTTTTTTTTAAACATATGACTATAATAACAATATATAACATATAACAATAAACTGTATGAACAGTTCGTGTTGGAAATACATTGATATACCTGGATTTGGTGCCATAGATGCCCAGCAAAAGTTCGTTGGATTCATCTGTGCCAACTGTTCGGCAGCGCTAACATGATGTTTTGGTTTTCCTTCCGCGACAGACATACTAGGGTCCTGAAGTTCGTACAGAAATATGATGACATCCGAATATATTATTTCAGTGAAACATTACAAGAAGAACTCAAAAGACGAAAGAGAAACTCAGAAAAAATGTACCTGAATGGGTATAGGTACAGTGCCTGGAGGAATAACACTAATTGGGAATGGTTGCAGATAGCCCCACGGGACAGTCATCGGTGCCTGTAAGTAAAATGAACGGAATCATAGAAGACTATCTACCACATTGAGGTTTTATTTGATGTATTAATCCGAAAATGAATAGCTGTAAACTACTATTGTTTGGATTCCTTGGTTTAAAGTGTCGGTGATACAAACACCATACAACAGATTTTTTTTTAGGATCACTGACTTTAATGTCCTCGATTTCTAGAATATGCACGATGGCTAGGAAACGTGAAACCTACGGATGCTATATGAAAAGCAGAAGCAGGCACTGGAAAAGCGCACGTGGTTGTGGGCGAATGGAGCGGTGGATGTTGGTGACTGGGCAACAACTGAGATGGCAAAGCAGTCGGCCGATGCACACATTCTGTTTGCTAAACTTTCAATATTCACAACAACTAGCTGGTGATTGCTGATGGCAAAAGATCGATAGAACCAGCTGAGAGACAGGCGAAACGAAGGACCCGCATGGTGTGGTGGTGAACGCGTTACTCCCGGAAAGGACAATAGCGCGTTCGTTCCCCACAGTAGACACCTGCGGTCTGGAGTTTTGCAAATATCTCAACATCATTGGAGTTATATTTCGCAATATATACCCTGCCATTAAAAAGAAAAGACGGTAAATAATGAGTTAAAATTCACAATAGTGTTAACGAAAAATAGATTTTACCCATAGGTGAAACAAGACGATTTCTGTTCACCGAGCTGGTGTGGCAATAAAATTTTACACATCTAACTAAGGAAAAAACCAGCTCAGTAAGACTGTAGACGCAAGAGCAATTTCGCAGATTTTCCACAAATGAGGGACATTACAGTCCATAAATAAAAGGATAAAGCCTTCGGTGTTGATCAATTCTTGAGGGATGCGACGTGCACTCGCCTTCACTAAGCATCGTTGGAGGTGACTGAATGCATATTTGGCCTATACAATGCGTCGCGATGGCATACAGATGTGTTGAGCCAGTGCTGCTATTCTCCCAGACAATTCTGGTACAAATCTGCCGACCCCGGAGGGATGGAAGGATCACTGGGCCTGGGGTGCGGGATCGATCCCATGTGTATTGCAGGGCGCACCCGACCGTTGGGCTACAAACACCTTTTTAACAATTCATAAGCACTTAAAATTAAAACGCTACTCTGATTTTACAAGCCTTTCATTTCTGATTACGATCTCATTACGAATAAGCTCTCATTAGGGTAATACAGAAAGACTATTTTAACTATAGTCAAAACATAACGAAATATGGTCGAGGATATTAACTGAAGATGGTACTCAGGTCTTCAAGTGCTCCCTATGACACAGCGATACAACGAAATGAATTTGAGCGAAACCGAAAACATATCGGTCAAATGTCGACGAACGAAGTATTGATGAAATCGATCGAAAACTAAGCTCATGTTATAAATATTAGCCTCACATAATGCTTCTCATCCACAATGGTAACTTTCCCGCCAACGTCCGGTTGGCTTTGCGACGTTGACCTCGGTAATGTTGCATCGTTATTGCCGTATGCGCTTGACGATCCCTGAAATTGAACAATCACAGTTCTTTACACCAAACTTGAATCTATCGAACGCTATGAAAAATACGAAAACAGAGTTCATTCAATTCAATGGTTACATAAGCGCTTGTAGTAACTCTAGGACAGTTTCTATTTGTGTACTGGATACCCGATCACCGACAAGATGAGCGGACCCATTTGAGAATCTGCTCAAACAACTGCGCACATAAATGAATAGGGCCTCAAAGACGTCACCATTCTCGAAGGAGATCACTACCATAAAAGGGGAACAAAACTTGCAGTAAGGCCCTAATTAGTTGTGAAAATGAGCCATCAAAGAATCCAAATAAATAGTATAATAAATAGACATAATGTCAGTTCTCATGGGGGCGTGTAGTGCAGTGGTCGGAGGCACCCTGCAATACAAATGAGATCAACCCCTCGCCCAAGGCTCATCAAGCCTTTCCATCTCTCCGAGGTCGGCAAATTGGTAACAGACGTGTGGGACTGGCTTGATACATCGGTAGACTACCGAAAGGCCAGATATGCATTCAATCACCTCCGAACGATGCTTAATGAAGTCGAATGCGTGGGAATCATTCCTCATTCTCCCTCAGAGATTGATCAACGGCGGGAGCTTTATCTCCTTTTTTTTAAATGTTGGTTCTCACCTACATCAGCCATTTGACACTAAATGTATCTCGTTACTACTAGGTGCACCAATAAGAACCGACATGAAAATAAGTTTCTAAATAATTTTTCCTAGAAATATTTTTATAAACATAGAGCTCAAATGATATGTATTTTGAATAGATAAGTTTCTAAAAATAAGTTTCATAATCATGGAAACTGGAACGATCTCGAAATCGCTTACGTTCACCTTAACGCGATAACGACGATGTTATTTGAAGCAGTACAATAGAAACCAACCATGAAAAGACGATATGCATCGAATAACAGTGAACCATCGTAAAGAAAATGCATGTCGTGAGAACCAGAAATGAATAGAGTTTTAGAAGATTTGACAAAAACGAAATCATTTAGATGTCACTCCAATTCTTCAGATACTTTCAGCGCATTAAAATATAATTCCGAGAGGAACCAAAACTGAACCGAGCAATGAAATGAGCCTCTTGTCTACCTGCTGCTACCTTTCAGCCCTTTTCTACAGGTAATTTACATAATCACTTTACGCTCAAAGTCAAGGTGGCGGTTCTTTTCATGAAGCATATCCACTACTTGTTAAGTCTTCAAGATTTATACACGACATTCATAGTAGAAGAGCAGGGGAATAGAAGGTGAAGTTCAAATATCCGGATCGGATAACCAAAACATTACACTGCTCAGAAAGCTTTTCCGTCATCCAACGATCACGCATGTAAAAGCAATAGTCCTTCAGACTTTTCCATTCAGTTCGCACATAGTGAGTAATGACGTCATCCTTTCTCTCCAGTGTTGAGAATGATCATATAGCAGTCTTTAACCTACCACTTTAAACAGTGAGTTGCTTTTTAAAAAAAAAAGATTGCCAAGGTGTTTTAGAGTGGAAAAAACAAACTGAGAGCGAAGAACTGTAATCAACTATGGAAAACAGATTTATACATAGCCGTAGTTGAAAACATAACTAATAGGCTATAGAAAACCCAATGCAATGGATTTGTACCCATTGATAAAAAAAATCCTAGATCAATATTTCAAAACCAAAAAGGCTAAAAATCTCCGAGGAAGTGTCGAGATAGTGCCTGCGAAATGTAGAAAAGAAAACTAACTTTTTTATCACGAAAATATAGAATCTAACTGCAACATCCGGAAAGTGGCAACAACATCCTGAACTCGTTCATTCAATAAACTCACTAGCTATCAGCAAAGCGCGCTTTAATAAGTCATACTGAACAAGATTTTGCTATTTATATAACTCAGAGACACTTGACGCATATTCACTAAACAGCTGCGAGCGGCGAAAAATATTAATAACTGGACAGAACACAAAGAAACCAACATCTGGACCAAAAATGACTTTAAAATCCTATCACTACGGCAACGCTAGCAAAGTTTAGCATACGTAGTTGAAGTAAAGAAATGTGAAGACAACAAAAAGAACTCTGATAGCCCAAAAATGACATTCAAGGACAACAAGTACTAAACAGAACCCTCTTTTTAATTAATAACAGGCCGTCAAACTGGTCTACTGGCTGTAAATCACCATTGCGCGCAGTTTGAAGAAATAAGGTATCCTATATGAGGAAGGAACATTGGTGAAAAAATTGGGTTAAAGACATTCCAACATCCACTCCTTGCAAACTCATTACACAGATTGAAAAACCATCTCATAGATTTCGTAAATACAAAGACTAGTCACTTTATGAAGACAGTTTAAGCATGAAACGACTTCTTAATTAAAGACCGTGAAGAAAGTCAGTGATACTATAAGTAGCCGACCAGATGCATACCAAGCTAGCTACTCAATTCAAAAAATCATACTCGGAATCATTGAATGAGCAAATTAAATTCAAAAAATCCAAAGCTATAAAGTCCTCTCAAAAACTAGGTGAGTAGCAAAATAAACTATAAACTCTTGTAGATCCCGTTGACGGGTGATTGCTGATGGCGTTGATGGACAGAACTAGTTGAGAAACAGGAAAAACGAAGGACCCGCATGGTGTGGTGGTGAACGCGTAATAGCACCCGGAGAGTAATAGCCCGTTCGTTTCTAACCGCAGACACTTGCGGTTCGTTAAAGTTACATTTCGCAATATACCCTGCCATTCAAAAGAGTAGCCACTAAATAATAAATAAAAGGATAAAGGTCTCGGCTCTCGGCGTTGATCAATCCCTGAGAGATGCACCATGCATTCGATTTCATTAAGCATCGTTGGAGGTGATTAAACGCATATGTGGCTTTTACAATGACTCACGGTGGCCTACCGATGTATCGAGCCAGTGCTGCTAGCCACCCAGGCAAGTTTGGTACCAATTGGACGACCCCGGGGGAAGCAAGGCTTGCTGGGCCGTAGGGACTCGCATCGATTCCGCGTGTGTCGCAGCGACGCGTCCAACCACTGTGCCACACGCTCCCATATAGCAGTAAATAATAAGTTAAAATCATAAACTCTTCGTTTTCGATGCATTCGCGACAACGTACACTGACTTCAATGCATGTGATGGCTAAATAACTGCTGCCTCCAAGCTAAAACCTCCATAACATGGCTCATAGTAACTTCTGTTAAATGGAGTAATACAAAACAGATCTACACTAGAAAACCCTTTTATAAGAACTATATACTTTAAGCTGATAGTGTCCCAGTCTCTTCTACAAATCTTTAATACTCTCCACTCCTCTACTCGACTCTACTCGATACTCGGCTCTACTGATTGTCGACAGTTGCTCAAAAACCAGCTTCGTTGGGAAGTATTAACTAAGACTCTCAATATGTTCAGGAATATTTCTGATTTGTGAGCATGTGAAAAAGTATTCGTGAAGAAAAAAGAGAAATTACTGCAAAATGAGATATGATGATAGAAAAAAACATCAACAAATTGTTTGACCCATTTCATCGTAGAAAGTTTGGCACTTTTCTGGAGGTATTTTGAAAGCTGCATGTAGAACTAATTTCTGGACGTGATTTTCAACCTCCGAATCTGCACTCTCTCCAATAGCTTTCCGATTAACCGTGTTTAGTGTACAAGAGTGTTTATCGACTGTAAAACCACAACGTAATGCAGCAGGTTGACTCTACCACTTGACCAGGTCACCCACGCTGTGAAGGAATTTCATTTCTCCAGCAGGAACCCAATTTAAGAGTAGACTTATGCGAGGATTTCCCGTCGTCATGAAAAAAAAACGACTGAAAAGTGAAAAAGCTACTGTTAGAACCAAAACTGTTTGGGACCTATGCGTTCTAAGCACTCGAAAAAGCACCTATCATGGCAGAGTCAAGGCTAGCCAAGAATTGACGTAACAAGTACCAAGCTGATGTTCTTGCGAAACTACTCCTACATTCGTCTTATTCCTTAAGTAATCCTTATCTTATTTTTTAATTTCGCTGACAACTAACAGATTGGACAACTGGAATTGTGGCGCTAACTTTCTGCTTTGTTATGGACCGGTTCCACACGTTTTCAGTCGAACTGTCACCAATCACTTTTATGACGATACGAATGGAATTCACATTATGCTGTATCTTTTATGGGAATAATCAACGCCCAACACTTCAATCCTTATCCCTTATTACTATCCTCAGCGAACTCTACTGTACTTCCCATAACCATTGGACATTTCTGCGAGCAACCATGACAGTAACCACAACAAGCATGCACACGATTACTGCCGAAAGAATCCGATCTGGTATTGTACTCCATTCAAAGGGCTAGCACTGGTGAATCAGCATCAAACCATATAAAAGTCATCGACATGAGTAGTATTGTTGACAACACTGAACATACGAAATGACCTCCGAAACCAGAAATTCATCATAATACTATTCAAAACCGAACATTGTTTGACATGCGAACATGTTTTGGTGGAAACAGATAGTTTTCAGGTGATTTTCTTATCAAAAAAAGCTCTAGAACTTCAAGACTGTTCATAGACGCGCTAGCCAAATGTTCATAATGAAAGAGGAATACTCAGAAAACTACCATCCAGTTTCCAGAACCTAAAGACAGAATCATTTAAGAAGTGTCCACAAAATGCCGCCTTGAAGCGCCCAAAAGCAGCACACCCTCAACTACGTGATCTTTTAAGTCTTTAGATAATTTTCGTTCATTTGAAAAATTCTCTCTTCCGAATAAACTAATTTTAGTAGCCATTACAAAATGTACATAAAAATGCTTCCCGTTAGTTTTATACATAAAACTCATGTATGTTTCACAAGAAGATGTTTCTATTTCTATCCATTCACGATTGCAGATTTTTTAACAAAGATCACGGCGTGTGCAACCGGTTGTGCCCACATAATCCATTACTGTGACTGGTACAGCAATTTCAAGTCATTTTTGAGGTCTACCATAAGCAGAGGGCGTGTCTAGCGCAGTGCTCGAAGGCGCAATGCGATACACACGGGATCGATTCCCACGCTCCAGACTCATCAAGCCTTCAGTCTCTCCGGGGCCAGCGAATAGGTACCAGACCTGTCTAGGGGGATACCAGCAATGGCTCGATACATCGGTAGGCCACTGCAGCTCATTGTAAAGCCCAGATATGGATTCAATCACCTACAACGGTTAATGAAATCGAATACATGGCGCCTCCCTCAAGGATTGATCAAGGTTGAAGGCTTCATCCTTTTTCTAACCATAGGCATATACGAATAAAATTGGTTCTAAATCAAGAACTGTAACGCTGAAGGAGATCGACGTGCATGGATTCTTAAATCAATAAATTCTAAACGTTCTCTCACCTAACGTAAGCTCAATTCAACGCCTTATCGCATGCTATTCAAAGACGCGCGATAAAGAGAGACAATGCAAACAAATAAACTCTTCTAATAAAAAAAATTTTAAGCCAAAGGAAACAAACCGACTAGACGCTCCATAAAATGGCCAAACAAAAACCGCTATAAAATCATCCGTCACTAGTAGTGGGCTGGAAAAATAGTATCGGAGAAGTCACACGTAGGAAAAGTGGTAAAAGTACAGAGTAAAAATGAAGAATGTAGCAGAAACCCTGATACTTTTCTACTTAACAAATTAAGTACTACTTTAAAAAACCGGCTACATCAAAATAGAGACATACTGTAGGAAATAACCACTAAAACTGACCAATTTGTATCACCAAGTTTAGTTATGCGAAAGCAAAACTCGATAAAATTTTTAACGACATCTCCTTACTTACATTAGTATTCAAATGCTGTTCATATGACCACGATGATGTAGAGATATTTGCAAAACTCCGGACCGCGAGTGTTTGCGGTGGGGATCGAACACGCTACTGCCTTTTTCAAAGGCTAACGCGTTCACAACCACACCATGCGAGTCCTTCGTTTCACGTCTCTCAGTCATAAGTAAAGTGAAGTAAGTAAGTAGGAAGTAAAAAGTGAAAACACTGTCGTTTTCAAAGTCCTTTTTCCCTGCTACGTTTGTTTAATCATAGGATAATCTCATAAAACGTTTTCCAAAAATACTGGAAAGAATTACTAGAATTAATCGGATTCACTGAAAAAAAAAATCCTGAAGCTATAGAAGAAGACCGGGAAACGAAGGAGATGAATGGCATGAATAAGGAATATGGATGAGGAAAAAGAACAAACACGTGCAAGCAGGTACAACATCAAAGAAAGAATACGTATTATCGTTAAGGGTTCATTTGAAAACCAATGCATGGATGGTTCCGTTCACAGCTGTTCTCTTCGTCGAAAAAACCCAACAAAACACGCTTGCACCTGCGCGTTTGATGAGCGGAACTCACAAGGACCATGTAATTTCCCGGTTCAAATTAACTTTATTTCAACAAACATTTAAACTTATTGGACCATTAGAACACATGAGAACGAATGGATAAACTAGCAACTAGTAAAATATGAGGAGTAGGCAGCCTGAAGGTTATGGAAACACCAGCAAACCTTACAGAATGATGACCAACTTCTCTCAGGACTTTTATAGCTCACCTCTATTTCTATGCAGAAACTGGAAGAGACATAAATCAATGTCACTCTGACTGACCAGGTAGAATGATCGATCACTAGCGAACCGGTTTCACATTTAAATTAAAGCCACAATGAAAACAAACAACAAAATTTCGACGAGACGATGGTGATGAGGAAAGAAAATAATTGTAGTCGGATTAGAAATCAAGGATCTGCTAAGCGCCGGCTTCCAGAAAAAGCAGAAATTGTTCAGCAGAGAAGAAATCTAACAGGGAAGCAAATTAATGTCCTTTCGGTTACAGATTTTCTATATGAAAAACAGCACAGGAAAAAACACCTATAACAATAAGCAGCAATAGAGCGGAGCTAAAAACGAATACTCTGACCTGTGACAAGGACACTTGTGGAGTTTTGGGCGGTACACTGTAGTCTATGGCTTCGAATTTCCTATTCGGTGTGCCACCACCAGGTGATCCAAACGGGAACCAAACACCTTTCGAGCCTTCTGCATAAAGAGAGAAAAAATTAATTACGATTAATTATCCTACACAACAGCTTCATCACAAAATGTAATGAAACCAATAGCAACTGCCAACAACACTAAATCGAACCTGCTCGTTCCCGTGCCCACTGTTCTTGCTTTTTCCTCACCAACGATCCATCACGCTTGTGGGTATCCATTGCATCTGCTGAAAGATGCTATCGTTAGAATTCTACCACTTTTATCATTGAAAAAACAATAAAACACGATGTATATCATGAAAATCGATTAGATGTGGGGTGAAATTGGCATTATCCTAGCACATATGGTCGAATAGATGACGCACGTTAGGTTAGGGGTTAGGCGGTGATGGGTCGTCGTCCAGGCCAAATATCAACACAACGACAGCAGGGCAGACAAACACCTCGATAAATGACCACTACGTTCACCATAATTGTACTGGAGTAAAAAATAAAATTGAATAGGAAGAAGTAAATGAAGGCGAAGAAATCCAAATATTTGAGATGAAGGGAGATCAGATGGGACGAAATGAATCCAGACGATCCCGATCGATCGTGAAGTCCCCAAGCGTGGCAATTGAGGCAAGCGATAGCATCGCAACAGACGACGTGGCCACGCCCTCATGTCTGTACGGAGCGGCGAGGTTAATCGTACCTGCCTCTGGTCTGGTACCATTTACAAGTACGATCTAGCACCCAGGACCAGCTTCTTTCCGAGTGTGACGCGTACTTTTCACCAAATTTTTTTGCATGCTTACCATAGTTCGTGTACGTTCTGTGTATATTTACAATGTATTTACTATATATTTTCTACATTTACTATATATTCCTCCCAACGGTTTAGCTCCTCATTATGGCTGGGAGGTTTTCCTGGGTGTCAGGCTGAATGCGCAGCATACAGCAGGGAGATTCAGCCACCCAGCAGGGTCTCCCAAGCTGATAAGGAGTCCGGCGTTTCCATCAGAAGCCCAGCCAAAAGTAAAGCAATACCGGGATCCATCATCATCCTTGTATCAAACTAGTCGCATGGTGGCAAATCTCCCTCTGATCCACAAGAGCAGCGACTGCCTGACGTGGTGACGACCTGGAACAGACCTTGGCCTGAATGACCTCGAGACTCCAGAGAACGACAATGGCTAAACCATCAAATCTCCGAAAAGTGGAGAGTATGCTGGGGCCCGTATAACCAATAAAGACGGGCCATCGAAGCATCCAAGTGTTTATTTTATTTCTTTGTATTCTTGTTGAGTAAACGCGAGGTGTTATTATTATTTTTTATTCACAAATAAGCTGACGTTTCGGCGAACTTCGCCTTCTTCAGAGCCTGGAAAGGTCAAGTTGACAGCAATCTACTCGGTCAAACGCCTCCATAATCAAACAAAGAAAACGCTAAACCAAGATTTCAACCACAATGAACACAACTTTGCGCATCCACCGCTTTCTATGAGGCTTCCACTGAGTATGTCTAGTGGAGACCAACCGCACAGAACTATGTTTATTTTATATTTGCAATATTTCACACATTTACCATATTTTATATCTAGTCATCGAGCCAACCACTGAAATATTTCGTGCCTTCGAAAAGCATGTGATACACGAGAGCATGAATAGCAAAGAACCAGCTTTTTTATCCACTGTAATGCTAATGTTTCACATCTGACTATTACACCAGACGGTCCTGAAGGACTTCACAACTTTGAAAAGCATGTGATATTCTTCTTAAACCAGGAAACACAGCTGATTTCATGTGGTAGTTTGATTAAAGTAAGCTCATCAAGGAAAAATACGTATTGATTAAGCACACCGAGGTTCAAGGAAAGTCGGTTTCGAAGCATTAATCGTATAGTGTTGTAAACCCAATTGTAATCATGCAGAAGAAGGCAAACATCACCCATCAGAATGAATGTTGAAGTCATCAGCTAGAAAATCAACGACGGTATGGAAGGAATACGACAAAGAGTTTGAAACAGTCATACCAAAAAGCGATTGCTATTTATTTTGACACAAGGACCTCTTGTGAGCTCTCAACGTTTCTCAGACAATCAATTAAACAGAAGTAATAGCTATTATCATCAGAAAACGAATCGTAAGTTGCTGTGCTAAAACGTTCAAGAATCGAATAGTATTGATAGTGCTAGAGCTGTCAGTTCTGGATGAAATACGACTGCTCTTCAAAAGAGAAACTAGAAAATGAGAAGAACTCGTATGAATGCTTATCACATTGACATTATCAAGAGGTATGTTGTGCAGTGATAAACGACAAAGCCTCGTTCAATAAGAAAAAGCACATTGCCGCAAAATCCCTTGAAGATAAAGCATTGGTTATGCACTCAGCACCATTCGTATCGTCGTAGATGCGCGACTGAATGCGTATTCGGCCCACATAAAAAAAGTGAATAAATGAAATTGCGGTGGATAAAGTCGGCATTTTTATCCTCCCAGACAAGTCTGGTCTTAATTTTTCAACCATGGGAGTGGGATAATTGTTTAGCCACACCATGGAACTTAACCAAAGACTATATGTGTATTACGGGGCGTCTTTAACTAATGCGCTATACGTCCACAACTACATCCCTAACGGATGGCATTGGAGAAGGTTGTAGTGTAAATGCATGCGAGTGAATAAACTAATAGAATTAAGAATCGTAAGAGAACTCAGTCAAGCGCTGCAGTGGGAATACGGCATAAAAGGTTTGTGATTATTATCAGTGCTAAGAAGAATTTATAGATCATCAAATATGCTAAATTGCTAAATTCTGCTTTAATAATCGTGAGGTGCTCAAGCCTAAAATTCCTCTTTAGTTTTGCATGACTTTCAATCTTAGTAGGGGCTCTTATCGCAGGCTTATCGTAGGAAATTTTGGGCTTGAGCACCTCACTATTATTAAAACAGAGATTCTGAAGAATTCCGAACACTATCCTCCTAAATAATAAATTTACACAAGCACTCTTAAATAACGAGTAAACTTAACCGATGATATAAATAAGCAATCATGACGACAGAGATTATAAAGGACTTTTGCTAAATAATCGATAAGCATGGAATAAAAGGTCAAGAAGGTTGAGGAAAACTCACTCATTAGAATGGTCCTGAACTGGCAGAAGTTAACACTTGCCGCTTTTCGTCTACAATTTGTGCACGGGATTCGATGGCAAAATAACTTTAGCCTCCAAACTTGCTAGTTGCTCAGATATCTATAGATTAAAACACTCGCTGTATAGAGAATATTCTCTATCACACAAAGAATGCTTGTAGATAACGTCCTTACTAGTCCTGAAAGAACGATCGGCCTCCAGATTTTTATTGCCTTCAATCGATTCGTCGACTAATCGACTGAATTGCTTCCGTCTTGGAAAAGTGCTGATCGCAAAGCATTCATCGACCGACCCAAAAAATCGGCTACTTCGTTATTATAGACGAATCCATGCCTGAACAATGCTCAACACTAGAAGTGTCATCGAAGACAGAAAGCGATATATCATTAACCGGCAGACGACACGCGATTGCAACCGCTTTCAGTGATGACGACGTCGGGACGAATTGAATGCAAGT
>MQTX01000112.1:522843-557535 GCA_009735665.1 Angiostrongylus cantonensis | reverse complement strand
TATATATAACACTGCAAAGGAACAAAGAAATTTTGTAGATCCGAAAAGGGCTACAACAAAAAAAAATTCACCTGGGTTGTTTTATTATAAATGATTATATTACAAAAAAGAAAAAGAAAAAGACAAAGCGTTCGATATTGAACAATTCCTAAGTAAAATACACCATGCATTCGACTCTATTAGGCATCGTAGAGATGACTGAAGGCATATTTAGGTTTCCGATAGCCTACCAATGTATCAAGGCAGTGTTTTTATCCTGGTACCAATTTCCTGACCCCGAAGGGATGGGAGGTTCGATTGGGCCAGGATGTAAAATCGAATCAATAAAAACTCTAACTCTACTGCGTCACGCGAGTTTTGTTACATTACCATAAAAATAGTATAACTTTCCACAGAAAGTAACAATAAACAATAAACTCAGTTTTCATTGTAATGTTTAGAGTAGCACCTGAATTGATACACGTGAGATAAACGAAAAGAAGTAACATTAAAGAAGACAGTTAGTGCTCATCTACCATACTCGTACGTTATACTTGTAAACTTTCATTACTTCTAGTTAGTCCTTGAAATAGTGCAAATAAGTCAGGTAAGTAGTTCTTCAAAATCGCTTCGAGAACAGCTAATATTGAATATCCTCCAAAAATATTTGAATTAAACGACTTATCGCCCGCTTTCATATCTGCTACTTCCCTTCCTGTTATTCAGTCTCTTTTCCCATCTTTGCTATTTCAACTATAACATTACTTTCTTAAACCAACGCCAGAGAATCATACATACTGTATTAAAGTTCAGGTCGTAGATAGAAACTATCTGAAGCACAAAACTAACTGTCCAGCGCTGTAAATGATTTACACGACGTGTAAAAGTTTTCCAGTAGGATTATGTTCTGCTTCTATTACACAGCTGAAGCTTTTCTTTTCATTACAGCATTGTGTTTTGAACGAGATAATGGTCAACTTGAGACAAAAATAAAGCTCAAATCTAACATAACTAGAGATCAAGTTTTTAAAAACAACTACGAAAGGCTTACATGAGAAAAAATGTCGCATAACGTTTGGTGTTTAATGAAGGACTTTCTTTCTGAACATCATGTCAGATTTTTAAGCACTTCTTTGCGTATGCAAATCGCCGCCATTCACGGATGAACGGACAGCCTTCAGTCTCCTAACCACATCAGCGTTTCTCATCGTTTTCCGTTGAATTTAGACTAGACGCACTTCAAAAGAATGGAGCGACTATATAGAAAACTGGTTAAGAGAAAGTCAAAGCAAAAAAGGGCCTCAGAGTCGTGCAGTGGGTAACGCGCGTGCCGCCGGAAAGGGTAATTGCAGGTCCAATCTTGCCAGCGGACCAAGTTTTTGCACATATCTCAGCATCACAGTGGTCGTATTCCACATCATATCCTGTCGTGAAAGATAAGAATAGGTATAATAATAGGCACCAAATAGAAAGTTAACAAGGAGTGATAAAATTCTTATCCGCTGCTCTCACATGTTACTGTGAAGGCCAAGTTTCACTCACCACTTAAATATGAACTCATAAATGAAACGGAGTGAGCTGACAATACAACGAATCGTTCTCACAAACCGCGCAGATCCCTTCTCTATTTCTATTTCAGTAGTAATCTATTGATTAAGCAGAGAATGTAGTTATTGATGGACGTTCCCATTTAAACCCTCGAAAACCACTTTAGATTCCAATGATTTTATAATCCGATTTCCAGGTGCTTCACAGTCACCAAATTGTCCAAGAAATTGTTCTTATAATCCAGTGCTTGATAACAATAGTGGCACGTCATGACCCAATTTCTGAAGGTACTTTTCATTGAGGAGAAATGATTCCTCCTCGATGATAATTAATCCGCGAACGATTTGAGGAAGAACTTCGTTGTTGGCTGTAAATGGCGCCCGCATAAATGTCGCTGAGTTGTTTTCTCAGCTAAATGCTTGTCTTTGTCGGTCTCGCTTTGTTTAAGTAAACCAAATGTCATCGCTGACAGGAAATTTATGATGACCTTAGAATTGAATTCATATGCTTATGGAAGCTGCACTAGCCTTAGAACGTTAACACCTGAATGCATTGCAGCTGCCAACGATTGATAGCGCTTTCACTGCAGGCTTTAATCATTTCCATGGATCCCACCAGCCGTGCGAGCAAGCAGGGTTTCGAAAAGGATTTAGCACGATGGACCACATTCACACGTTAACAACGCTCATTGAAGTATCGCGAGAGTACAAAAGACCGCTCTGTCTCACTTTCATCGACTTAGAGAAGGCCTTTGACTCAACTGAGATAGAAGCAGTCATGGAAGCCCTTCGTAGTCAAGGAGACCCTACTCAGTAAAAGATTCTTCGTGAGCTGTACAAAAATTTCACAACCAAAATTTCTCCATTCTACAACTATATTAACGTTGACGTCAAGAGAGGAGTTAGGCAGGGTGATACAATCTCGCCAAAATTATTTACAGCCACCCTCCAGAACGTCATGCGAACATTGGAATGGGATAATATGGGAGTGAAAATCGACAGTCGGCAGATACATCACCTTCGCTTTGCTGATGATATCGTGCTAAAAGAACACCCGACTCCGTGCCCACCTTTTCGACTCAACGGTTCCTGCTGTCTTAACGTATGCGTCGGAAACCTGGTCGCCTGGTCGGAAACTAAGCAGGATGAAAGATCACTCAGCGTTATCGAACGCGCAGTCGAAAGGACGATGCTAGGAGTATCCCGTTTCACACAAGTAAGGGATGGGATCCGAAGCTCCGATCTACGTCAACGATCGAAAATCAATGGTGCTGTTCTATACGCCAAACAGTCGAGCATAAGATAGGCCGGACACGTAATGCGTTTGAGTGATAATGCAGGAAGACCGCCGACCCAATGGTCAGAGTTCTTCACGAAAAGCCTAGAAGAAAGATATGATGCTCGACGAGTCCCTAAAGCGAGCAGAACCCACTGGACTACTCTTGCACGCGATAGGAAAAAATGGAGGATTTACTGGCGCCCGCTCGAGTCACTCGACGATCAACGGGACTACAGGTGATACAGGTGATACAGGTGATGGATCCCACGTGAAACAATTTAGAGATGTAAGCAATATGGAAGCGAAGAATTCCACTGAGAACTTTCTACATGGTCTACTTTTCTTCATTCTAAAAAGTCTTTCAAGATGAGTAACTCTAAGAGTTGTGCTAATGGTTTCCAGTACGTAAAAATGTCGCAAGGCTGCGTGTTGCGCAGTGGCTACGTGTTCACAGCAATACACATGTGGTGCGTGGTTCGATCACGTGCGCGAACCTAACAAAGCCGCTATCCCTTCAAGGTCAGTGAATCGCTGACAGATTTGTCTAGAAGTATAACAACACTGACTTGACACTTCAATAGACCACAGGCTCATTCCACCATCTACACGATGCTTAGTGAAGCCGTACACATTTCGCATCCATAAAGGATATAACAACGCTGAACGCTGTATGTCGAAAATGATAACGATAACGCTAAAGTTGTGCTGTACTTCATGTAATATGAACCAACAAAAAAACAAGATGTCACTAGGAGCATTCAATTTGTGCGCGTGTAGCGCAGTGGTTAGAGGCGCTTAGCAATACACAGATCGACCTCACACCCCACGCCCACCAAGTTTTCTATCCCTTCGGGGTTGGTAAATTGGGCACCAGAATCGTTTAGGAGGATAGCAGTACTGGCTTAATACATCGGTAGGCCACCGCGAGTCATTGTAAAGGCCAGATATACATTCAATCACCTTCAACGATGCTCAATGAAGTCGAGTGCAATGGCGCATTCTTCACGGATTGATCAACGCCGAGAGCTCTACCCTATTATTTACTAATCATCATCCTTAATTATTTGCGTAATCTTCATTGAAAGCTGTGTTTCTTATAATACGAGAAGTATTACCGTACATAGAGAAACAAGTCGAAAATAGAAAGGTTTGGTAGAAACAGGATCGCTCAAATAAAAACACGTGGTGCAGATCGGATTCACCAGTGCAATTAACGAATGTGATGCCTTCGAATCAAATGGATCACCAGCTGAAATGTGTTTACCTTGGACGTTCAATGAATACAACACGGCAAAAAGTAAAACGATAACGACTTGAGAGAAGAACTCGATTGAACAGACTGATTTACATGGGACTAACTGGAGCCTCTGACAGGATTCACTGATCAGCTTACTGATGCCGACCTACTTGTTCACTTACTTGACTCGAAAGTTCTTTCAGCTCTTTAATATACAGCAAAAATATGGGCTGATATTTCAACCACGTCGAAGAGATTGTGTTCAGTAGACAGGAGTGATCGAGCGACGTCTTCTAAGAGTGGACCGGCGGGCGCACTCAACACCGAGCCGGTTTTCAGAGTTCAAATCTCCGAAGAATATCTCGTCCTCGAGAGCCGGCAAAATACGTCACAATAAATAAACATCAACGGCACGGTCACATAATGACAGCTGGAGGAAGAGAGCATTGAAGTAGGAGCGAAAACGACCTGGTGGGAAATCATCAAAATGAAAGGATCACATCCTCGGCACACTTTCGAACCATCTATATATAAAGCTGCAAATTACTTCTCAGATCCTCAAAACCAAGAATGAGGCATCCACGAATACAACCATTATCCATGACGGTTACAAGAAAATGAAACGAACGAAAGAAGTGCTGAGACCTGAAGGCGGTTTACCATGAAGACGGTTTACCTAATTCTCAATCTCAACAAGAGTACCTTTTGAAAGCTATTTAAGGTACACGTTTTAGGCCTTAAATACTTAACTGACTCATTTCTACAAAGATTCGTGCGGGTACAATTTCCAATTCGTTCATAGTTGGCTGATACTTTCTTTCGGGAAGCCCCGCACTAAGGGCAGTCCTTTCCTTTTCCTTTTTCTCCCTTCTTTCTCTTTATTAGCTTCGTTTTTTACCTCGAGTGTCCAAAGGGTTTTCTGGACAGATAGAGGACATCTGGCACTACTTATAAATGAGTGAAAAACAACCACAATGAGTTGAGATAATCGTAACGCTCAGACCCCCGGCCAGATTCGATTACCCCTTCCAAGGGCTTACGTGTTACCCAATAAAGCACTGAGGTATTTGCTTTGCGTTTTCCACCTGACCGTGTCATTAGCAATCACCCACACAAAAAACAAAAGGGCTCAGTGATTCTGTGGGTAACACGTGGCCCCTGAAAAGGTACTCGAGAGTTCAAATCTGGCTTTGGATCTGAGTTTTGTAAATGTCTCAAATGTTCATTGTGGTCATATTCCACATAATACCATGCCGTATAGGGAGTAAATGAAAAGTTATATACTGAATGATAAACATTTTTAAAACATACATACGAACCAGCACAGTGGTTGGTCGAAACTTTCGTTATACGGTACCCACCAGAACTATCCACGTTTTACACTTATGTAGTCAAACTAAGTACATCCATGAAGATACCGTACTCGAAAATCCATGTCCAAATCCAAAAATCCAATATATCCTGAGCTCATTATGATACACGCAGTGAGATAATGGGAAAAGTGTGGAGGAATGCAATCCTTTCTAAAGAGAAAACGAACAAAAACATAAGGTACCACCAAAAAACATAATTTCTACATGGTCCCAACCTAGTCAAAACACTAAACCAAACCACGGAAAGATGTCTATAGTAAAGGCGAGTGTATATTTTCTCCGAAACGAAAAGTCCTAACTGAACCGCGAATAGAACAAAGGAATCTTCGTCATGTCGATTCCACATGTTCTGATAACAAAGGAGACCTCGGATGAGGTCAGAGTTCCGGATTTTGGCGATGACAAGGAACAAATAAGCGCGGTACTTTTAATCTTCGAAGTACCTAGTGATTCAGTTTGATGAGGATTCGAATCTTTATTTGAAGCGGATTTCAAAACACTACGATTGAATCCTAAGAAGCTTTCAAAGTCGTCAGCTATTTTACATTTAAAACAATTTCTAGCAGATGAAGATCAGCAAGACCTCAAAGTTCTATTAACGGCTCATACCTAAGGTCCTCTCCTCTGCAATACTTTCATTGAGCTAACAGAGACTTAACAAAATTTTTTATGGTGATAAAACAGTTACATTCCTCCCATCGGTTTACCATCTCATCGTGGCTGAGAGGTGTGCTTGGGTGTGGAATTGCGATGTACAGTGGGGCGGTCCGTCCACACGGCAGGGTCTCCCAAGCTCCGGGGAACGAGTCCAGCGTCCCCATCAGGAAGCCTAGCTAAGAGTAAACCAATATCAGGATCCACTACCGTCCTGGTGTCAAAGTAGTCGCATGGTGGCAAATGTCCCTCTGATCCATAAGGGCTGCGACTGCTTGTGATGGTGAAGACCTGGGGCAGACTTCGCCCAGGCTGACCTCGGAACTACAGGGAACCACAGTGGCTTAACCAGCAAATCTCCGAAAAATGGTGATTATGCTGAGGTCAGCACAACCAGTGAGGACGGGCCGTTAAAGTATGATGAAGGTAAGAAAACAGTTACAATAGCATAGTTCGTACGAAATAATACCACAAATCGAGAAACTTTTCTCCTTTCTAATTAAAAAAAGTTGATAACCGGCGAGAAATTGGCTCATGTCGTAGAAATAGAAAACAGGATAAGACAGACAGAAGTTATATATCAAAAAATCTTTTGCTAAAATTTTAGAATAACTAAATAAACTGCCAAAAGAACGGACGAATGTTATTTTCACCCAGTTTTTAACTAGCACCAATTCAGCCTTCATTATAGCGCCCCATTGATAACTAGTGGACTAATCGAGTTGGCTCAACTCCAGGAGCACGAGAGGGATCCTACCTTTTTGCACCAGATCTGTTGTTTTTACTGTTTTTGATCATGAGCATGGGAAGTTCTACCTTAATACATCTCAAACAATTGTTTACAACTTACTAATAAGCCTAAAGATTAGAAGTTAGAAGATGCGCAGTAGGGATTGAATTGATGAGGCAGCGCTTTCAATATATCTCTAACCAGATCTTATTGCCTCAGTGCAGAAATCCTCAGAAGAAACCTGTTTCTTTCAGGGTCATCAGTTGTGGTGATCACATATTTGCCTATTATTCATGGTAAACAGTTTCCAATGGTATGGGAACCAAACCAGCTCAGATTAACGGTCGAGAATTCGTTTGTATCTCTTATATTGATTCGCCTAGAAACAAATAACACAAATAATAACACACGATTCCATTAGGAAGTGGGTATTCTCCCACTTCTCTCATTTTAGGATTCGCTTTGTTGTTCCCTCATGAACGAACGAACAAAAAAGTATAAAGCTAGGTTAGACGTGATGATCTTTTAAGGAGTTTTCCCAACATTCGGGCTGCACAACGAACGGAT
The DNA here is from genome assembly GCA_009735665.1 of Angiostrongylus cantonensis. NCBI lineage: Eukaryota > Metazoa > Nematoda > Chromadorea > Rhabditida > Metastrongylidae > Angiostrongylus > Angiostrongylus cantonensis. The sequence continues at coordinate 550,169 of MQTX01000112.1, read as the reverse complement.
GACACGAAAAATCGATTTAACAGCATATTACCACAAAAAGACCGATATTTGAGAAGTTTAAGCGTCAGCAGTATTCGCATAAGGAGCGGATTCTGTAGTGAGGAATTGGAATATCTGTCGATGTAATTTAAATCATGAGTGGGCAGGGATAAAGGGTAAAGTATCCAGTGTTGATCAATCCCTGAATGATCCGCCAACCTTCCGGGACACATATTTCTACTAGTTAAACTGCTCTTTTTATCCTCCCAGACAAGTCTGATACCAGTTTTCTGATCGCAGATAGATAGAACGGCTTGCTTAACCCGAACCGAAGTTGAACCGAAGGAGCGCGAGATCGAACCGAAGACCACGTCTGTACTGCTGAGCACCTTTACCCATCGCACTATACTCTTCGTGAATCTGCAGCTACCAATAAAGTTAACTGCATCATGTCTTTGGTAGTTCATAATGATTGTTTACGATGAAAACTATTCTTCTGCTACATTTATTTTCACTATTACACTAAGTTGGATCAATACTTGACAAGCTCGCAGGGATATGAATCACTTGTGACTCATACATGGCCGAAAGTTATTTATCGTTCACCTTTGATGTAAACATATCTTAGTTCACAGTGAATTATATTGATTGAAGTGGCCAGTAAAATCTATGGAGCTTTCCAATAAAAGAGGTTTTCTTATTCTACCAGTACGATGAAAACCACTACAAATACAATACCATCTCTGAATGGATGGCTGTTTTCGACTGTTCATACACACATTCAGGTAGAGGTGAATTTCTTGCATAACTACAACAAGTTTTGAACTGCTTAAATGCCCAAGGTATTGAAAAATCCCCAAGAGTTTTTGAAGAAGCTACGGAAAAAAGCTAATCTAACCACATTTCCAATTTAACCATATCATTAACAGTAACGGTAACTGTAACCTGGAAACTAGTTGAATTATCCGGAAAAGTGATGTGGGATATCAGATGCTTCTACGACTGTTTCTGAAAATTGCTTGCCTAGGTTATGATCACGGGCTAGGTCGTAAAATTTTGAGTTTATTGTGTAATTCGTACCGAGATTTCCTACAGCCAGTGAAATGAGGAAAATAAGTAGCGGTGGATGATCTTCTTCCTGTTATGGAATGGGTTGTAGCTTTCCTCAGTAATCATGGTGAGCGTTTAGCTTCGTATCATTGGTTGTTTTCCTAAAGGCTTAGCCTTTCAAGTCTGCCGAGCGTATCCCAGCACTTGGATTCGATGTTTTCGTGGCATCCATTATCCACGAAGATCGTCCAGCTTTTCATGTAGATCTTGCAGCTGCTTGACGGTTTTCCTTTCGTCTAGGATATCATTAAATGCTGATCGAGTCAATTCGCTCTGGATCCCTGAAGTGGCCGAGCTAGAGAGTACCCACCTGGATTGCAGAAAGCACGAGAGGCATTGCTTCACCGAACAATTGCGACTTTTGGGAAGAAAAGGGACTTGAACAACTAATACTTCTACCACATTATATCATCAAAGAACATTTTGAATAACAATAGTCATAATTCAACAGAGATGCAGAGAGTCAACCACTTCCAGACAAGTCTGGTATCGATTTCCTGAGCCGGGGGGATGAGAAACTTAGTGATATCGAGGCGGAATCTAAGCAGGACCGTTCTGGTGATGATCAGCACCATTATCTCACAGCGTCTCTCGACCGCTCTTGTCCATGATAATGGGCATACGGTATGCGATCACAAGCAGTTGATCAAGTGATAGCCCAACAAGTTCCGGGTGTTCGGTCCCGTGCCGAGGAAGCTGATCAGCTGCTGTCTGGCAGTGATGGCATGATGAAGTCAACGACGTCATGTGTTGCAGAAACTCGAACCCTTTTGTTAGCAGTCATGAACATTTGCAACAAATTCGTCTTAAGATTCTTCATTTACCTCTTCATGGTACTTGTCATTGGTTCCAGCAATTCCTTCACAGATTCCAGCACATATTCCCATTCAACTTATCTTTTGTCTGGTTGAAATTCGCTGAAGTTCGTCTTCTTTCAAATTGTTCTTCTTTTCGATAAGTCAGATAAGCATTCCGAGGTGACATCCAAGTTGTAAAATTCATTATCAAATATTTTTCAATGTTCGAATCGATCAGACTTCACTATTTGTATGCAAGGATAAGGTTTGTTCATTGTCTATCCATCATATTACGTACTATCGGGTTTATTTTCGCTATGGAATTATGGCTTTGTTGTGCAAATCAGATAGTAATAATGGTTCAGTAGTCAACATAAGGGTTAAAGGATAAAGCTTTTGATGTTGATCAATCCCTAAGGGATGCGCCGTGCATTCGACTTCATTTTAAGCATCATTGGAGGTGGTTGAATGTATATCTGGCCTTTACAATGACTCGCGATGGCCTACCGATCTATCGAACCAGTGCTGCCATCCTCCCAAATAGATCAGGTACCAATTTGTCGACCGGAGGGATGGAGGCGTTGGTGGGTCTGGGCGTGGTAATCGATGGCTTTTGTATTGCAGGACGCCTCCGACCACTGAGCTATACCCGCTCCTAGTCGTCAACATAAGTTTCTTAACCTGAAAGTCGTAGTCGCAAGTCTCTTGGTAGTAGTATAAAACTGCGTCATAAAATTAGAAGATTCTATTTTTCTCAAAACGAGTCGTCATTTAGCCTCGGTATTAACAATCAACACTTTCTATTTTCTATATTTTTCTACTTTTCTATTTCTTTCATTTCTTTATTTCTATAATTTTCTACTTTTTCTCTTTTTTTTTTTTGAAAATCCTGTTCTTGTTGATGATTTGTTGTGAACAAGGCGAGGTTTGATTGCGGCCTCGACATTTGATGTATTTTTAATAGCGATATATGAGACATAGTTTATCCTTGTAATCATTTCCATCACGGGAAGCATTTATCCCGAAAATCCCCTCTTCTATGGCAGCCACTGTTATCGTTTTTACGATCGTCGTTAATTTTAGTGAAATTTGCTGAGATATCTCATGTCAGATGCGCCCACATGGATCGATGGGCTTAAGCTCATGTTATTCTATAGTTCAACGATCTCTTTCGAACTCCACTTCCGTTTTCGGAGGTCTTCCTTCCCAAGTTTCGGGAGATGATGACACTTTGGGATCTTTGCAAAATTATACTGGTTATTTGGCCGGGGCCATTAATTCGATATTCGCCAAAGTAAGACTTCTTGTTCATTTCCAATCAGTTTTGATAGTTATTACAATAAATCTTACTGTTGAAAATATGACCCCGATACTTAAATTCGTATTAATATAGACGATAGCAGCCACAAAAGTGTTGGGATTGAAAGTGGACACTGGAACTGGTCCAGCCAAGCCAATTGTTACCGAAACCTCTAAAACTGGAGCTCCAATCAAAGCGCAGTAAGTTCACCTTTTCTGTTTCTATGAGCATTATAATCTTCGTCTGTGCTTTTTTTTTTATCAGGGTGTTGAATTATACGTTTGAGAAGCAAGTTTCGAGGACAGAGGTCACAAATCGGACTAGAGCGCTCGTGAAGAAAGTGCTTTCAGCGGAATCCGCAGAGTCGAAATTGCTTCGTGTTCAAGAACTAAGCTCGCATATCATTCAGTTTCCTCCGACGAGAATAATTGCTGCTCAGGTTAATTGGTTTTTCTAGGATAGCATAATTGATAGTTTTGGATTGGTGTGTCCACACAACACATCATTTGGAAAATTCGCTTTTAACCAAAATGATGCTGAGGTATTTGCAAAACTCTGGAACGCAGGGGTCTGCGGTGGGGACCAGCACACCATTACCCTTTCCGGGGACTAACGAGTTCACCACCACACCATGCTGAGAGTTATGCGAAGTGAAGGACCCGCATGGTGTGTTGGTGAACGCATTAGCCCCGGAAAGGGTAAAAGCGTGTTCGATCTCCGCCCCAGCACCTGCGGTCCGGTGCTTCGCAAACATCTCACTTCATTGTGGCTGTACCATGCATAATATCTTACCTGAAAAATTGTAATACGCAGTCAGTGAAAAAGTTAAAATTCTCTTTTACTTCAATGGTAAACTCCTTTTGAAGTCTTCAATGTAATGTTTCATAGTATTCTCGTCTTATTGCTACGCTATTGAAGACAGTAAGATCAACTGACATTGACGCGACTCTTCGAGCCGAAGTGCGACAATGCCTTACACTTTGCGGTTGCCAACCAGCGGTGAAAAGTCGAGGTTAATAGATTCATCATAAGTGATTAGGTTAATTAAATCTTTGCGTTAGCCTCTTTAGATCAGGGGTTTTATCCGCGTTTTGCTAATTCCATGCTTTTTTCCTCTTTTTGCAGGAATATGTTTTGTGGTAAGCGTTCCGGATTTCTTAATAACAAGAGTGGCTTCCTTTCAGGCGTAAACATTTTAAGTATCGACGGTGGAGGTACTCGGGGAATGATGGGTCTTGAAGTTCTTGAGCAATTGGAAAAAGTTACAGAAAAGAAGGTTGATTTGTTTTTCTTCTTTGTTCTGTGCATATCCATAGTTATTCCAAATTTATGTCGGCATTAAGTCTAAGTTTTCTGTTTTGTTCACCAAACGGGTTACAGATTTGTGAGTTATTTGATTACGTGGTTGGTGTAAGTACTGGTGGCATCATCGCTAGTCTGTTGGTGGGAAAAGGATACAGCGTCAATGAGTGCCGCGATATATATGTAGACGTCTCAAGAAGGTAGGGTAAAGGACTACAAAAGATGCAATTTTTCTATCTCAGCTTCTTCCATATTACACCTACGCAATTTGCATCTACTCGTCGCTGTAAGTATTTCTTCAGGCTATTCTCGCAAAATCGCTTAACTGGTGTTAGCGGAGTTGTGCTCAATCATTCATACTATGATACGAAGAAATGGGTCAAGATTCTCAAAGAAGTGCGATTTGGCTTTTTATCGATGCTCTGGTTGTTGCTTATCGTTTATTAAGTTGTAAAATTTCTATTCTTTCAGATCATTGGAGAAGAATTAACCCTTATCGAGACAAGCAAAGAATGTGTACCACGACTTAGCATCGTAGCTGCCGTTGTAAATTCACCTGTAATCGAAGTAAGTCAGTTATTTCGTCATTTAGGAAAAGTATTAGTTTTTAGGGGGTGCGTTTAGCGTATTGGTTGGAGGCGCCATGCAATACACCTGGGATTGATCACAGCACCTCCGGCCCACCAAGCCTTCCATCCCTCCGGGGTCGGCAAATTGGTACCAGACTTGTCTGGGAGGATAACAGTACTGACGCAATGCACCGATAAGCCACCTCGACTCATTGTAAAGGCTAGATATGTATTTAATCACTTCCAACGATGCTTAATGAAGTCGAATGCACGGCGCAGCCCTCAGGGATTGGTCAACTTTGAGAGCTTTGTCCTTTTTGAGTGGTTTCTAAGGCTTATATTTTTATGGAAAGGAGCGCGGGATCTGGTGTATAACGACTGAGTTTTGTTGTTTGTGGTAAAGTTGCTGTTTGTTTTCACAACCTCCTTTGATAGTAGGGCATTTTATAATGCGTGCTTTATTTTTAGCCTTATGTCTTTCGAAATTACGAGCCACCTGCGGGTCGAGATTCACACTATCGCGGTAGTACTGGGCACTTTTTGTGGCAGGCTATTCAAGTGTGTTACAAAGCTAGTGCTTGAGATAATTAAATGTTATTATGTGGTAATAATTTATTCTAGGCCTCTGCTGCGGCGCCTTTATATTTCGAAGAAGTTAAACTTGAACACTTTCTTTTGCAAGATGGCGGAGTAAGTGTCTTGGTATTTGGGTCTTATATCGTTCATTTCCTCTGAGAAATCAGTCTTATTTAGTTGTTTACAACTTTTATTGCTATAGATTGTGAAACTTTATGACATATTGACACATTCATCACGACACGGTGATTTAAACTCGTTAGGAAGTTAGGACATATGGACTTATGAGAGTTGATTTTCGGTCACTTTCTTTAATGTGGTTCAGACAGGTTGCTGAAAACAGTCAGTGTAACGACGGCAATTAAAATAAGAGATGTAACAGACTTCGGTTTACATGATGCTGTTATACACCAGTGCTTAGAGTTCCATTGCAGTACTGACACGATCTTTTTTCGTTCGCTATTCTTCCCTGAACTTTCAAACTAGTGCCAGGTTGTCTGAGAGTATAAAGAATAGCACTGGAGAGATAAGTCTGTATGGACAGGATGAGACGCTATTTGGTCGCTTGTATCCGTGAGCAGTTTTTTCTGATATTATCGTCTAACAACGTGCAACTTTGATAAGCTTGAGGAAAGGAGCGGGTCATGTGTTTATGTGTCACGGTTTTCACAAAGTTGTGCTTTTTTCCTTCCTTTTTTTTTGCTGGGAAAATCTGTCAATTATCGGCGTACAACTACTTTCTTTCACGGAACAAATCGCCATCCAACATGTATTTGTATACCTCTCAATAGTCAAGGGTGAATAACTTGAGATTGTATTTCCTTTAAACACGGAACATACTTATTTCATTTCATAGGGAACAATAACAATATATTGGTGGTGAGTGTGTAGAATAAGCTGATGCATATTAGTATTTGCATTAATAAAACGATATAGCAAAGTCTCCATAAATCTGTAAGTTTCTGCACTTCGAATACTTTGGTTGTGGAGAAATTATCGGTGGTTGGGGAGAAGTTAATAGTCCTTTGTGATTAGCATACACGGTTCAAATTCTGGTAACCAATTGCTAGTTTCCATATTTAAATGGGTTCATTAAGTTTTTTGTATTGTACTGAATGGATGGTTATGGAATGCCAACATCTACCCTATGCGTTTTGTGAAACTTATTACTTACGAGTGACAGCGGTATCGATGAATGAGGGACGACACTTTTTCCGACACACAAAGGATTTGGGTGTGTTCATGGAACAAAAAATTCTATTCAAGAGCATTAAGAATACGTAGAACGTAAGAAGCACGGAAGTTGCCACCAAAAACATAAGGTACTCGAATTATGGAGAATGAAGGATAGTGAGAAGGGCGAGTTGATACTTTGTCTGGACGTCGTCGTTGGCAGGATGCGTTAGTCTTAAAAAGTGTGGAAGGATAGCCACAGTATTAGTGTGTAATTTGGCCGTTTACATTTAGATAATCGCTAATAACCCAACAGCTATTGGGATACATGAGGCGAAACTATTATGGCCTGAGGAACGACTACATTGCGTCGTGTCTGTTGGAAATGGACGATCGGTGCTCGTAACTATTTTTCTTAAATTTGTTTCCTTATTCAGATTTTTGGCTAAATTTAGGTGTGCGATCTGGAACAGGAGTCGAACGGTTCATCACCGTCTACTTTAAGCTCACTGCAGAAGTTTAATCGAATAGTTGACAGCGCTACGAATACAGAAGCGGTACACATGTGTATGCATGACTTACTTGACCAGAATGTCTATTTCAGGTGGTTTTTGGTGTTACCTATAGAACAGTGAAATATATGTTTTAGTATATGTTTTGTGATCTAGGTTGAACCCGTATATGACGGCTCCTTATGGCCTTGATGAAACTGATCCTAAGAAGTGGGTGCTTTTTAAGCGGGTTTTATTTAGAACTTATTGTTCTTGGTTGCAGTCACTGATGTTTTCGTTTAAGACTTAAACAGATGCAAAATGATGCAAAACTTTACGTTAGACGCAACATGTCGAAAATCGAGGAGGCTTCAGCTAGACTACTCCAGGTATTGCTAAAAATTTCGAAGATTAATTTGGAATTTGATCAGACTCAGTTTACATTTTACGTGGATTTGATTTTCCCACTTCCAGCTGCAACTTTTCATGTGTTTTTGTTATAACCTCATGAAATATAATGCATTTAAATATACTTCAAAACCGACTTTCGTTTAACCTCGGTATGACTAATCAGTGTGTATTCTTTCATTGATAAGCTTGCAGGAGTTTAACAGATAATTTTTATTTGGTTAACGTTTCAACAGTTTCGTCTTCATCAGAGCCGATGATCTGAGTCGGTGGTTCACAGTTGTTCGTGTTCTCGAGGTGGCTTTGTTTTGTGTTCTGTGGCCCATCGACTCGGTTCATCGGCTCTGATAAAGACGATACCATCGAAACGATAGCTGAGTAGGGTTATCTCTGAACCTCTTGTATGCTTATCAAGGAAAGAATGCATTTTAAAATGTTTGAACTTTATTTTCTGTCTGTTGTTTTTCCATGGTAGGGTGTGATGTGTAATACAACCACATAGATTCTGAGATACAAGCAAAACTGAAATGAATAGGCAGTAAACAAAAGTTAGAACGTTGTGATTTTGACTACAGCTTCATCCAAACTGTGTCTATTGGCGATTTGTGGCCTCCAAATTATTGCAGTTGACGAGTTACTACTAATACCATCATTAGAGTAAAAACGTTAAAGACAGAAAGAACCTCTATTGGTGTGGTTCAGGGCCCACCTGAGATTCAGAGTTTTTCTTTCCTTGTGTTTGTATAATATGTTTATTTTCTTAGCTTAATCTTGTTTTTTTCATATTTATAGTCTTGTTTGATGATATATATGTTCGGATCTCACAACATTTCTGGTATTTACTATTTTTTAGAAACCTTCCATTTTACAACAGAATGTCCGTCGATTTGGAGAGTGGATGGATGAGAGGGGAATGTATTCACCTCGTTAAATACCATATAGGTGTACATATTTTTTATGTAAATATGTAGATATCCTGGATATTTCATATGCCAGTATCCTTCATAATCTTAATCTAATCATTTCTTATTTCCAATATTGTTCATCGTTCGCGTATGGGTCAATATTTGTTTGCCCACTTTGTTAAACTCTTCACATATCCGGTTTAGGACTTTTTTCAGAGGCGTATAGATCTTTTTCATTGTCAGAGTGAAAGCGTTGTCTTTCTTATTGAAGTAGGTTAGTGTTTTTGGTGACCTTCTTTAGAAGTTAGTTCGGTATAGTCTCTTTCCAAGTTTATAACATTTTGTTTGCTATGTAAATGTATGTACAGAGCTTTCTCAAATTATTGATACCATCGCGACAAATATACCTAATAACCTAAACTTTAAACCACCTGTGCATTTCTTACACTGTGATGGTACCACTTTTGTCGTTAGTACTAGTTATGATCACGGTGAGTTGATGTGTTTTTCTCCGCGAGACATCCTTTGTTGGGAACTGCGTTCTAACTGAAATTGATTTCAAATTGTTGGAAAAGCTCGCTGGGCCTCAATATATTAATAATTCAATGAAATAAAGCTATTCGTTATGGGATAGTGTTTGTCAATGTATTTATCACAGTATACATTACTAACATCCTAGTGATCTTGATAAATTTTTCACTGTTATCTTAGTTCAAATGTCATTGAAACAAAATCTTTCATAGCTGCTGGTATCAGAAAAGCGTAAGCATAATGGCATTGTATTATGCTTCCATAGCAGGGGTGTGAATGGTTTGCGATGTTTTCTCGGAGATTTTGAAAGGCTCATAATTCTTGGTTTTTGCTCTGGTAACGTTTCCTGTGCTAACTTCTAGGCAATGAATTATTAGTACTTACGTTTGTGTGCCCACGGATCTCCCTCATATGGGGATCCCGAGCCGGTTAGTCGCGAGGCTACGTGGCGCGTCCCCAGGTGGCGGATAGGGGGTTAATCGCTGACCTAAAGCGACCTTTGCTTCTCTGAGACACAGGTGGATCCAGGGGATGGACTCACTGTTTCTGCTGCCCCGATTTGGCACATACTTTCTGTATTTCCTAGGCGTATTCATGCATGTGTGTGTGTAAGTGCGTGCTCGCCTTATGCGGATTGTATTCTACGAGTCAATTCGAGCAAACGCCTGCAATCAAGTGACAAGGAAGTATATGGGAGGCGATTAGGAGTCGCCTCCAACAAATAATTTCCATGTCCACTCTGGGAAAGCCTGGCAAGCTACCCGTGAATATAGCCAGCCCCCACGTTCAGAGCCCAGCAAGCTATACGTGGGTATCAAAATGCTAAACCAAGTAAAAAAAAAACGGGCCTCATTCCCTTTACCTCGAAAGAGTTTCCAATTTTGCAGCGTTGGGTAGGACGAGTATGGAGAGGCTGCTAAAATCTCAGGGCCAATGGAAGCTGCCTGGATCACGAAGAACTATGGTGACGGTCTGTAGCTACAATGCACATACACTCGCATTCGAGTCCTCGATAGAAGACTTGCTCACGCAAGCAAGAATGATAAAGTACGACGTCATCGGCCTGGCCGAGACGAGACGACGCCACCCGTTCAACGCCGTCTATGACACTGGAGAAGAACTGTTCCACGGAACATGCGACAGTAGAGGAGTAGGCGGTGTCGGCGTTCTCGTCAACACGAGTTTGTCCATGAACATCGATTCATTCGAACAGCTTACAACCCGAATCGGTCGTTTACGATTAAAAAGATGTGGATCAACACCGGCTTTGACAATCTTCGTCGTTTACGTGCCAACATCAAGCTATGACGAAGAAGAAGTCGAAGCGTTCTATATGGACTTGGAGAGGTTCTACAGAGAAGACCATACATTCTTCAAGGTCATCATTGGAGATTTCAATGCCAAAATCGGACCACGAAGATCGTCTGAGGAACGTCACATTGGAACCCACGGATTAGAATGGAACGAACATGGTGAGCGGTTCTCTGAGTTTATCATGGCGACCAAAACCATCCATGGTAACTCGCAATTCCAGAAGCCGCACACTCAGCGCTGGACGTGGGAGTCTCCCAATGAAGAGTACCATAACGAAATAGACCACATCATAGTAAATAGAAAGTGTTGCCTAACCGATGTCGCTGTTGTCTCAAAATTCTACACGGGATCAGACCGCTGTCTCCTTTGTGCAAGATCCTATTTCTCGCGGAAAGGAGAAAAAGCCGCTAAATTCAAAAACCGAAGCCCCAGAACTACTACGAACGGGAGCTTATTCAATTCATTAGTCGGCTGTTGAGAAAATGCCGTTGTCGATAATGTCGACGAGGGATACGATTGGCTCGTTCAACATGTTCACGTTAGCGTTATGAAAGCTGAGATTTCCAAAGTCACCAACAGACATCTGTCTCCAAAAACTCTCGAGCTAATACGGCAGCGTGGAATAGCACGCTGTCTATGACACTGGAGAAGAACTGTTCCACGGAACATGCGACAGTAGAGGAGTAGGCGGTGTCGGCGTTCTCGTCAACACGAGTTTGTCCATGAACATCGATTCATTCGAACAGCTTACAACCCGAATCGGTCGTTTACGATTAAAAAGATGTGGATCAACACCGGCTTTGACAATCTTCGTCGTTTACGTGCCAACATCAAGCTATGACGAAGAAGAAGTCGAAGCGTTCTATATGGACTTGGAGAGGTTCTACAGAGAAGACCATACATTCTTCAAGGTCATCATTGGAGATTTCAATGCCAAAATCGGACCACGAAGATCGTCTGAGGAACGTCACATTGGAACCCACGGATTAGAATGGAACGAACATGGTGAGCGGTTCTCTGAGTTTATCATGGCGACCAAAACCATCCATGGTAACTCGCAATTCCAGAAGCCGCACACTCAGCGCTGGACGTGGGAGTCTCCCAATGAAGAGTACCATAACGAAATAGACCACATCATAGTAAATAGAAAGTGTTGCCTAACCGATGTCGCTGTTGTCTCAAAATTCTACACGGGATCAGACCGCTGTCTCCTTTGTGCAAGATCCTATTTCTCGCGGAAAGGAGAAAAAGCCGCTAAATTCAAAAACCGAAGCCCCAGAACTACTACGAACGGGAGCTTATTCAATTCATTAGTCGGCTGTTGAGAAAATGCCGTTGTCGATAATGTCGACGAGGGATACGATTGGCTCGTTCAACATGTTCACGTTAGCGTTATGAAAGCTGAGATTTCCAAAGTCACCAACAGACATCTGTCTCCAAAAACTCTCGAGCTAATACGGCAGCGTGGAATAGCACGAGCTGCAGGCAACCGCGAACTATCGTCCGAACTTGCAAAACAATGCAGACAGGCGATAAAAGATCTTGATGAGAGAGGAGCAGCAGCAATGGTCGAACATGCAGAGGCTGGGAAAAGCATTCGCGAAGCCCGCGGAAGCTTCCCCAATTAGTAATCAGCTGTTCTAACCTTCCTCATTGGAAGTCATGTAAAAAAGCGGTGAGTTTTTCGAGAAGCTGTTGATCATGTAATTGCCATGAAGTTTTTCGTCTTACTGTAAGTGTTATTGAAGTGTTTGGCCTAATAAATTGTATATCAGCATACCCTTCGAGGCTCTGAAGAAGGCGATACTGCCGAAACGTCAGCTACTGTTGTGTTGTATTGTATTGTGTGCTTTTCTATGGAAGCACATGTACGCTGTATAACAACCTCGCGATTGCTGAACAAGAAAACTACGCATTCATATTGCATTGCCGAGGTTAATAGAAAGTCGAACCTGGGAAGAATATGATGCTCGACGAGTCCCTGAAGCGAGCAGAACCCACTGGGCTACTCTTGCACGCGACAGGGAAAAATGGAGAATTCACTGGCGGTCGGTCGAGTCACTCAACGATCAACGGGACTACAGGTGACAGGTGATACGTTTGTGTGCTCCAAAATTTCTGGGCATGTCATGCTAATAGGGTTGAGGCGTAATAATCGGAAGTGCCGTGGTGTACAGGCATGATCGCTGATTCGGTTCTTTTCTCTGCCATTTAAGCTCCTGTATCTCTAAGGTTAGGAAATCTGTAGCAGATTTGTTTCGGAAGATGTCTGTCCGATCCACAAAAGCCGGCGATCGAATGTTACCTGAGAACACTATAGCAGTGCTACTTACAGCAGAGTTTCAGGAAAAATCATGTTGATCAGCATTGAACTACACATAGTCTGGAAGAAAATATGATTTTGGACTAATGTGGTACCTACTCTCAAATCAAGCCGTTCTATAAATGACAAGATGCAAAGCAAGTAGCAGAGTGAAAGAAGGAAATCATAGAATCAGCACAGTATTTCAGACAAAGATGAAAGATAGGATCTATCTAACAAGTTGGATGGATTAATTGGTCGAATAGAGCTCAAATTACATTTAGTTCTTCTTTATTGTTGGAAAGACGATGTGAATCATGGCCTAAGGTGAAGGCTTGAGCTCTGGATTTTTTGAAATGAACTAGGCAAGTTCGGGGTTCGATCCAATGACATCGTTCCCGATTTCTCGGTGTATTTGTTGCAGAGGACGCATTCGTTCTAGAATCCTTCAAAAAGTGGCAAGTCTTTCAGTCTTGAGCAGAGTGTCTGTGGTTGAGGACTGGAAACGCTCTACCATGGATGTTTTGGAATTCCGTAAACGACAACTCTCGACTAGCATTCAGTACTTTAAGAAGGAAGAAAGATTGTTTGGCTGATACCGCAGTCGCAAACGAGCTTTCAAGGCAACTAGATGTTTGGAGGGGTGTTGTGTTCTGTACGTCGTATGAACACAGATCACCTTTGTATCGAGTTAAGTAAACGTTGCTTTGGGATGTTCCAATGTCCTTCATGTTGATACTCTGCTCGTACACACATGGGTTCTGTGTGGTCTCGTAGCTATGACCGTTTTGGCTTATATATAACTTCTCACCTCTTGACCCGCCATAATGACTGTATGCTTACCTCTTCCTTCTTTCCACAAATAAGTGCATTGAGTGCCGACAAAGTGCTCTAATTCTCTCTGACTTAAACGGCTTCTCTGTGAGGCCATGACCTTTGTGGAATGCTGTGGGAACAAATGAGATAGCATGAACTGATTTTCCGGAACATTGGTGGATTCTTTCGTTTATATTTCAAGTTTTTGCTAGTGAAATTAATACTCTTATTATTTGTAAACATAACGAATAGTTCGAAACCGACTTTCCTTGAACCTCGGTGTGCCTAATAAATATATATTCTTTCTTTAATGAGCTTACACGAGGTTGATAACTATATTTATTTTCGGCTAACGTTTCGACGTCTTCGTCTTCATCAGAGCCGATGATCCGAGTCGATGGACCATCATAACATAACGAATAGTTATCGAAATTCTTATTGGTCAAACACGAGGTGTTACTTTACTCTTCATTCCATTAAAGTTATGAAGTTTCGGCAGTATTGCCTACTTCGGAGCTTGGATGGATATATTGATTTTTATTTATTATGTCAAACGCTTCAAAAAACGTACCGTTTATTACGTCCCTTTCACTGAGGAAGAACCGCTGATCAGAGTAGCACATGGCCGATGCTACCGAAACGTCAGCTTTCACGGAATAAAGAGCAAAGTAACACCTCAGGTTTCCTCAACAAAAATATCGAGAACTATTTGATCAATGCCGAGGTTAATAGAAGGTCGATCATGGGAATTATAGCGAATAGTGCTGAAGTGGAAAATGTGATCAAAGAGCTTTATCTCAGTCTAGTGTTCCAACTTGATATTCTAGGTACAGCGCTTTAAGTGGCACGGCTATCACAGAGATGGATGTGCGATTCAACAAAACAGCCAAGGCTCCGGTTCGACCACGCTTTGTACCTATTAAGCCTCCCTTTCCTCCGTTCCAGGGTTAAGAGACTGGTTCTAGATTTTTCTGGAAATCTTCCGATCCACTAAGGGTGGCTAGTGCCTGCCGTGAAGAGCTTGGAACGTCCTTGCACAGCTATTATAGGGTATAAGGGCGAATCAAGTCGACTCAACTATTCAAGATCATTCATGAAGAGCAAATTCTTAGCGGTGCGCGAATCCACACAAAAATCTGAGGATCTTCCTGGTTAGTCGATTCGAGAAAACGAATGGAATGAAAGAAGTGCTGGGATTCGCAGAATATGTGGTATCAAGTCGGATAAAGGAAAGAAAGGAAGACTTTAACTAAGCGGATGATCACAATCGGAATGCAACATTGCGATTTCAGAGTTGCTTGCTTTCTTTTTATCTTCAACTATCGTTATTTTTCACCAAGAACTGCAATTTTGGAATCATAGAGTTTCCTTTACAATAGCGTACCTATCCGTCAAACCAACAGCTGGGTGGATGTTCAGACGGACCTGGTGCTCGAGTGATAAATGGGTACCCTCCAATATTACTTTGGTGGACTACCATTTATTGATGAAAGGCGATATTTTACATTAAATTACCTTTATTGAAAGAATGGCTTAAATTAACGTCTTAACTAGGTTTCATTTTGAAACATCTGCCATGTGCAAGACAGCTGACCTTATTTTAATTTCTATTGGATGCGATAATTTTCATCACAATTTACGACACCCAGGAAATATCTGGAATTTGAACGCGGTTATGCCTTTCCCGGCCACTTGTGAGAAACCGCTGTTTTAATGGAAATGTTAAGGGCGTCCTCAAAAGCTCTAAAAGGCTGGGGCATTGATCAATCTATGAGGGATGCGCCATGCATTCGACTTCATTAGGCATCGTTGGAGGCGATGCGGTGCGTATCTGGCCTTTACAATGACTCGCGGTGGCCTACTGATGCATCAAACCAGTGCTGCTATCCTTCCATATAAGCCTTGTATCAGTTTGCCAAACCGGGAGTGATGGAAGGCTTGGTGAGCCAAGGGCGCAGGGATCGATCCCATGTGTGTGTCAGAGGACGCCTCCAACCACTGCGCCACCCGCAATTTAAGATGCACCCACGAACGTCCCTAGTTTTAATTAATCCCTAAGGGTGTTAGGTGCATTCTATTTGCTTCATCAAGCACCCAAGAGCTAACAGAGTGCGATGCCTATACAGGGAGTAGCAGAAGTCAACCGATTCACCAAGTCGGTTTTTGATCTTTCCGAAGAAGTTTGTTGCTAATTTGTCATGTCGAGAATTACGTGGGGCTTGATTAGCCCAGGTTACAGGATATAGCCATTGACCACGTTTGTATTGGGTGGACCACTAACCAATGCGGTATATGCACGCAGAAATCCCACCTTAGTTCCCTACCTTCGAAGCAAGCATCCGGTCATTGACGTTTGTGAAACAAGTTCTCACTTTTGTTATTTCCAATTGCTTTAAATCATAGATCACAATGTAATTGGAGCTGGCACCACCAAATTTCTCGTTCCTCCATAATGCCGATTAAAGCTGCCCAATTAATTCCGCTCATTCGAGGAATTCGAAGAGCTTTGCATTTTTGGATGGAGCTTTTTAATTTTTACTGCTTTTTGCCAAAGTAGCCAAGGATAGCTTGTCAAACTCCGACGTAAGACTAGTTGGGCTACTACCAGGAAATAGCGAAATCCTTCGCAGGTTGGATAAGCATTTTGAGGAAAGGAACACTTTGCTATGCAATACGGTTCATCCATCCAGGAATACCATTAAAAATGTGTGAAAATTTAGAGGAATTGGTCAAAATAATAACTATCGGACATAAAAAACATACAAGAAACGCTTAGACTATTTTTCCCATAAGCCAGATAAAATGCCAGATAGTTCAATTGAGTACGCCAAAAAATTTGATTTAATTATAGATTATCTTCGTCGATAATAAGTGCCCATATTATGTTGAATTTAGTAAGCCTTCAAATCGAATTGTTTTTTTATTTAGGATCCACAAGTGTGAACTCATGCCACTGTCTCGAAATTTTGGAAGCCTGATCACAAGAATCACTGGACCGTAGTCGTGAGGCTGTAAGCCGGCCTGTGATCCATAAGGGACGGCGACTGCCTCTAGGATTTGAGATTTTCGGATACATAGACATAGACATGTTGAGACTCTAGGGAAAAGTACGCTCAATTAGCATTCAATATGTCAATGAGGGGAGACTGTAAACTCTTCGAACCGCTACAGAATTCCTAACATTTACGAACATAATCACCTCCACAGATGACGTTTGGATGACCATAAACAAAAGATGGAGGAAGTACTGACGACCGTATGTCATGTGAATACGTGCCATCTATAAAGCTAAGTATCGGGGAAAGTATTCCATTGTGATTACTTTTATTGGCAATGAACGATTAATACAACAAATTTTTCATGTAGGAGGCAGGAAGTAGTGAATCTGTTGATTGCGCAGGTGACATGACCTCGTAGGCGCTCGTTGTCCACTTTTGTACACACGGGATCACCAATTCTTTCGTCCCTCCGGGTTTGCGAAATTGATTCCGCACTTGTCCGAGATGATAATGAAATATTGACTTCATACACCATAAGACTTAAATAAGCAACGCCGATCGCTTCATCCCTTATTCTTCATCACATAATAGACGATGTGCATTGCATACAATCACCTGTAGCTGGAAATTATTAAGCAGTTCTAATTTGAACAAATATACCCCAGGTCATAGTGAACTTCACTAGACGAAATAGAAATCATCAGAATCTGCAAATCCTTGTCAATATTTTGCAAATCCTATTAATGGGACTTTTTTCATCTTTTCACATTTTCCACAAATTTGCGATCTAAATCGATTTTAAATCGAAAGGACATTTTAAAAAAACACTTATCTATCAAAAGCGATAGTTCGAAGCCTTCTAGAAGTCTATCAAGTCCCTAGCTCACCAACTGCTCTAGTTATCGAAAAATCAACGACGGTTATCGAAAAACTAGCATTGACCGTTATGACTTATTATTGTTATTACTAATTATTATACTGTTCCAAGGGCTTCTTCTATCACTATGACAGTTTGTATACCTGTTTGTAGAACCGCGTTCTAGAGTAGGACTTCAACCTCGGCAAAAATATCCCAAGGTCGGTATTTTCGTTCGGATACCCAGTTAACAAAAAATCTCTAGCAGGAATTTCCACCGTTCTAGACGAAATAGATTGTCAAGGTCCTAAAACGACCTGGAACCATTTAAGTACGTAATCCAGCGACTCCATGGAAACACTTGACAAACCAGTACAGTGCCAATGAAAAGGAAATTATACTGAGGTTTACACTGTAAAGATGGACTGCTCAAATAAGTGGATATTTTTTTAATATTGCGCAATTATGCCATCAAGTTCATGAAGATGTCATTCGTCGAGTACCACCTGTCACCTGCATCACTTGCAGTCCAGCTGATCATCGAGTGACTCGAGCGGGTGCCAGTAAATCTTCCATTTTTCTTTGTCGCGTACAAGAGTAACCCAGTGGGTTCTGCTCGCTCTAGAGTATCATATCTCTTCTAGGCTCTCTTCTGGGCTTTTCGTGAAGAACTTTGACCATCGAGTCGGTGGTCTTCTGCAGTGCGTTTAACATCCCAAGGAATCCAGTCACTAACGGCTGTTGTCCATCGGTTATCATTCATACGCATTACTTGCCCGGCCCACCTTATCTTCGACTGTTTGGCGTATGGAACGGCATCTTTGACTTTTGATCGTTGACGCAGGCCGGAGCTTCGGATCCCATCCCTTGTGCGAAACGGGATACTCCTAGCATCGTACTTTCGACTGCGCGTTCGATAACGCTGAGTAATCTTTCATCCATTGCTTACGTAGCGACCAGGTTTCTGACGCATAGGTCAGGGCAGGAAGAACCGTTGAGTCGAAAAGGTGGGCACGGAGTCAGGTGTTCTTTGTTCTCTTCACTACATCCTGGATGCTCGTGAAACCTCCTCAAGCTGCTCGTTTCCTTCTGCTCAGCTCTGGAGCTAAGTCGTTCATCATATTGATTTCCCGACCTAGATAGACATAACTGGAACATTCGGAGATATTCGTTCCGTTGAGTGTGAATGGGGCAAACGAAACCAATCCGTTCCTCATGTTGCTGCTTAAAAATATGTTGCTACTTAAGATTCATGGTTTCTTATCGTTTTCGTTTTAATGAATGAAAGTCCATTTCAAACATTTTTTGTCCTACAAATCGATCATTAATCTCGTTGAGAGATTTTTATCAAAAAACATCCTTGCCAACTCATTACAAAAACTAAAGAACACGTCTTAACTCAGTCTCCTAACAGTCCTTTTTTAATTCTCGTATGTCCTTTAAAGTTAGTTATGCCTACAGTTTCATTTTACGCGAGAACGCTAATATTTGGCACTACTTGAAGCAGTCTGATTTTCTCGCTTTCTCTGTGGAACCACAACCATTTACTTACTGAATGCTGCTTAATATCTTTTTTTAGTGGTTCATATTTGTCACCAAGTTTAAATAAAATAGTGAATTCGCTTATTTACTAGTACTTTGCTAATACTATTACCTAAAAGTACACCAATCTCACAAATCACCACCGTCCTCGGAACAAGTTGATCGAAAGATGGCAAATATCCCCCTAGCTAGCGACACCTCAAGGCGACGACTTGAGAAAGCGCAGGCATGACTGTCTGAAGACTTGAATGGAGAAAAGCCTAGCACAGCTACTAAAATCGCCAGTCAGTTGGAGGAAAGCCGTACGCGACTCTTTCGTGCAGGTTGTGATTCACAATTCTTAAAGGCGCTTTGCACCCATGGATACAGCTACTCGACTTACAAACGGATTGAGAACATCTTCTATTCTTGGTAGAAAAAAGATAAAGAATTAAGCTCTCGGCGTTGATCAATCCCTGAGGGATGCGCCACGCATTCGACTTCATTAAGTATCGTTGGAGGTGATTAAACCCTTATCTGGCCTTGGCAATGACGCGAGGTGCCCCCCCGATGTATCGAGCCACTATTGCTATCCTTCCAAACAAGTCTAGTACCAATTTGTCAGTCTGGTAGAAAAAGAAACTAGCGATGTACAAAATCGTTCCGAATGTCGAAGAACATAAAATCACATTTATGAGGACTTATGTGAAAAATGACAAAGCAGAACAATCGAAAACCAAGGCCTCATCGAGCATGGAATTTTGCGCGGAAAATATAAGCTTAGAAAAATGACCATAATGATCCCGAGATGTGAGAAACACTCGGAACCTCAGTTGGGCTTCGAACCCGCGATTAATCTATAGCTCTAGAACTTTCCAGCGCACAAACAACACCTTCCTGCAAACTCCTCCGCATCCTCCGTTCATATCCTCATACATTCTCTCTCTCCGCCTCTCTTCGTATCGCTTCGTCTTATCTCTTATCTCCTCCCGATGGGCGTGGTCAAATCGATTACCTCAGATCCCGCCCACTTTTGCAAACATTGCCGCACGTCCATTTCACTACGGCGAAACCATATCTTATTACTCAGCAATAACGAGTTCTTACAGCTAGCTATTTCTCAGATGTTTTTTCCTCTTTTCATTTGTTGTTTCTTTTAAACAGTAAATGTACGAATAGTAGTGAGCTATGCTGAAAGGCAGTTTTCCATCCCCCAAATTTCTTTTATTGGTCGCAGTAGATCAAATAAATGCTGGTAGATCACTGCAGACAGGAACCATTGATGTATCGATCACGTTTCGGGAAATCAACCTTCGTACTTATTTTGTTCCATGTAACAATTCTGTAATGTAATTCAATGTAATTCAATTCAATTCAATGTAATTCATGTAACAATTTGGAACAATTCTTATTCATTTGCACTTCTACTGAAGAATCTATTCTATTAAGAGTGAAGGTCACCTGAACTGGTTACCAGAAAAAGTCCGACGTACTTGGATGCTCTGGAATGAACCAATCGATGTTCCGACGAAGCGATTTTGGCCTTTGTGTGCCTAGTGTCTTGCCTCCGATGACGTTCGCGAATTTTCAGTTCGCATGAAGGAAAGAAAAATCGAAGATTCGCACTTCATTTACGAAGTTCTTGAAGATTCTCGTATCTCATCATATCGGTCAATTCTCTTTTTGGGGCTAAATGTCCTAGCTCGCAATTTTTGTTACAATATTAAAGATTCACTTCTCTTCTGTTAAGGTATTTGTATAGACAGAATCAAGTTATCCTTACTACAGAGTGAAACTAGCCGTTTATCAAAATGGCTTCCAGCCAGGCTCTAATGACTGAGGAAGGCAAGACCGGACAGGCTGCATTTGAAAAAGTAAGGTGTCGATGATTTAATTCAATAACTAATCTTTCCTTAACTTTCGATCTTTCTAAGAATAGATTAATCAGCCACAGAGTGCTGAGATTTCAGCAAAACTCAAGACCTTAGTTTACCTTCGAACCAGCGATTATCCTCATCGGGGTTCACGTGCTGTCCACTGGCACCAACCGAGGCCCTTGCTTTGCCTTCCTCTCAACCAGTTTTCTTTTTCTACCAGTTTTTCTTTCCTTTTGGTTTGGCAGATTTCATGGGAGCTCCCGGCAAGAGTTACGTGTTCAAAGCCCACTTGAGGGTTCGTTTTCCTCGTATCTTAACATTTTCATGGTTGTATTTAATATTATATACTTCCGTGAAGAAAAAACAATAGGTAGTAAATAACGGTGAGTTCATTGAGATGGGCTATTCAGCTTAAATATGCTGATTCCATAAAACAATTTGCAGAAATCAGAAAAAGTGATCTTTGATTTGGAGCAGAAGTGCCACGGCCTCACTAAAGAACAACTCGAGAAATATCGTAATGATCCATTCTGGAAACCTGTTCGGTTTGTTTCATTTTGGTTAACTCGAAATGTTTTACGGGTTATTGATTATTATTGATCACTTTCATAAAACCAAAGAAATAAATCTACAGTAGAAATGTCTTCATACATTGTGCAGGCCTTAACGTAGTCTTCATCTGAATAGTATTTTGATGGTTGAGTAAGAATTCTGTTCTTGAGCTTTGAGATTGCTGTCTTAAGCTCATTCCTCAGGTCGTTATCAAGGGAGTTGCCAGCTCCTATGGTCCCTATTTTTGGTGTATAGGTTTACTGTTAGCTTGACCATTGAGTCCTCAAACTTCTTAGCTGCAATATGATCCATTCAGTGATAGAAACGACCTGTTGCTCATTGATATTCGAAAGGAGAGGTAAAACTGTAGGATTCAAACTGTAGTTCCCATGTTCGACTTTCTATTAACCTCGGCATTGGAATATGAATGCGTAGTTTTCTTGTTCAGCAATCGCGAGGTTGTTATACAGCATACATTTACTTCCATAGAAAAGCACACAATACAATACAACGCAACAGTAGGTGACGTTTCGGTAGTATCGCCTTCTTCAGAGCCTGGAAGGATATGCTGATATACAATTTATTAGGCCAAACACTTCAATAACACTTACAGTAAGACGAAAAACTTCATGGCAATTACATGATCAACAGCTTCTCGAAAAACTCACCGCTTTTTTACATGACTTCCAATGAGGAAGGTTAGAACAGCTGATTATAGTCGCATATGGTTGATGACTGCGCCACCCCGCATCAGAAATTGATATATAGATACGGGGCCGGGTCGCGTGTAACCTCTGGGCATTCCTCCCTGCTATTCATTGCCGGATTTTTGGCATTTATCCAAAAAGCCTCTAAGAGTTTGCGCGTTGGTGTCTTAGTTTCCTGTGCGAGGATATTGACTTCAACTTCAAAATCGTTTCCGCTATGCTTTTGTATCCTGTGCGTGCCTAGTGGGGTACTTTGTCTTACTTTTCGTTTGCCATCTAGGTGTTCTTTTATACGGATATACAAGGGTCTGCCCGTTTCGCCAATATATTCATCTCCGCAATCCTTGCAAGAGATCAGGTATATCGTACCTGAACTCATGCAATCACCGTCCCTGCCGGAAGGGCAAATTACGCAGTTGGCTGTTTCACATAGACGGTCATACAAGCGGTTACGAGCTACCTCTGTGTGCACAACCAGGGAACAAAAGGAAGAATCACGCGACTTGACTCGGCAAATAGCCATCTCCAATGGCTACGAAGTAGTTACCGCAGGAGATATAGATATATAGACATAGACATAGATATAGATATAGATATATAGACGACCTCGCGATTGCTGAACAAGAAAACTACGCATTCAAACTGTAGTATATTCAGTATTTGTGGGTCAGTTCAAGGAGTCAAAGGGAAACCAAAGCTTTATAAAGGTGGACTCCATAGCTTGTTTTGCAAAATCTATAGCTAGAGATTGCATATAGCCCAGAAATTGTTGGGTGAACTTCTTAGTTGTGATTTTTCATAAGACTGAGTTGTGTGAGATCACTTTTTTCTATGATCCATCTTGACGTGCATGAATTACGCGTTTGAGGACTGTACTGTTCGCTCTGTTCTGGATATCATGGCTAGCGATGTTCGCTGGAGCGGTTTTAATCGTTGTTCTTTCACCAAAGTGTGCCGAGAAACAAAAGCCGGAATGGTGGCAGACGAAGGTCTCTTATCAGGTGAGCGCTGACACCGAGTTACGTAATCCAACCGTTATCCGATCGCCTAACACCGTTAGTGGCCCGCCATTTCTTGCAGTATAAATTTTCCTTATAAATCCCTTATAGATGTTTGACCTACCAGTTGGTAGAGTTTCTCTGAAATCTTTTCCAATCTTTTGCACATACTTAACGTCCTTCTTCCACTGTTTTCATCTTGCTGCAGTCACAAATGATAGGTTGCAACAAAATCCTATGAAAGTGCAGCGGAAAACGCCGTTCAAGTGGAATGACCTCGATTTCGAGCGCTTATCTCTTCCTGTCATCGTACCCAGCCGACAGTCTGTCACGAACGGCACCGCAGACAATCGAACACCACTTTACTAATTTGGTCCTTAAAGGGTTGATTAACGGCTTAAATAGGGCACTGCAGACTATGCATATGTTGTTTTAAAAAAGCGCAATTCCACCATAAGGATTTATATCCTATAAAGGATCGTTTCAAAACCTTGATTTTGCTTGACAGTTCGCTTGCCACCAAAGCGAATGTGGTTATGAAAACTCTTCAAAACCCTATGTAATCGTAGTAATATAGTGCTGATATCTCAAACGCTTGCACTTTCATTGAAATGAGCTGTTAGATCGAAAGAGCCACTATCATTTGGGCACTTCTTATTGAACATTTACTTCAAGATTTCTTCCAAGGAACACGTGGTCCGGCACAAGTATTTTTCAGAAGTTCGTATCAGGGCCAAGTTTTTTTTTCCGCTTATATGGCTTATTTAAGTGAATCACAGGGATGTGGTTTGTGTAAGTTCAGGCTTGAAGGGTTTCTGATGCTTTAGTTTCAATTAAACAAATCACAAACAATGAGCTTTAGACATCAGTAATTCTCATTCTGTCACATTATAGTTACTCACACCAACCTTCTATGATACCGATAACGATGGTGTTGGCGATTTCCAAGGAATCACTGAGAAGCTGGATTTGTTGAGGAAAATCGGAGTTACCACGGTCTACCCAAGTCCAATAATCGAAATAGAGAAGGTAGTAAGATTTTGGTTTTTTCTTAATATTCTTTAGGCTCGGGATCTATTTGGAACGTCATTATTGAGCTCCTTTTATTCGACTATATCCTCTTTAAATTGCCATATTGTGTTTAATTCACTAATCCAATACTTTTCACGTCTTATTATTTCATCGTTAGGAAGAAGAGGCATTCTCTCGAGAAACATTTGCAACAAATTTGATCTACCTAGCTCATTAAAGGTAGAAAGTTTGGTTTTCATTGTATTTATTAAGGATATTGTAATTCATTAGATATACAGTATACTGTCATAATTCATAGTTGCTGGAGGCTTTTTTCACATGATTTTCCCTCAGGCTGAATCGAATATTAATCATCTGCGTATGTGATCGAGGCACTAAAAGCGTGTGTTGTTAACGGATCGGAATATCCATATATTGAATCAAATTCTCAGATCGAATAGGAAATTTGAAATGGATTAGGATTGGCCCTCTCTGTAGTCGCGCACAATGTGTGAACAATCCCGATCTTATTTGCTCTGGACCACTCGGCCGCTTAGCCTTCGCCTATGTCGCAGACGCTTACGGTGCTAAAGCATAATAGAAGAAGCGGATTCGCTCCAGAACCTTTGTTCCGTATTTTGAGGAAAAGATACTCTAGCAAATTCATCAAATTGTCCTAGATCGAGTTGAAATAATTGCCATGTAGGAGTCGAACATGATTCAATGCCGATAACTGTCATTGCTCAACACCTCTTTGGAAGTCGGAGAAATGCCACATGCAATAAAAGGATAAAAATATAGGATAAAGCTCTCGGCGTTGATCAATCCCTGAGGGATGCGCCATGCATTCGACTTCATTAAGCATCGTTGGAGGTGATTGAATGCATATCTGGCCTTTACAATGACTCGCGGTGGCCGGCCGATGTATCGAGCCAGTGCTGCTATCCTCCCAGACAAGTCTGGTACCAATTTGCCGACCCCGGAGGGATGGAAGGCTTGGTGGGCCATGGGCGCATTTTCACGTGCGCGCCGCAGTGGCGCCTCCAACCACTGCGCCACACGCGCCACAGAGAAGATTAGCATGGCCCCTGCGCGTTGTCAGTAGCGGCGGTTATTCTGAAACGCCATCGGTGGCATGTACCATTCCTCCCACACGGTGAGCCATGCGTAGGCCACTAGCTGGCCATCTTATGATGTGTATTTGTTAAGCCGCTACAGGCTTATTTCTCAGTCGCTATCTTTCTGGCCCATGATATCTTAGGCAATGGTGGTACCCATCGATGCTCAAACTTCACGTTCATGACGTATCGTTATCCAAGACCAGCCGCCTGACAGTGTTTCTCACATGTCTCATATAGAAAAGTTGAATCTCGAAATCTGTAGTGGTAAAGCTTGTATGATGTGGGTGGCCTTTACTTGTTTATCTTATAGAGCCACCTTTTTCGATGGTCTGATCGTTATTACTGTTTTTGAGAACTGCTGAATTCCCTAGAAAATGCAATAAGATGTAGTGCTCAAGTTATATTGTTATCAACACCATCCTTACCTTTGGCTTATTACAATGAAGCACCGTAATTCCGAAGTTCTCTTCGTTTGTAGATACATATAAAGTTTATTTAATCAGTTCTCCTTACAACAAAGGGAGAACCATGTCAGTGATCAGTACTGTTTCTATCGTTAAGAATTTGACATTCGACGTATATGTAGTGCATATATTTTATTGAATCCGTCAAATTTGACCTTTATATTATTTTACAGTCTTTTCAATTAGTGGCACGATTTAGAGTAATCAAGGCAAATACTAATAGGTGAATAAATCGATTTTTCAGGATGACTACTTTAATCCCTACAATGTTATCGATCATTTCATGGTTGATAAGAGATTCGGTACTGAAGATCAGTTCAAGGAACTCATTGAAACGGCTCATAATAGAGGTGTGCTTATCGGAATTACTGGATTGCTGGCATTTGGCTCATGATTTATCCATTTTTGATGGAGCAGTTATTCACACTAAATGCTTGAAATTCTAAAAATTTTCAATTGCGATCTTAGTGTTTGGTACTTAAAGTGATGATTTGTCGAAGAAAATTCATTGTGTTCATTCGAATGGTTCCGGAATACTCATTGTGTTCTTCGGTTTTGTTTCAGATATGTATGTAGTGATGGATATGCCAATCTCTTCGGTGTCCATCCATCATCTGTGGTTTCGCGATGGAGAAAAGGAGATGTTTGTCACCGCAAAGAAAGCATCGACTGCCTTTAATCAACCGAATTTCCATGAGTTCCCCAACGACAACACCACAAAGTAATTATAGATCACTTATATACTATAGTTATATAGTTCATGTACAGGCTAACTTCTACCTCCCCCCACGAGTCAAACTTTCCAAAAGTTTTCTTTTCGAAACTAAGCTTGTAGAACGGAAATTGCGCATATTTTTGCGAAAGGAGTTAACAAAGTCGACGATATTTTGAGGTTTGATAGTATTCTCCAAGGTGAATATCGGATAATAACACTCATTCAGTGATGCCCACGATGCCCACGATATATACGATGCTGATGGTGGATATAATGATAATATCCGTTGATAACTACTTGTTTTTCTTCTGGACATACATCATCGCGCACATCGTGCAGAAGTCGGTGTTATTACTAGCTAGCGCATTATCATTATATCCACCATCAGCGTTTTGCCAACATATTCGGAAGAAAATTCATTGTGTTCATTCGAATGGTTCCGGAATACTCATTGTGTTCTTCGGTTTTGTTTCAGATATGTATGTAGTGATGGATATGCCAATCTCTTCGGTGTCCATCCATCATCTGTGGTTTCGCGATGGAGAAAAGGAGATGTTTGTCACCGCAAAGAAAGCATCGACTGCCTTTAATCAACCGAATTTCCATGAGTTCCCCAACGACAACACCACAAAGTAATTATAGATCACTTATATACTATAGTTATATAGTTCATGTACAGGCTAACTTCTACCTCCCCCCACGAGTCAAACTTTCCAAAAGTTTTCTTTTCGAAACTAAGCTTGTAGAACGGAAATTGCGCATATTTTTGCGAAAGGAGTTAACAAAGTCGACGATATTTTGAGGTTTGATAGTATTCTCCAAGGTGAATATCGGATAATAATACTGGAATTTACGAGTCTCGTTATGAGGCCTCAAGTTTTTTTTTTCGCACACAGGACTTCTTTTCAGTTTTTTTTTGCCATTGGGCAGCG
>MQTX01000112.1:505012-516143 GCA_009735665.1 Angiostrongylus cantonensis | reverse complement strand
TATATATATATATTCCAGATATCTTGGATACCCAACGTCCACGAATCCGGTGTTAAACTGGTCGAATGACAAGGTAAAGACGACGATTCTTGACTCAATGAAGAGGTTTCTGTTGTTGGGCATAGACGGCTTCCACATCGACCATGTCAGTCAGCTGGCCATCGACGAATTAGGAAAGCCTGATGTGAGTGTAGATATTGCGTGAATATTTTTCGTACTTTGAACTAGGACATGTTGATTACTTAAGGACTGAAGGAATGCGGCCCTCCGCCGATTAATAATTTGTCGCAAACAGCTGTTCGACTTTGTGTTAACTTTTATCTTCACCTTTGTTGTTGGAATGTTCTTCGATCAATATGGACCTAAGCGTGGCGAATTGGTAATGGTGTCATGTAGTGTAGCAACTTCACAATGTACTTTCGAACAAGTTACTCTCGCCGTTAAATTCCATTTTCTCAGCTAGCGAATAAGAGGATCCGTTGTGTCCAACAAATAAATACATATTCTCCCAAAGATTCCAACAGACTACTTATTACTGTGCTCTGCCCCCTCTATTAGGTAAAGAATGTCGGAATCATGGTTATTTCTGGAGCGTGAATGCGGTGGATGCTATTTGATGATCAATGTTCTAGTTACACATAATGTGTGGTATTGCATGCAGTTACCGTTTTTCTAGGACAGCCTAAAATTGTATAGGTGATTAAATGAAACTTGCATCTTTAACCGATGAGGTGCAATCTTTCCAGGTCGAGTTCTAATCAAGGAACTTTTGGTTGACTCAAGTTTATTTGTGCTTTTTTCGTGTTCATGGTTGGTCATGTTATTTGTTTTTTACAAGCTTCGATATTTAGCATGACGGTGCCATCTTAGTACTGAAAGAACTGACGTCCTCTATCAAGGACTTTATCAACTCTCACAAAGATTTGCGCGGGAAAGAAATGTAAGTGAATATGGTCACATGCCATAAACGGTTCTATTTATTGTGAGATTATCGATGGTTGTACGGTCCCGAGCACAATTTTTCTGTTTTCGGAGTTCTGATGGCTTAGATAGTGTGGATCCCTGGAGTGTCGAGATCAGCTTCGCCAAAGTCCGCCCCAGGTTGTCGTCACTCCAGGCCGTCGTCGCCCTTGTGGATGAGGGAGATTTGCAGGCATGCGACAAGTTTGATACCAGGACGATAGTGGATCCTGCTAGTGGTTTTCTCTTAGCTAGGTTTCGTGACGGAAACAGCGGACTTCTTCTCAGCATGGGAGACGCTGTTGAGGGATGAATCTTTCTGCTGTACATCGGTGCCCGACACCAAGGGACACCTCCCAACCACAATGGGGCGGCAAACCGTTGGGAGTGGTTGTAGTTTAGAAATCGAGAACGAGATTCCACTACTTTATAACACTTTGTTTTAATGAAGAGATTAAATACAACAATTTGATATCAAGTGTTTTCTTTTTGGTTAAGAAGAATGGAACACGGCTTCCTTTTTTGTCCAATTATGAAACTTTTTTTAAAAAGAAAATCACCAGCATAGGAATTCTCTATATTGGTCTTGAAAAAATTGATTTCTTATATGTTGATTTAGCATTGCAGAACAATCTCAAGTGTTCAGTGTACTGTTCTCATCGTTGCGCGATATCGAGCAGCTGCACGTGAAGGCGAAAGAGACTGGTGATTTGCACTACGTCATTGATAACACCTTCGCTTCGCTGTCGACAGCTGGATGTAGTGAAGGACTGGTCGCATGCGTTCATTCCACGCTTACCGCTGCTTATTCTAGACATGAGGTGACACTTCGATTACATTATTGCCGTTGTAGTTACAGATATTGTTATGGGATTATAAGTTACTTTCTTACTCATGCTACATTCCTTTGAGAGCTGTGCATAGCAAGGTAATCTCCTAATTGATATCTTGTCGTTTTTGACCTCGTTCTTAACATAGGTAATTTCTGATGTTGGTTCATTCTTTTTCCTAGATTTTTCTTTTCCTTTCCTAGATTCTTAGATGAAATTCCTGTATTACGTGAAATGAAGCTCAGGATAGGTAGCCTTCTCGCATTTGGGAAAACACGTTACAGTTACAAGAATGGGTAGCGAAGGTATTCGAGCAGGTAAGGTACATGATTGAAATGATGAGTGAAGTAAATTTTGGTGCGCAGCAGTGGTTTTAAAAAATGATAAATTGACATGGAAGAGGCTTTTGTGTTGACTGCTTTTGATCCTGTATAGAAAGGTTGAAATATCGCTTGTTGGTCGTTTGTTGTGTCATAACATTCTCAACGATAAAATGTACGACAATATATGTACGGTAGCGATATTCTTATTTATACCCATTTATTATACGAAATATAATTCCAGTCCGACTCGTTCACGCCTTACTGGCAGTTTTCTAATCCGGATAGTAGCCGATTAGCTTCAAGATTTGATGCTGAAACGGCAAATTTGCTCACATTTATGCAGGTTAGATTTCAGACTTTCTCGAGGGTGCTCTTTTCTACCAATACAATTTGAAGAATGAGCTATAAAAGCGAACATTCGTCGATTATCTCTAATTGGCCAAGGTGTTTCTACAAGTAATCTTTATCGTTCAACCAAACCATCAATTAATTCGTGTCAATAAACGTTGATTTCGATATCTACTTTTAAGAAAGTAATCTAGCCTTACAATCTTAAACAAATATCATTGCTTGAAGTGATTGTTATTGCTTGAATTAGAAACCATTCTAATCTCTAAGTATTTGCCAAGAAAATTTGAGTTCTTGAGTTTATAGATCCACTAAAGTGAAAGTCTCACATTCTCGAATCTACAATTCTTGTGTTTCTTTCGTTTTTTGGTCGGTACTTATATATCGAATAGCAAAGAAAGGGGGCAAACAAGATTCACCCATCAAGATTTTCTTAAACCACCGTTCATTTTGGCGAATGCCGTGGTTTCGTCAAAAGTTTTAACACGGTGATTTTTCTTCTAGAAGTCTGTTATTTCTTCAATTTCTCAAGCGTTTTACTTAAAAGTTATCTACAGCTTTAGAAGAATTCGCACTGTCTGGAATGTGTTGAAAGTTTTATAACAAAAGTTCAAACGTTACTAAAAGAGCCTCGCGCAGTTTGACGTACGTTTTCTATAGCTAATAGAAAATGAATGAAATTTTCAGTTGTTATTATAATCCTGTTCCTTTTCAGTTGACATTACCCGGAGCGCTCTCACTGTACTATGGTCAAGAACTAGGCCTGAGAGATGTAGGTGATCCACCCACCCCTCGTGGAATAATGCAATGGTCTCCATCTGGAAACGACCACCATGGTTTTCTTTCATCAGGAAACTCCAATATTGGCAAGCTGTTTTTCGCCGAAAGCGAAGACACTGGCGAGTCGGATAATTTCGAGGTAAATCCTTGGATAAAACTTGCGTATTTTAATACCGAGCATGTTACCCTCTGACCGCTTTGTTGTTCTCTGAAGATATCTGTTCTCGTCTGTTGGTCATGGCTTTGAGAAAGTCTAAAAATCTTCCAGCTAGTGGCCATCTTTTCTACATTTACGTTGTCGCTTCGGTTTTTGTGATGCTTAGACCCAGCTTCTGTTGTTGAATACGCTTCATCCCCACGGTCACGAGATAATACAAAACATACTCAAGTCTTCATTGCGGATCCTCAACCTTTGTAGATCATAAGGCGCCCAGCCTTAATCCTTGTCATGATTAAGTTTTCTGGCCGAGGCAGCAACCTCTTAACGGGCCAAGTACTACTGTATAGCAAGAGTTCGTGTCACATTTTCTTATATTATTAAGTTAACAGAAAGTTGTAGAACACTTACTCGGCTTATGTTTCGACGCCTTCACCTTCTTCAGAGCCGCATTGATCCGAGTCGTTCGTGCACAACCGATCTTTGTCGCGATGTTGATCGTCATTGTTGCACCGAGTTGAATCGGTCTGAAGTGGAGCAATTGGGCTACAATAGATCAGAAAACGTCTTGAAAAAAAAAGGTCCTTACCAACCGAGGATACTCCATACGAGCGATGCTGAATTCCAGACGATTCGACTCGATGCGACAGCTAAGACCTAGGTCACGACAATGACTGTCTGTAGACAATCGAATTGGAACAGTTCCCAGGATCGACTTTC
This sequence comes from Angiostrongylus cantonensis, assembly GCA_009735665.1. Taxonomy (NCBI): domain Eukaryota; kingdom Metazoa; phylum Nematoda; class Chromadorea; order Rhabditida; family Metastrongylidae; genus Angiostrongylus; species Angiostrongylus cantonensis. The sequence continues at coordinate 512,025 of MQTX01000112.1, read as the reverse complement.
TATTAACCTCGGCATTAGAGTATGAATACGTTGTTTTCTTGTTCAGCAATCGCGAGGTTGTTATACAGCATACATTTACTTCCATAGAAAAATACACAATACAATACAACAGTAGCTGAAGTTTCGGCAGTATCGCCTTCTTCAGAGCCTAGAAGGGTATGTTGATATACAATTTATTATTGCTGAACAAGGAAACAACGTAATCGAATTGGATTTATGGAGCTCTTAACAAAGCGAAGGCTTCAAAACGTCAGCCGAATAGACATTTCACAACAGCCTCATGTTGACTTAGCCATCGAATGAAGTATTGGTTTTCCTGCCATAGTTAAAAGAAAATCGGTTTTAGTTATTTCATTTCCATGCCATAGTTCCACACTAAGCTACATGTCCTCATTGTTGAGGTTGTGAGTCATAGGAATGAAATGTGGCACTTTTCTTTTGAGGAAATTTCTAAGAAAATTACAATTGCGCTGCGTTCCACAAAAAATTTTCTTCCAGACGCAATATGCTGAAGAGAACTCTCCGCTAAAGGTTTATCAGAAGTTGGCGAAAATGCGCCAACGTGAGCAAGCACTCATGATTGGAAGTACTATGAGGGACATAGTTGATGGCGGTGTGATTATCTACTCGCGATTTGTAAAAGGCGTCAACGACACTGCTGTTGGAACGGTAAGTGAAATTTTGCTTCCGAACATATTTGGTAATATTATATAAATTTCCTTTTATACTTTGTTTTCTTGTTCAGCAATCGCGAGGTTGTTATACAGCATACATTTACTTCCATAGGAAAACACACAATACAATACAACAGTAGCTGACGTTTCGGCAGTATCGCCTTCTTCAGAGCCGCTTTTTTACATGACTTCCAATGAGGAAGGTTAGAACAGCTGATTATAGTCGCATATGGTTGATGATTGAATAATTCTTTTCTACATATTTGTTATGTTCAACGCTTAATGTGCTACAAGTTAAAACTATCAAAGAAAATGAAGAACTACGATGACCGTCAACAAATATGTTTAGAATCTGTAAATCCTGAGCAGTGAGAACATGGGGATCTCGCAAGAAGTCTCCTTAACATTTCAGCTTTATCTTTTATCCTTCTTATCAACTTCGTGTTAGCTCACTAAATAACTGTCGGTTTCAAATTTGAGCAAAAGAAATGTTAAGGAGACTTCTTGCGAAATCTCCATGTTCTCACTGCTCAGGGTTTCCAGATTCTAAACATATTTGTTGACTGTCATCGTAGTTCTTCATTTTCTTTGATAGTTTTAACTTGTAGCACATTAATCGTTGAACATAACAAATATGTAGAAAAGAATTATTCAATCATCAACCATATGCGACTATAATCAGCTGTTCTAACCTTCCTCATTGGAAGTAATGTAAAAAAGCGGCTCTGAAGAAGGCGATACTGCCGAAACGTCAGCTACTGTTGTATTATATTGTGTGTTTTTCTATGGAAGAAAATGCTGTATAATAACCTCGTAATTGCTGAACAAGAAAACAAAGTATTCATACTCCAATGCCGAGGTTAACAGAAAGTCGATCCTGGGAACTGTTACAAGATTACCTTTTATTCTATTCTCATGTGTTTACTTTTTTATATACATATAAAATTTCTCGTCTTCCTCTTATCTAATTGGCAAAAGCAATTCAAAGTGTACACTGCGATTTTTTCAATTATATACTATAATTATAGGTTTTCTTCAATCCTTATAGTCCAAAAGCTCATATTAGGAACTTCGATTTATTATTGGTGATATTCTCCAGAGTGTCTTATCATTTATATAGTCGGAACGTAGTACATTTCGTCAAGTGAGTACTATTCAGGCATTTATCGTAGCCCTGAACTTTGGCTTGGATGAAGCATTAGTGAACTTCGCACATCTCAGCATAAATGCGTTAGTTCCCATCAACAAGGATCTCACTAAAGCAGAAGTAAATGTTTTGCGATTATTTTCTTTCCGGTTTCAGTTCAGATCATCTAATTTACAGGTTGCCGCCGTCACTCCGGGAGAGTTCAAATATCGGGCTCGCCAGAAAATCGACCTCACTGGCAGTCCAGTTATTCTCACTGCGAAGCAGGCCATAATGGTGAAATTCTAAGGATGACTGTTTTTTAAGTTTTAATGTTGAATATAAAGTCAATAAATCTGTTATACATACTCTAGGGTCTAGCAGTATGACGAAGAAAATGAAAATATGTACATCAAAAAAAGATTTGGATTGCGTGATAAAGGACAGAGTATGAGGCTCTCGGCTTACATTGATTCCTATTGGAGGTGTCGTGCATTCGATTTCATTGCATCGCTAGGTATTATTTAATACATATCCAGACTTTACATTGACTTACTGTAGCTTACAGATATGTCAAGCCAGTACTGCTATCCCTCCAGACAATTCTACTACCGATGTGTTGATGCCAGAGGGATGGAAGGCTTGGTGTGCCAGTAGAGAACCGATCCCATGCGTGTGTTGCAGGGCGCCTCCGACCATTGCGCTACATGTGCCCACGAATAGCAACACGGGAAACAGGTTTATAACAAACGTAGCAAAGTTGGAAACCGAAGGGATCACTTATTTAAAGCGTAGTTGATGATGACTAGCTGTCCGTTGCTGACGATCCACGTTGATTTTCCAGAAGGGTTTGCCATCTTTCATGCATGTTTCCTTTGGAATACTGCTTTATGTTTTCTTCTTCGCTCATTTCTATGACCTCCTATGGTTTACGTATACTTCCACGTTATGGCAACATATCCAGTTTTTGTGTATCGTAAGAAAAATTCGTGCCATCATCCAAGCAAAGCGTCTTTAACTTTTGGTCAGATCTTCATCTCGAGACACTTGGATAATTAAATGGTCCGTCTTCACTGATGGTGCTGATCCAAGTAAATTTTCCATTCGTGTATTACACGATCGTCGTCCGTGGTGATCGTCTGATTCCAACATGGCAACGTCCGCAATACCCATTCCGTTATCCTGAAATCTGCCATACGTGGGTGTAGGTGGTTAATACTCGAAGTCCGTTCATTCTCTTGGAGTCCATTTCATTGTGCTTTTCTTCCATCTGACATCTGTTCGTCTTATTATGTTACCGATTCATCTCTGTTTCGCTATTGATGTATATTGGCCTGGATACCAGAGATGGGATAGGTTTCGGAGATTTCAGCCACGCATTACGTCATTGGCGAGTGAAATGACAACGCTGGCATCCGGAATCGAAGATTTGATGGGAATTTTCCATCAATACATTGGCTCTTATGGAGAGCACTCGCTATAAATATCGAATACCTTCTATCTTTACGCGATTTCTCTATCGAACATTTGCGATCAATCCTGCAATTGTTTTACATTGCTTATTCATCTCCAAAGAGCACAGTTCTCTGAACAACCTCCCTTTGAGAGCCTCCCAAATTTCGTTTTTTTCTGACCTAGACATTCGCGCTAGCACACCATCCTATGAATCAGCCGCATCAGATGCTAAAGCCCAAAAAAGTTCTGTCACCTGCTCTTCAAACCGTCTCTTCAGCAGCTCCTGCTAAACACGGCCTATTATAGCGCGATTAGAAGCTGCTCCGTCAGTGTTTCGAATAGTTTTCTCAACCAAGGCTCTTAGAGTGTCGTTTTTGCTAAAGGAATTTGTATTTTTCATCTCTGTGTGTATTTTTACACCGTTAGCACTGTACTGCTATTTTAGCTGCAAACAGATATAACACAAACTTGTGTTCTGCGATCACCTGTATCACCTGTAGTCCCGTTGATCGTCGAGTGACTTGAGCGGGCGCCAGTAAAACCCCCCTTTTTCCACTGTCGCGTGCAAGAGTAGCCCAGTGGGCTCTGCTCGCTTTGGGACTCGTCGAACATCACATCTCTCTTCTAGGCTTTTCGTAAAGAACTCTGACCATCGGGTCGGTGGTCTTCCTGCGGTGCGTTTGACATCCCGATGAATCCAGTTACGGCTTTTGTCCATCGGTTATTATTCATACGTATTACGTGTCCGGCCCACCTTATCTTCGACTGTTTGACGTATAGAACGGCAACTTAGATTTTTGATCTCTGACGCAGGTCGGAGTTTCGGATCGCTTCCCTTACTCGTGTGTTGTGTGATACAGGATACTCCTAGCAACTTTTTCTTTTCGACTGCGCATTCAGTAAAACTGAGTGATCTTTCATCCTGCTTACGTAGCGACGAGGTTTCTGACGCATACGTTAGGGCAGGAAGAACCGTTGAGTCGAAAGGTGGGCACGGAGCCGGGTGTTCTTTGTTCTCTTCACTACATCCTCGATGCTCTTGAAAGCTCCCAAACCGCTCGTTTCCTTCTGCTCAGCTCTGGAGCTAAGTCGTTCATCATATTGATTTCCCGACCTAGATAGACACAACTGGAGCATTCGGTGATATTCGTTCCGTTGAGCGTGAATGGGGCAAACGAAACCAATCCGTTCTTCATGAACATCGTTTTCTCGAGATTTAGTCGAAGACCAATCTTTCCACACGCTTTATCAAAGCCCGCAAGCATACGTTCTGCTTGGCTAATGTCTGGTGTTATAAGAACGAAATCATCATCAAAGCGAAGGTGATGTATCTGCCGACCATAGATCTTCACTCCCATATTATCCCATTGGTAAATATTTTTGGCGAGATTGTATCGCCTTGCCTAACTCCTCTTTTGACGTCAACGTTAATATCGTTGTAGAATGGAGAAATTTTGGTAGTGAAATTGTTGCACAGCTCACGAAGAATCTTTATGTATTGAGTAGGGGCTCCTTGACTATCAAGGGCTTCCATTAGTGCTTTTATCTCAATTGAATCAAGTGCCTTCTCTAAATCGATGAAAGTGAGACAGAGCGGTCTTTTGTACTCTCGTGATACTTCGATGAGCCCGTTTATTGTGCAGATGTGGTCCATCGTACTAAAACCTTTTCGAAATCCTGCTTGCTCACATGACTCTCCGTCGTCCAGTGTTCTGTTAATCTTGTTTAGGATGACTCGAGTGAGAAGTTTGTAGACGACAGGCAGCAACAGATTGCGCGATAGTTGCCGATATCGTGTAGGTCACCCTTTTTGAACAGTAACACGGTCTTTCTGGTCTTCCACCGAGTAGGATCTTGCATTCAGACAGGTAACGTGTGAAGAGCCGTACCTGCGTGTTTACTAGAGCTGGCGGAAGGTTCTTCAGATGTTTTGATCCTATCTTGTCCGGACCTGGTGCTGTTCGATTTTTCACCGACGAAATGGCATGTCGGATTTCGGAAGGGGGAACAGGTAGAACAACATATCCATCCTCTTTTATTTCATATGACACGAGTTGGACGTGGCTGTCGAAGAGGTCTGAGAAGCATTCGTGAATGATTTTCTCATTGCCTTTCTGGACGCTGTAACTGTTCCGTCTGGCCGTCGGAGTGCAGTCATCTTGGCCTTGATGAGCTTCAGAATTACCATCAGTTGCAGAAATTGATGCCTGAACGAAAACAAAAAATCAGGTAAGCGTTAATGAAATCCAGAGCAAATGATGACATCATATGGATTGTGTGTAATGAAATGGTGTTCTTCTGCGTCCAATGGATTGTTATGCCTTTCCAAATAATTATTTCACCTCAGGTATCATACAAAATTTCTACGATTTTGTGAAAATTCATCTTTCTTTTACAATAGCCTGCCGAGTGTATTTCTGTTCACAAAATCCTTCGCTATTTATGGAACTCGCCTGGTCCATTATATTTCTCGCACAACATCGGCAATATTCTACTCATCTTTGTCCTCCGAATTACAGCGAAAACGTCAATGTAAATGTTGTAGATCTTTCGCCGCTAGAGATTCTTCATAAAAAGATAGGTGACAAAACGTTCGTCGTTGATCAGTTTTCGAGGGATAAACCACTCATTTATCTTCACTAAATATCGGTAAAGGTGATTGAATGCATGTCTGGCTTAAGCAATGACTACTGTCGATGAACTATCGATATATTAAATAAGTGCTGCTATCCTCTCAGAAAACTCTTGCACCAATTTTGCGATCCCAAAGGGATAGGCTTGCTGAACTCGAGGAACGAGATTGAAACAAAGCGACTTAAAGAAGGCTATATATATATAAGGATGAGAAGCAGTCACGGAAGCCCTTGGTAGTCAACGAGCCCCCACTCAGTACGTAAAGATTCTTCGTGAGCTTTACAAAAATTTCACGATATATTAAATAAGTGCTGCTATCCTCTCAGAAAACTCTTGCACCAATTTTGCGATCCCAAAGGGATAGGCTTGCTGAACTCGAGGAACGAGATTGAAACAAAGACGAATGTGTATTGCTGGGCACCTTAACCACTGCACTATACGCGCCCTGGAAAATTAGCATGATCTGTTATGATATTTGTGCAAAGGGCGCATTGTGACTGAGATTGACTGATTATGGTAATCACACTAGTCTTTTTTCATATTTGGTGTTAGGACAGAATTTTTACCTTCGGCAAGCTTTACCTAAGAAAATAAACGCACCAGTATATTTACTCAGTAATTCGGTGAACATCGTCTTCATTGTGATTCGATAAACGATGGAATCAAGTAAACTTTTCGTCATGAAAAAACCTTGTTTTTCATGACGAAAAGAAACCATTTCTCATTTCTTAAGTGACCATTCCTTCCATATGGCGAAAGTCCTGAGGTTCCTATTATGGCTTAAACGGTTACTTAAATTGCTATTTCCAATAAAATTGCACAAAGGTAGATTTCAAACTATGGTACTGAGATGGGTACCATTTCGGATCCGTGAAAATTATGGTTTTAGACAAACTTTAGAACACATTTTTTACAAAGTAAATTTCCAGAAGAAAAAAATCAATGCTTTCTTGGGTTTGGTTAAGAATCGTTTGAAAACGCGTGTGTGGAACAGGTGGATGTACTGTAGGACGAATTTCTGGAAAGCCAGGCGTGTTCCTAAACTTGCTAACATCAAACAATTTTAAGCAAAAGTAATATGCTCCTCCACGTTCGACATAGTAAATACCATGTACTACAAATGC
>MQTX01000112.1:461847-504757 GCA_009735665.1 Angiostrongylus cantonensis | reverse complement strand
GCAGTATCGCCTTCTTCAGAGCCTGGAAGGGTATGCTGATATACAATTTATTAGGCCAAACACTTCAATAACACTTACAGTAAGACGAAAAACTTCATGGCAATTACATGATCAACAGCTTCTTGAAAAACTCACCGCTATTTCACATGACTTCCAATGGGAAAGGTTAGAACAGCTGATTATAGTCGCATATAGTTGATGATTGTGCCTGTTTCACAGTTTGCTGTTTCACATAGACGGTCACACAAGCGGCTGCGAACTAATTGACGACGAAGAGACAGAAGAACACCTAGAAGGCAAACGAAAAGTAAGACAAAGAGAAAGAATACTCTTCGTAATCAATTAGTAGGATACAAAAGCATAGCGGAAACGATTTTGAAGTTAAAGCCAATATCCTTGCACAGGAAACTAAGACACCAACGCGCAAACTCCTAGAGGCTTTTTGGATAAATGCCAAAAATCCGGCAATGAATAGCAGGGAGGAATGCTCAGAGGTTACACACGACCTGGCCCCGTATCTATATATCAATTTCTGATGTGGGGTGGCGCAGTCATCAACCATATGCAACTATAATCAGCTGTTCTAACCTTCCTCATTGGAGGTCATGTAAAAAAGCGGTGAGTTTTTCGAGAAGCTGTTGATCATGTAATTGCCATAAAGTTTTTCGTCTTACTGTAAGTGTTAATGAAGTGTTTGGCCTAATAAATTGTATATCAGCATACCCTTCCAGGCTCTGACGAAGGCGATACTGCCGAAACGTCAGCCACTGTTGTGTTGTACTGTATTGTGTGCTTTTCTATGGAATTAAATGTATGCTGTATAACAACCTCGCGATAGCTGAACAAGAAAACTACGCATTCATATTCCAATGCCGAGGTTAATAGAAAGTCGACCCTGGGAACTGTTCCGACATACCATTTCGTCGGTGAAGAATCGAACAGCACGAGGTCCGGACAGGATAAGATCAGAACATCTGAAGAACCTTCCGCCAGTCCTCGTAAGCACACTGGCTCGGCTCTTCTCATGTTACCTGTCTGAATGCAAGATCCCTACCCAGTGGAAGACCAGAAAGACCGTGTTGTTGTTCAAGAAGGAGGACCTACACGATATAGGCAACTATCGCCCAATCTGCTTGCTGTCTGTCGTCTACAAACTTTTCACTCAAGTCATCCTAAACAGGATTGAACATGCATTCCACTTCATTATGCATCGCTGGAGGTGATTGAATGCATATCTGGCTTTTACAATGACTCGCGGTGGCCTGCCGATGTATCGAGCCAGTGCTGCTATCCTCCCAGACAAGTCTGATGCCATTTTTCCGACCCCGGAGGGATGAAAGGCTTGGTAGACCATGGGCGCATGGATCGACCCCACGTACGTTTCGCAGTGGCAGTTAGTTCGTATCAGCCTATATGACCGTCTATGTGAAACACAAAATTGCGTAATTTGCCCTTATGGCAAGAACGGTGACTGCATGAATTCAGGTACGGTACACCTGATCTCTTGTAGGATTTGCGAGGTGAATATATTGGCGAAACCGCAGAATGCCAAGAACTTAAGAATTACGAGGAGTGAAGAATGCCCATAGATAACACGTGATCTACTAGCCCAGCATCTGAGAGTTGCCTTTTGATGAGGGATGGTGCAGTCGCAAACCATGTGCGACTCCAAGCGGCTGTCTTCCTGGGTTGAAGACAGGTAGAAAAAACGGTGGGTTTTTCGAGAAACTGCAGATCGCATAGTTATCCTTCAGATTCTCATATTTCCGTTTGTGCTGTTGAAGAGTTTGACCTAGTAAATTGTGTATCAGTGTAGCCTTGCAGGCTCTGAAGAAGGAGGCATTGTCGAAACATTAGCTACGGTTGTGTAATGTGTTATTGTATGGAAGTAAACGTATGCTTTTTAACAACATCGCAATTGCTGAAAAAGACAACAAGATATTCATATCCTAATGCCGAGGTTAAAAGGAAATAGTAAACTTCTTTCCAACTAAAAGCGAGTAGATGACCGGGCGAGCTTTTTTTTTTCCTTGGAAAAATAGCTAATCATACATTTAGTAGCACGATATCTATTCAGATGAATCAACTCATTGTTTTCTAAAAAATTTATTTAGCGCTCTGTCAGCAACATTTCAAAGATGCCGTGTTAATCAAGCACGGTTTTTATTCGTGTTAACTTCACTTCTAAACATTTTTATGTCGTTTGGTAGGATTTTTAAACTGAAGAAAAAATAAACAAACTCAAAGAATTATACCACGACCGTCTTTATATTAACCTCGGCATTGATCAAGTAATTCTTTACATTCTAGTTGAGCAAATGCGAGGTGTTATTTTATTCTTCATTTACGCACAAGCTGACGTTTCGGCGGATTTCGCCTGCCTCAGAGCCTGGAAAGATCAAGTTGACCGCAATCAACTCGGTCAAACACCTCCATAACCAAATAGAGAAAACGCTAAACCAAGATTTCAATCACGTTGAACACAGAATGGCTTCATCGCATACTCACCGCTTTCTGTAAGTCCTCCACTAGATATATCACGTGGAGGTCAACCGTACAGAGTTTACATGGAAGCGTAATGTGCCTCTCACATCAAAGCAGCAATCTTAAATACTGTCCCATATCAGGCATGACAATGAGGCATTCCTCCCTGCGGTTAATTTTCGGATTCTTGGAATTAATCCAGAGTGCTTCAAGAATTTTACGCGCTTGTGTTTTCGACTCCTGTGCTAGGATCCTCACTTCTACTTCAAAATCTTTCCCGTTATGTCTCTGTGCTCTATGCGTGCCCAGTGGGGCACTTGGTCTAGCTTTAAATTTACCGACGGAAGTTTTTTTTTTATACGGACGCAGAGTGGTCTGCTCGTTTCGCCAATGTATTCGTCTCCGCACGTATTACAAGAGATCAGATAAACTGTACCCGAACTCATGCAATCACCATCTCTACCGTTGAGGCAAATTACACAGTTTTGCGTTGTACATAGGCGGTCATACAGGCAGTTGCGAGCTAGTTGGCTTTCAGAGTGCTTGGTGGTATTTCGACTATTCTAAAAGAATAGAATTACTCAAAGAATTACCAAATATCACAAAAGTATTCGTGTAAAATGTCACGTGGAAAGGTGTTTGATTATTTAAAAGGCCTTTGTGATGTAAAAACATAACTGCCATAAGTTCGCTCACATAAATTTTTTATCTTCAGAATCAGCTGAGCTGTGAAAAACTTACTACGCTGTCAGTAGTGGAAGAATAACTATTCTTCAACGAAAAGTTCAATTCCAACTGACGTCTCGAAGAAAGGCATAATTTGCTTCAAGTATTTTCTTTAGCTAAGAGCTTGCAATCATATATTTTGTTTTTAACCTATCAAAATCGAATTACCAAAAAGAACAATCGAAAATGAGTCAGTGATCTCCTCACCTGTATCACCTGTATCACCTGTAGTCCCGTTGATCGTCGAGTAGCTCGAGCGGGCGCCAGTAAATCCTCCATTTTTCCCTATCGCGGGCAAGAGTAGCCCAGTGGGTTCCTAACTCCTCTTTTGACGTCAACGTTAATATCGTTGTTGAATGGACAAATTTTGGTAGTGAAATTGTTGTACAGCTCACGAAGAATCTTTCTGTACTGAGTAGGGACTCCTTGAGTACCAAGAGCTTCCATGACTACTTCTATCTCAATTGAACCAAAAGCCTTTTGTAAATCTATGAAAGCGTGAGAGAGTGGTCTCTCGTACTCTCGCAATACTTAAATAAGTCTTGTTATTATATTGATTTTGTGTATAGTACTAAATTCTTTTCGAAACCCTGCTTGCTCGCATGGCTGTCCTTCGTCCAGTGTTCTGTCAATCCTGTTCAGGCTCTCCATTGGGAGATTCCCACGTCCATCGTTGACGGTGAGGCTTCTGGAATTGCGAGTTACCATGGATGGTTTTGGTCGCCATGATAAACTTAGAGAACCGCTCACCATGTTCGTTCCATTCTAATCCGTGGGTTCCAATGTGACGTTCCTCAGACGATCTTCGTGGTCCGATTTTGGCATTGAAATCTCCAATGATGACTCCAATTCTACAGAGAAGACCATACATTCTCCAATGACCTTGAAGAATGTATGGTCTTTTCTGTAGAACCTCTCCAAGTCCATGTAGAACGCTTCGACTTCCATCCCCTGGATCCACCTGCGTCTCAGGGAAGCAAAGGTCGCTTTTGGTCCGCGATTAACCCCCTATCCGCCACCTGGGGACGCGCCACGTAGCCTCGCGACTAACCGGCTCGAGTTCCCTCATATGAGGGAGATCCGTGAGATCTCCGCACATGATCAGAAAATGCTAATCTGGAACATCTTTGCAGCTGCTGTTTCGCGAATTCCTTAGCGTCCCTTGATTTTTTTAAAGCACGGGTATGTCTTGATGAATGCTAAACGGATTTTGACCACAACAAACATCACCATTCATCAACCGAGAAATGACCCTGTGTTGGATAAATCTTGCTTTTTAGTTATTTCAAACAATCCGTCTTCACATCTACTGCGCTAATCACAGCACTTCTTGGAATCGATCCGATTCATTGTATCCATCTTCCACGAAGGTTTCCGACTCTTCTACATGTAGTTTCGGCTGCTGCTTGAGAATTGTCGTCTTTACTATGAAAATCATTGAATGATGGTCGAACCAATTCCCCGGTGAGACATGGCCACCTGGGGACGCGCCACGTAGCCTCGCGACTAACCGGCTCGAGTTCCCTCATATGAGGGAGATCCGTGAGATCTCCGCACATGATCAGAAAATGCTAATCTGGAACATCTTTGCAGCTGCTGTTTCGCGAATTCCTCAGCCTCCCTTGATTTTTTTAAAGCACGAGTATGTCTTGATGAATGCTAAACGGATTTTGACCACAACAAACATCACCATTCATCAACCGAGAAATGACCCTGTGTTGGATAAATCTTGCTTTTTAGTTATTTCAAACAATCCGTCTTCACATCTACTGCGCTAATCACAGCACTTCTTGGAATCGATCCGATTCATTGTATCCATCTTCCACGAAGGTTTCCGACTCTTCTACATGTAGTTTCGGCTGCTGCTTGAGAATTGTCGTCTTTACTATGAAAATCATTGAATGATGGTCGACCAATTTAGTGACCTCAGATGGTTGAGGGATTTGTAGACGAGGTGTGGGACTGATCCACTACTCTACTCGTGAAGATCGGCACCACTATCACTATGAGCCCCCTGATGCCATACTACAGTATAACTCTTTTCTCTTCAAAGTTCTGAATTAAAGTGAAAGGCCTTACAATTGCTGAAAATTCAATATTTTTTTGGCATCAGTTGTGTCTATTAAGAAGATAATATACACGAAAGATAGTCTTATCCTCTTTGTCGTCGACAAAGAATAGTCCCTAATTAACGAAGAAAATTGCTAAGGGCACTAAAAGATCTTGAAATGACGACATTGAATTTCTTCTCTGTGTAATAAGCCAAAGCAGCGAATACGCTTTAAAAAAACCGGTTATTCTGCTAGAAAAAGACCGGCTTTGTTGAAGAGAATAGATTTCGTGGAAATGCAATGTTTCACCGTTAAGTCGTCACTTGACTCAGGAAAAACAAATAATGGCTCACGGTGCAGTAAATCGCAATAGATCATTTTAGTATAACAACTTTACAAAAAAAAACTTAAGTATTTACAAGTGACTACGAAATATTAATATTCACATTTCCACTGATATATGAAACCTTATGACGCAAGTGTAAATTTTTAATGTAATGTTATGTGAATGCAAATGGGATCCATTCCTTCGAACGTGACATGCTAAGCCTCCATCCCTCCGAGCTCGCAAATTGGCACCAGTCTTCTCTGGCAGGATAACAGCTGGCTCGATACATCGGTAGGCATTCGTGAGTCACTGAGTAAAGGCCAAATATGCATTCAATCATCTTAAACGATGCCTAGTGAAGTGGAATGCATGACGCATCCCTGAAGGACTGATCAACGGCGAGAGCTTTATCGTTTTATTATCAGGAACCTTAGCCACTTCATATATTTCATGGTGTTTTCCAGCCAAAACGCTAAAATGAAAAAATCGCATTCTCTGGTTCGCAACTGTCTCATCTCTTGGAATAATTTGTAAGTACCAAGAATGCTATGGAAATAGAAAAGAGACCGAAACAGTTGTTTAAGTTGTTCAGCTCACACTTTTATCTGCTTAACGTTTCAATGTCTTCGTCTAATTCAGACCAATTAAATATATAACTGATGAATCAATCTTGGACACTACCGGATCTTAAATCAACAAGAACAAAATTACATTATCTAGATGTCTCTCGACAATATTTGTTTCGTTAAGCAATAATGAGTTAGCAAGTCTTAAGTTCTCAAAAGACCGACTTTCTACGAACCTCGGCATAAATAATTGTCATATTTATTTGCACGACCTTATCAACTGGTCTCTCTGAGATGATGCGAGGTTGGTATAGGTCTTCATTGCCATTGTTTGTTGTTGCTGTTGTTGTTGTTGTCGTTGCTGTTGGTGTTTTTGGTCCATGCTTGGCGTTTCGGCGATTTCGTCTTCCTCACAGCCTAGACGTATTTAACGTAAGTGTAGTCTTATATTCGGTGAAATATTTATAATATTAACGAGGATAAAACTCTCTAATGAACAACAACAACAACAAATTTCCAACGAATTAAAGTGAGCTGAAATGGAACATTTATAAAAGACCTACTCCGTAAACTTAAAAGTTAATTCAAGTACTTCACTAGGCTCGCTTAGAACACGGAGAGATAATGACGAAAAGCAAAACCTTGAAGTTTGAAGCAAAGCTGAATATTCTCGAGAAAAAGTTTAAACGATCAACGGCCGTTTTGGATAAATTGCAAACACTCGAAAATGGACGGCAAGAAGCAGTGCCCTACAATTACTAACGCGGAAAAGCGTAAAACTCTGGAGGTTGGTTGAATTTCTCAAAACTCTCGTACTGAACTGGAAAGGATATAATTCAATAACTTCATGATGAGCAAACATGAGGTTGCTATCGTAGCAATCGTTGCTGTTAAACAATGCCCGAAAAGCTAGAGATCGCCAGTAATGGTCGAAGGGCTCGTAAACATCTACTTCAACAATACCGCAAGCGGCTCTTCTGTCGTCCATGAACAACATTTCACACCTATTTCACTAGGCGATCCAATCCCATATGTCATATGACCTGTTTATTTTATTTCAGCTATTTCTTAATTCAATTCAATTTTCGGCAGACATCACATACATTATCAATCATGTTAGGTTCATCTTAGAGATCGAAAGCAGCTTGATAAACCGTTGTTTTCCTTCACATATTAAATGCAATTTACGGTTATCTTTGCAACATCGAAATAGCAGCATTAGGCCTTTTTCCAACATATTACGACAAAATTACATAAGTTGCCAAGAAAAGCAGTGTTGAAGATCGCATGAGCTGAAGCTCGGTCTACTTGAATATTCTATATGGAAGATGGTGAAGCATGTAATTATAAGATGAGAAGATCGCTTCGTGATTGCATAAGAGGGGACCTACGTGTGAAAGGTAAGCTCTGCTAGCATACCACGATGGTTAATGTGGAAAGATGACGTCGACGATTAGGAAACCATAGTTCAGCTTCAAGCACACGAACGCTAAGCTCCAAAGCAGTAGGATATAAAAGTGTTTGAAATTAACACCAAAACTTCCAAACCCAAGCCATGAAGTAGCGCGCTATCGAACCGCAGTGAACTGCCTCAGATTAATCTTCTGTTGAAGGCAGTCATGGTGAATTGCTGTATCACCGATATTTTCGTTCGAGCAACTCGAAAGTTCCTAAAGTTGTGTCTAAAAACAATGATATGGGAGATTAAGAATTTTCTAAAATATTAGAAAAAGTTTATAAACGTTTTATTCCGGAGTTCGTACGAAGATTGGCAATAAAATACAATAAAACAGCATCTGTATAACAAACAATTGGAAAAAGTAAACAAAGTGAATTATGACAAAAATAACTCAGATTACGTATACATACATGATTGCAAAACATATTTTAATTAATTTAAATAAGTTGTTTACAAGACTAAAGAAATTTTGCTAAGACAAGTAATTTACGTTATTGTTAATGTTTTACCACAGACAGCAAGTATAAACAGCTCCGATACTACCCAGCACCAAAAAAAGGAAACAAAAGTACGCCGTTCTGACTAACTAAGTACAATATCACTCTTATTCTCACGGCGACTGACCCATGTCTGTCCACACGCTCGCCATCAACGTACTGTCAGTCCAAGGAGTCTGTGTCTCTGTATCCCTTAGCAAATCGAATTCTGGGGCATCCATACTGGTCTCTGCATTTCTTACGCATGAAACACTGAAATTTAGTTTCTTCTTTTCCATTGTACACTACTTAACCAGCATGATTTGAAAGAAAAAAAAATCCGTTTCAGCTATCTGACAAAAAGGAAAACATGTCGAAAAACCAGTTTGAAAAAAAACGAGTGGAGATGAAGGGTCTCAAACGCAGTGTAAAAATCGTCGACGATTTTAATAAATGACAACGATCACACTCACTTAAAGGATTAGGGAAAAATAAACTGAAAAAGACAGAAAGGCAAGGACACAACACCTGGAAGAAACTGGTTTGATTTCATTCACTGGTGAATAAAGTATTCAAAAAGGTGAATCAGAATTACAGAAAACGAAAAACTTCTAGAAAACATCAACCATCAGTCATTTGAATTGTCCGCGTGCTCAATTTGTAATTCAGAAACTGTGGACGAATACCGATAACACCAAGATGAAAGACCACATTGAATATCAGATAAGAAATACTAAAGTATCTGAAAGTTTACCACATCGCCACTGTTTACTGTAGTAGCTGTAAAAACCTGTAGTACAACAAATGTTTGGTGAGAGAAAGCGAAAAAAACCTAATTGGACAACAAGTGCGATTAAACTGACCCGAATTATTCTAACCATCTTGTTCTGCTTGTTAACCTATTAAAACATGCATAATTAAAGGAAAATAACAAGAAATTAAAGCACTTCTGTTTAGTTAGAATGCTCAAGTGTGAATAGAGAAACGAGACAATGACCTGTACACTTAGACCTGCCCGTTTCATTACACTTCAGAGGAAAACCCGGTAAACAATCAACTAAAATACCGATTTGCATGCGTATTTCGACTTGTGAACATGCTTAGTTCGCAGTAAATTAAATGCAACAGAAATATGCCTTGCACAACAATGAGTTTGATCTCCAACCTGGGAAAAACCTTTTTGTCTACCATCGTTCCGAACGTCCTTAGAATTCTTCCGCTAACACCTGCTACTCCAGTTTCATCACTGTACATTTCGCCCAGATATTGATCACTCGTACTAGTGGTTCGATTTCGTACTTGTGGCAGCAATTCACTATCGTAACTATACCTAATTCCCTAAAAATAAGCATTGATTGGCTGATTCTCATAGGTGGTCCAGTTGTCAAAATAAGGGACATTTCAAACAATCGTTAAACATTTCAAGTAGGCTTCGACGAACCTTTTCAATCATCGACTAGTTAGCACTACACAGAACGTGCTGCTTATTTACCGTAATCACTTTTTACCTTGTATTAATACCACCATCAAGGTTCTCTCAAGATCCATGTTGCACTCAATCATAGGACAACAATACGTTTAAAACAGAGTGCACGTTTAAAAAGCAAATATGTAGAATCTGATCCTATTCTTCTTCTCTCATTTGTGATGTATTCGAAACATACCGCTTCCACTGGTCGCTGTTCATCATAACAAAACGTCGCGTTTTGTGCAAAGTCCAAATTAGATTGATCGGTGGTCGACGACGAAGCATTCGACGTTGTGTTACCCGTTGGAAAAAAGAATGAGACCGGGTTGAAGGACGACGTGAAATCATCACTTGATGACTGTTCCTAAGTAAAATAAATGCGATTGCTCGAAATTTTGCTCGCCCCTTATTCATTGGAAAATACTCGTCTCATCAGCGCTTCACCGACCGTCGTCTTCCCACTTGTCGAATTAAATTCGAACGCTTGAACTTGCGTTGTGGTCGCATTCATGGTTCGAAATATCCTTAAACGAACACGTTTTCAAAAAAAGCTTCAACTGAGGTCAGATACAGTACTACTACATTCGGTCTGTATGGCAGACCTACATCAACCGCATGTCACTGTTGACCTATTGAATTTTTTGAATCCGTGGTCTCCCTTACAGCCCCAAACTAGGAGTTGTGTGCCATCCAAAAGTCCCACTTAAAAAAAAACCTCTTATCAGTTAACCTTGTACTAGTTTGTTTTAACACTCTTTGGCCTACAAGCGGTTCCTGCACGCGATCAAGATGTCAGTTTACAGGAAGCTGAAGCAGCAATACTGTAAGGCAAAAGTTCAACCAATAAAACATCCCGTAAGAAAAAAATTGAACTTTTTTTTATTCAATGACTTTGCACCTTTCCGATTACTGATATACCACTGATCTAATCTAGTTGAATCAGAGCATCTCTGACCATAAAGAACGGGGCCTCGCTTAGGGTAGGCTTATTAGGTTTCTCAACTCCCATGCAAACATGCGAATAAAAAAAAAACGAGAAATCCGTGATAATTGATTTTGTTTTTAGTGGGAAAATACTATCATGCTTGAATAATTAACCGTTCTACACAAACAGTTTTGAGCAAGTTGAATTTTATCACCGAACCTTGTGAATAAATATACAACTCTTATGAATTCGTGGTTTTCTCTCTTAGCAATCTGTTGAATAATTCGAGTGTCTCAGCTTCAAGAAACCACAGAGAAACGAATTTTGCTAGCAGTCAAAATACGGTTAATGCTGCACCAAAAAAGTCTAGAGTCACCGTACTTGGGGGTATGCCAATACCTGAGAGTGCGCGCTCGGTTTTAGAATTGGGCCCAAGCTTTTCGCCATCACAGCCCATTTCTAAAACAACCTTGCGTAAGATAGCATGCAACCTTTATGAACTTCAAGATCGATTCCGTTATCAGGCTAAGCAGGGAACAGCAAAAAGAGCTGAAAATCAAGAGGAGGCGGCATTACGGCCATCTCCTTTTCCTAGAACGTTTTTCAGACAGCGGGACCCTAACGACGAAATTGACATTAATTCTGCATATTTTCGGACGGCGTTCTCAAGATTCTTAATCACTACCGCGATAGAAGGTTCATCTTTAACCTCAAAGCCGCACAAAAATGTGGCTTGCGAGAAATTAAAGAATTAATAAACTCGAAAACGATAAAATTGTCAGTTAGTGACAAGGGGGGAGAGTTCGTAGTTATTCCCCGCCAGTTGGATGTTAAGATAACGGAGGAACATTTTAGTGATGTTACCCTATATCGCCCATCCTCTGAAAAGGAATACAAACATCATTACCGGAAGTTAAACGAGCAATGGGTCAGCGTGGAAAAGACAGCGGGCTTAAAATCATTGGTTATTTCACACCTTAAGATCAATTAACCAACATGTCCCGTCTTATACCTACTTATTAAGACACATAAATTGGTATCTTCTGATGATGTTGGGTCAACCAAAACATCATCATTCAAGGTTAGACCCATCATCAGCTGTGTTGACGGGCCAACGGATAGAATAACCTGGTTTTTAAGCCTAATACTAACCCAGCTGCTTAACCACATTCCAGCCCACCTCACGAACACCCAAATGTTCCTAGAACGTCTACGTGACGCGCCTCCTAATAATGCGTGCGTGATGGAGTCGTTCGACGTTACCGCGCTGTACACCAACGTATCGAATGACTCCGCAATGCAAGCCATCTTCGAACTTCTTGTTGAACATGAAGGAAAAATAAAAATGCATGGCTTGTCCATCCAGCAGCTTATGGCTCTCTTAAAGGAGTGCCTAAACTGCTCGATTTTCAGATGGTGTGGGAAATACTACGCGCAAATAAGGGGGCTGGCAATGGGACAGCGACTGGAACCAAGCCTTGCCATTGCGTTTATGTCTAGAGTTGAGGCCCCCGTTCTCGGTCTCCGGCCGCTACTCTACTGCAGATATATTGACGATTGTTTTGTCGTCTTCTCTACACAGGACGAGATGGACAAATGCTTTGAATTATTGAACGAGCAGTCAGAGTACATCAAGTTCACCCGGAAGAAACCAAAGGACGACTGGCTACCGTTTTTAAACGTTCAGATTGACTTGTCAGGTAGCGGTTACATCACAAAGTGATACCGAAAACCAAGTAACGTTTCAAACAGCCACCTTTGTAAACATAAGTAGGGAACTAAGGGAAGAATCGCGCGACTTGGCTCGGCAAATAGCCATTTCCAATGGCTACGAAATTGTAACCCCACGAGATAAGTTTCGAGGGAGAGTGACGCCCCAAAATGAACGGTTTGGCCAAAACAAGGTCCCGTTTATCTCGCACTTCATTAGCGATGAAATAAGTGCAGCGATGAAACGATGCTTAAGAAGGTCAGATCTAGAGGAATCGGTAGCGATAATTGAAATACCACCGAATACTCTTCGTCGCCAGTTAGTTCGTAACCGCTTGTATGACTGTCTATGTGAAACACAAAAATGCGTAATTTGCCCTTATGGCACGGAACGTGACTGCATGAGTTCAGGCACGATATACCTGATCTCTTATGGTACTTGCGGAGACGAATATGTATATTGGCGAAACGGGCAGACCTTTATCTATCCGCATAAAAGAACACCTAGATAGCAAACGAAAAGCAAGACAAGGCACGCCACTAGGCACGCATAGGATACAGAAGCATAGTGGAGACGATTTTGATATAAAAGTCGCTATCCTTGCACGGGATACAAAAACACCAACGCGCAAACTCCTCGAGGCTTTTTGGATAAATGCCAAAAATCCTACAATGAATAGCAGGGACGAATGCCCCGAGATTACGCGGGATCTCGCCCCTTACTTTCGTATCGATCCTTGATTGGGGGCGCTGCAGTCGTCGCCATATACGACTCTGAGCGGCTGTTCTTCCTCGGTGGAAGACAGATGAAAAAAGCGGTGGGTTTTTTCGAGAAGCCGTAGATCTCGTAATTATCGCTCAGATTTTCATCGTTCTGTTTGTGCTGTTGAAGTGTTTAATCTAGTAAGTTGCGTATTGGTGTACCCTTCCAGGTTCTAAAGAAGGCGATTCTGCTGAAACGTCAGCTAGGATTGTGTTGTATGTGTGTTATTGTATGGAACAAACGTATGCTGTTTACCAACCTTGCGATTGCTAAGAGAGAAAACGACAAATTCATAATACAATGCCGAGGTTAATAGAAAGTCGATCCTGGGTACTATAAACATCCCTTAGTCCACAGATATAAAAACAATGAAGCTCTCGGTGTTGATCAATCCTTGAGGGATGCGCCATGCATTCGACTTCATTAAGTATCGTCGGAGGTGATTGAATGCATATCTGGCTTTTACAATGATTCGCAGTGGCCTACCAATGTATCGAGCCAGCGGTGCTATCCTCTCAGACAATTCTGGTACCAATTTGCCAACGTCGGAGGGATGGAAGGTTTGGTGGGATCGATTCCATGTGTGTGCCGCAGTGGCGCCTCTAACCACTGCGTCACACGCACCTAACTAAACAGATATAACAGTTCATTATCGGTTTGTAATTACAGCGGCTACTGATTAATTGCAGACTATATTAGATCTTTTAAATGAATACACTTCGGACATCTTGCAAAAAAATCGAAGGTTCTTAGCTTCCAGTCATGGCCACCGTATCAATCGATCTGCTTCATCATGGTAAAACCGCTTTGAGCACAAGTCGAGCACGTTGGTATCGTAGGTATTCTCTCCGAAAATGGTTCACATGTGTTGAGACGACGGCTTCGTCAGGAATTAAAAAACGAAAAATTTCCCTTAAAAACCCAGTCTGTACTATGTATCTCCATATATCTCCCTAAATGTTTGCAAAGTAGTAGATGGAAAGGAAACGTGTTCTATGATCTCCCTTTTCAGTGTTGTTCTCCTACTATCTATAAACATTCTTTTGAAGATACTCACGTGACATAATGAGAGCTGGGTTTCTCGTTATCAAGAAGTAACAGGATCAAACAATATGTCATAATAAAAAAATGAAATATTCGAATTACTCTTTGATTGCATCAACGGTAGCTGCGACGTTATCTGTTGGTACAACGAGAATCATTGGTTGAACAACTGGCTGACTGAAACATTCTATGAGCAATATTTGGATATACATTCGAAATATAATGAGAACACCAGTAAAAACCGTAGTAATTACTTGATACTTGAACGGCCTGTTCTTACTGCATGTGCGGGCACCAACATAATCCCCATTTTCGAAGATTTGCTGGTTAAGCCATTGTGGTTTCCTGGAATCCTGAGGCCGGCCTGGCCAAAAACTGCCCCAGGTCCTCACCACCACAGGCAGTTGCAGCCCTTGTGAATCAAAGGGAGATTTGCCACCATGCGACTTTGATACGAGGTTGGTAGTCGATCCTGGTATTGGTTTAGTCTTATCTAGGCTTCCTGTTGGAAACGCCGGACTCCTCAGCTTGGGAGACCCTGTTAGGGGATGCATTCCATCGTACATCGTAGTTCGACACACAGGAACACATCCCAGCCACGATGAGGCGGTAAACCGTTGGAACGGGTTGCAAAAACAGTAGTAATCACGGAGCTCTTAACTAGAAAAGTAGTAATTACGGAGTTTTTAACTAGAAAAAACCCCCCACGCTTAATCTTCCTCTCAGACACTCAAAAATCCAGATGAACTGCACGAGAACCTACTGAATAGTAAAAAATGTTTCTTCAGAAACCCATGTATCCATGTTTTTATTGACACATACAAGCTCAAGCTTAAATTGCAAGCTCTGCAATTCCATTAATCATTGAATAAATCATAAGGGTAGCGAAACGGGTAGACCGCTCTGCGTCCACATAAAAGAACACCTAGTCGGTAAATCTGAATTAAAACCAAACACTCCAGTAGGCGCGCACAGGATGCAGGAACACAACGGAGAAGGTTTTGAAGCAGGAGCCACTATCCTCACGCAAGAATCGAAAACAACAGCGCGTAAAACTCTTGAAGCGTTTTGGATCAATTCCAAATATCCAAAAATGAACCGCAAGGAGGAGTCACGCGTGACCTGATGCCATACCACAGACTGATCCAATAACCTGACATAGGCACAGTCCTCGCCCTGTGCGGCTGCTATCCACCAACTAGCTTTACAACAAATAAACGGTAAGTGTTTAAATGAAGCTGTTTCTTATGCGAATGCAAATTTATTCGTTAAGTTTTATCTGCTAGGGTTAAATGAAAGTGTTTCGTTGAGTAGATCGCATCTAAATTTGACCTTTCCAGGCTCTGTAGAAGGCGAAACCGCCGAAACGTCAGCTATTGTATCATAATAAATTCTACAATAACAACCTCGTGTCTGCTTTTTTCATTATTGCTTGCAGGATTCAGTCATCACGTAAACAAGCGAATATATTCGAAATTACCTCGTAGACGTCGATACTTCAGCAGAAGTGGCGACAGTAGCTGTTGAGGTGGTAATAACATTCTTGCTCCGAGCCTCTTTTAGAATCCGGTCTACCCTTTTCACATACTTCTTCTTCTTCTTCTTCTTCTTAGGTGGTTGTTCACAACTGAACTTCGTCGCGTCGTTTCTAACTTCTGCTGTAATGTTAACATGAATGCGAAAGTGAAGTGCATCGATGGGACATCATTACGCTTTAAAAGAGCTCCAGAAAATATGCTTTCAAGAAAAACTATGATCCATAAACCGAATAACTGACAACTTTCAGTGGCCTTGACTTTTAGATTAAAAACTTGTAGGCAAATACTTTGCCCACAACACAAATCTTATTCATTTAAAGAATGGTTGATGAACATAACATTAACCTTTTCTCGAGTACGCTTAATTTTCAGCTCTTCCAAACGTGCTGGCTTTTTGACAACAAACAATAATTTTCTCGATGACCAAAGGTCCTGCGGACTGTGAACATGACAGGATTGTAGGGGACTTTGCTCTAGCATTCCATAGGTGCGATTGGTATGCACACTACTATTTACTTTGAGTTACAAGTGTCCATCAGTTAAACACAATGCTGTATTTGGAACTGTTCTTATACCTTCTGTGGCAAGCGTTTCTTCATTTTTTATACCCGCACATTCCATAAAATGGCTATGATTCAACATAGCGACTAAAATGAAACAACGGTTGGTGGTAACTCTAATTACCGGTCAATGAAATTGGAATTTAAAAAGATTCTTTATCAAGTGTAAGGAATGCCTTCTCTGGTCTTATCTCCCCTAGTTTTTTATGCTTTCGACTAGCTATCTATACATAATCTGCTAAAAGAAAGTTCTGAAATTGACTGAACTGAAAATTTACACTATAAGTACACATTGTCCGCTAGTGCCCACTTCTATGTACGCTGTACTGAACATAGAGCCCGTTATAGGTTACCAAGTTGTAAGAAATCTGGAACGGATTTGGAAGGGACGACATGAAGAAAGAGATTAAATAAAAAATGTAGTAGTTAACATTATCGCGCAACCCTAATTAAGACCACTATTTCTCTCCTTCCCATCTGGATAAAAAAAAAAGATAAAGCTCTAGGTTATAACGTACACAAGGACGTCCATACATTGCCAAAGGCAGTATTCTTGCATCATCATTACGGTAACGGCTATAGATACAATATAACAAACCGTACATTTTTCGATAATCATCACAGGCTTTGAAAGGCCGCGAATTCGTGAATGTTTGTAAAGTGCGTATGACCTTGTGTCGCAACATTTCACGGGATTGTTAGTCAATGCAACTGTACGGCCACGCCCATTTTCGGAAGTATAAATTCACAAATCTGCCAGTATGACAACAATTCGCAATAATGAGCGTAAAATTCTTCGTCACCGTTGCATCTGGTGCATCGGCACTGGTAATCTTCACCAGTTTACTCTGCGTCGGCATTCTTTTCCAAGACATCAACAACCTCTACAATGATGTCATGCAGGACATGCAAGAATTCAAGGTGTGTCTACGATCTAACTCAACACTTCTTCTGCAAGTGTAGAATTAATCGGGAAATATCCTATTAAACCACCAATATATTTCCAAATCTTTGTCTTCCTTTTCAATGAAACATTCTATGTTCTAGATGCTTTCCAATCAAGCGTGGAAAGAAATGGCCATTCCAACATCGTCATCTGCAGTTATGGAAATCGGAACAATTTTCGAACGTAGTAAGCGTGCCTCAGGCCAATGTGGCTGTGCCGCACAACCTAATAACTGCCCATCTGGTCCACCTGGACCCCCCGGTGAACCTGGGGTACCAGGCGAAGACGCACCAAACGGTGAAAACGGACGCGCTGGTATCCCAGGAATATCAATTTTAAATACGAAACAGTCCATGGGTTGCATAAAATGTCCAGCTGGACCACCCGGACGTAGCGGACCTAATGGACCTCAGGGGGCCCCTGGACCAAGTGGACGCCCTGGAGCGCCTGGTGCACCTGGAAGCAATGGACAGCTTGGACCAATGGGACCTATAGGTGATTCAGGAACTCCTGGACTACACGGACCTACTGGTTTGCCTGGAGCACCCGGGAAGAATGGGAAACGTGGAAGAGGTTCACCAGGACCTCGAGGACCTGCAGGACCTCAGGGGCCAGTCGGACAACCGGGAGCTAATGGGCAGCCTGGACTACCCGGACAGATTGGTGCGCAGGGACCTGTTGGTGCAGCGGGAAATGACGGGCCAGTGGGTGCTCCTGGACAGCCCGGAAATCCTGGAGCACTTGGCTTACCTGGAGCAGATGCCGCATACTGCCCATGCCCTGCTCGTACTGCCAATGTTGTCAACGATCCACAAGGTCAGGGAAATCAAGGCTATCAGGTCCATCGCGGATATCAGACACATCAAGGATACAGACGTCGCCACTCAAAGGTATAATTTACTGTGCATTCTCTGAACTCTATGCGATGCGTGAAATGAGAAAAAAATCCGTACAACTTTGTTCTTGTTTTTCAACAATAAGTTCCAGCAAGAGTTCCTTTCCACAAAACACACTAGTGAGAAAATACTCTGTTGCTGGGATGTAATAGTCAACAGATTTTAACATACCTCCATTTTATAGCAGAAGAAAAAATAAGACACAAATTATTAACAATTAATGAGCGAAGGTAACTACTGTAAAACAAAAGAGTGGAAAGTCCAAGAGCTCATAGGAATGACATACGAAAATTAGATGCAATTTCCAACAGAATTCGCTTACAATCGGTCCACTAATATAAAATTTGCTGCTCATTTATTAATGCACGAGAACCACGCGATCTAATGCTGCGCGATGTTTGGCCTATGTGAAAGGCGCAAAAGGAACTCACACTAATACGATGGCGCCGTTTTCCTATTCAGCAATCGCGAGGTTGTTATACGGCATACATTTACTTCCATAGAAAAACACACAATACAATGCAACAGTAGTAGACGTTTCGGCGGTATCGCCTTCTTTAGAGCCTGGAAGGGTGTACTGATATACAATTTATTACGCCAAACACTTATAACACTTACAAAAAAACGAAAAACTCTATGGCAACTACATGATTAACAGCTCCTCGAAACACTCTCCGCTTTTTTTTTCGTGATTTCCAATGAGGAAGATTAGAACAGCTGACTATAGTCGCATATGGTTGATGACTGCATCATCCCACATCAGAAAGTGTTGCGAAGATACGGGAGCAGGTCTCGTGTAACCTCTGGGCATTCCTCCCTGCTATTCATTGCAGGGTTCTTAGCATTTATCCAAAAGCCTCAAGAAGTTTGTGCGTTGGTGTTTTAGTCTTCCGTGCGAGGATATTGACTTTTACATCAAAATCGTCTCCACTATGCTTTTGTATCCCATGCGTGCCTACTGGGGTACATTGTCTTAGCTTTCGTTTGCCTTGTAGCTGTTCTTTTATACGGATACACTGAGTTTTTCGTCTTTTTGCAGGTGTTATTGAATTCACCTGTATCAATGTGCCAAATCGGCGCAGTAGAAACAGGGAGTCCATCCCCTGGATCCACCTGCGTCTCAGGAAAGCATAGGTCGCTTTTGGTCCGCCATTAACCCTCTATCCGCCACCTGGGGACGTGCCACATAGCCTCGCGATTAACCGGCTCGAGATCCCTCATATGAGGGAGATCCGTGAGTGTTATTTAATTAGGCCTAATAAATTGTATATCGGTATACCTTCGCACGCTCTGAATAAGGCGATACTACCAAAACGTCAGCTGCTGCTGTACTGTATTGTTTTTCTATAGAAGTAAATGAAGTAAATATATGCTGTATAACGATCTCACGATTGCTGAACAAGAAAACGACGCATTCACATTCCAATGCCGAAATTAATAGAAAATCGGTCCTGCGAACTAATATGTGGCGCTAACGAAGGGAACCAGTAAAAGAGAATGTCGGAAGCTAATGTAAAGCAAATAATTAAAATTCAAGAAAATTCGTATTCGAAAGTAGACCGCCGACCTTAGCAGCCGGCTACAATACATGGCTTGACTTTTCCAAGGATCCCAACATTTCGGAATACCACATGCAACACGTCCGGAAAAAACTGATGTTTCTACATTTGAAGTAGAAGGAGTACAGTGAGTGCATGACGGTCAAATATGGATTCAGTTCCCGTTTTCGCATTATTTTCAAAAAAGCGACAAACTAATTTACTTGAGATAAACATTCAAACACTCAAGACGACGCCTAATTTTCAGCCTTTCTGGACCTCGATAAGTAGCGAACTTCGCTGATCGCTAACATGAATGGATTGTAGAAAACATTTCGCTCTATCGTTCTATGTGTGTGAACGATATTTATAGCGATATTTACTGGATTACTACTATGGCACACCATTCAAACACATTACCTTCAGCATTTTCAAGTGTTTTGTAACTTATAGTTCTCTAATTCACTACATTCCTGATGATCAAACACTATATGTTATTCCATTTTTTAATAACAGTAAGGCTGATGTATTCATTTTTTCCACATTAAAATACCAGCCTTGAATAAGATTACATTATTAGATTATTCGATTAGTAGATTACATTACTTAAGACTGATATTGAGATGTAACAGTGGCACATTACGCTTCCAAGTGAACACTTGCGGTTAGTCTTCGCGAAATACTTAGCTGACTGATAGAAAGCCGTGAGTATGCGAAGAAGCACTTTGTTTTCAATGCAACTGAAATCTTGGTTTAGTATTTTCTCTGCATGTTTGTGGACACATTTCACTGGTAGACTGTAGTCAACCTTTCCAGAATCTGATAAAGGCGAAGTCCGCCGAAACTTCAGCTTTTCCGTTAATACAGAATAAAGTAACACATTGTCGTTGGTTATCAAGAATATAGTGAATTATTTGATCCATGCCGAGGTTAACAGAAAGTCGGTCTTGGGAATTACGGGTCTCTATTTCAGTATTTTTTGTACTCACACACTCCACTTTACGATAACTACCACTCACTATAACAATCAAACATCTGCGCAAAATACAAGCAGGAATTACTCCGTCGTCAAGGACCACAAGGCAGAAAAGGCACAAAAGCGGAAGGCGGTGAGCCAAGCATTCTTGGCACACCTGATGATGCTGTATGCACAGAAATACTAGGAATTATTGTAAACAACAAAGTATCGACTGGTACTAAGCATCCTTCTGGAGTCCAATTATCCTCAATCTCAAAATCGTGAAGAATAACGTGGAGAAATAGAGAAGGCTGGCAGCAATGGCTTAGCAAGACTTCGCGGAAATTAGTATCCAGAACCACAAGGAGAACTTGCATGTGAAGTCCTGGCAGTGTTGGATCTCCTGATATTCAGGAAGAAATGCAACACGTGGAAAAGGGGTACTTGGAGATTGAAATAGAAAGATTCCAAAGTGCGGTTGGTTATCCGGAAGCGAAAAAGGATGGTTCCCCTAGAAAACCTGGCCCACAAGAACCACAGGTATGGCTGGTAAGCTGGTATTGCACACCCAGGCCCCGTTGGAGATAATGATCTATGTGAACTTGATGCCGTTTACCCGTTTACTGTTCATGCCCTCCTCGCACCGACACTGCATTGTAGAGAGCTCATATAAGAAACACTTACTTGGACACCTCGATGGCCTGTCCTCACTAATTGTGCAGGCCTCAGCATAATTTCCATTTTTCCGAGTTTTGCTGGTTTAACCAGTCCCTGGAGTCCCGAGGTCAACCAGGTCAAAGTCTGCTTTAGGTCCATCACCACCGCCGATAGTCACAGCCGTTAGGGATGAGAGGAAGATTTACAACCATGCAACTAGTTGGATACTAGGACCGTGGTGAATCGTGGTATTGGTTTATTCTTAGCTAAGCTTCTTAACGGAAGAGAAAGAACATATATAAAAAGTAAAATATTACATGAGAAACGCGAAGTTTAATTAATACGTGTTAGGGAAGCGGCACTATTAAGATGACTAATATAACACCCGCATGTATGACAGTTGTGCTTATTATGAGTAATTCTGCTGGTTCGACAATAAAAGATTTCACATTGTTTACTACATATATGCAGATGAGCTTCCATTTCCATTTTTAATTTAGAAATTGGTTTAAGTTCCGGATTCGAGTAGTAACATGACGCCTGATAATGAGTGATAGGAAAATTTGCTTTTCAATTTAGTCAAAAATCAACTGGTTACTTCTCACAGTCGACATTCTATTAGCCTTGACATTGTTTAATAAGTCAGTGCTCCTTCTCTGAGCAGACAAAAGGCTGTTAATAACAAGGCTTAATCAGAGCAGTGGTTAATGATTCGGCAACTTCGTCTTTTTCAGAACCAGGACAGGTCGAATTAATTTCAACCTACTCAGCTAAACACCATACCCTGAATCAGTTACCAATGCAATAACTATGAGAGATCGCCTCGATAAAAGGATAAAGGATAAACCTCTCGGGATTGATCACTTTCTGAGAAGTGCGCTATGCATTCAATTTCACCAAATATCGTTAGAGGTGACTGAATGCATATTTGATCTCTACAATGACTTGAGATGGCTTTTGGATGAAATTAGCTACCGCGCGTGTACTGCAGTGCACCTCTAACCCCTCCTTCGGCGGTATCAATAATTTGTCAGAAGCAGAGATGAAACCACCATCGTCAATTGACAAAATTGATTGAACAGGCCCAGTGCAAAGATAATCCATCACAATAAAACCATTAGTGTTGATAAAGCTAAAATAAACACATGCTCAGATCGTTCAGCTTAAACGAGGCTTGCTACAAAACCATTGTTTCACTAACGTTTCGACTTCTTCGTCTTCTTCAAATTAAGGTTTTATAACAACCACGTGTAAGCTGAACAATTTAAACTGATTTATTGACTATCAAACTAAGGTTAAGTGAAAGTGGGTTCATAGTCGAAAACTCATTGTAAGTAGTACAAATAACAAAAAAGTAATATTCATACACAAAATGAAAAATGAACATGTGTTTCAGTAAAAAAAAAAGTTCAACAAGGAGATTGTTCATTTAGAAATTGGTTTAAGTTCCGGATTCGAGTAGTAACATGACGCCTGATAATGAGTGATAGGAAAATTTGCTTTTCAATTTAGTCAAAAATCAACTGGTTACTTCTCACAGTCGACATTCTATTAGCCTTGACATTGTTTAATAAGTCAGTGCTCCTTCTCTGAGCAGACAAAAGGCTGTTAATAACAAGGCTTAATCAGAGCAGTGGTTAATGATTCGGCAACTTCGTCTTTTTCAGAACCAGGACAGGTCGAATTAATTTCAACCTACTCAGCTAAACACCATACCCTGAATCAGTTACCAATGCAATAACTATGAGAGATCGCCTCGATAAAAGGATAAAGGATAAACCTCTCGGGATTGATCACTTTCTGAGAAGTGCGCTATGCATTCAATTTCACCAAATATCGTTAGAGGTGACTGAATGCATATTTGATCTCTACAATGACTTGAGATGGCTTTTGGATGAAATTAGCTACCGCGCGTGTACTGCAGTGCACCTCTAACCCCTCCTTCGGCGGTATCAATAATTTGTCAGAAGCAGAGATGAAACCACCATCGTCAATTGACAAAATTGATTGAACAGGCCCAGTGCAAAGATAATCCATCACAATAAATAAAAGCATTAGTGTTGATAAAGCTAAAATAAACACATGCTCAGATCGTTCAGCTTAAACGAGGCTTGCTACAAAACCATTGTTTCACTAACGTTTCGACTTCTTCGTCTTCTTCAAATTAAGGTTTTATAACAACCACGTGTAAGCTGAACAATTTAAACTGATTTATTGACTATCAAACTAAGGTTAAGTGAAAGTGGGTTCATAGTCGAAAACTCATTGTAAGTAGTACAAATAACAAAAAAGTAATATTCATACACAAAATGAAAAATGAACATGTGTTTCAGTAAAAAAAAAAAGTTCAACAAGGAGATTGTTCTAGACTAACGCACTGACAAAACTAAGTGTGACATCTTAAGAGAGGTAAATATTGATACGAGATTATAGAAAAAAGCGATGAGGACCCTTATCGACTAGATTGAAATTTTCTCCTTCGAAGGTCTTTGTTCACATGATCGAATTTTCGAAACCCAATGTCAATCTCAACCCGAATTTCTTTAGCATGAAATGAAGAATTACCAATCTCTTACAATCGTCTTCCTACTAAAAAAGCAGTAATCCCACTTGAACACTGAACTGTTAACATTGACTAGGCAAATAATAAAAGTATTCAAAAAGGTATGATGCATTATTTAGATCTGCAACAGACAGAAAACTGAACTGTACGAAAATCTCGCACCTCAAAGCATGACCTCTAAACTGGACAACTTTTACTTCATTTATGCACTACAGCTTTGTAGTTCATTTGTTGTGTTCTCATATCGCATCGACAGAAAGAAAACAAATCATTCAAACAGGTAAACGTTACGTTTCAAAATCACCGCCAAAGCGTTCGATGGTCCAATGGCTAAGCGTCGATGTCTCAGCTTTTACGAGGACTATCGGACTCTAATACTTCTCTATTACTCTACATCAGACTTCTCTACTATTGAAGGGTAGAATACTGCAATTCTTGATGGTAATATTAACAAATTATTACAATTAAACCACTACTTAAAAACTATTAAACTTTCGAAATATAATCTATTTCCTTTATTCTGTACTCTCGACCGCTCACACCACCGAAAAACTAGTGCGTGATAAAATAAGCCACTCACACGAAATATACAAGAATAGGTAGAATAGTGGCAAAATTCTTCTTTAAAACACCGCCTTGTAGTACTAAAAATAGCACCATCAAATAGCTATCAAGTAACTTTTCCAAGCTGAATTTAGAGTATTTCACAAACTTCGGCAATAAAAACGCAAATCAGCATGATTTTTGTACACAGCCATTAATAAGTTAATGCACGCCCACTTCTTTTCTTCACAGAGGGAAACACGGGATTGATCCCTACGCCCCAGGCTTCAAGTACTCCATCCTTCCAGCTCGGTAAATTGGTACCAGACTCGTCTGGGAGGATAGCAGCATTGGCTCGATATATCAGTAGGCTACCGCGGGTCATTGTAAAGGCCAGATATGCATTCAGTCATCTCCAACGACGCCCAATAAAGTCGAAAGCTTTGTTCCCTTTTTTGTATTCATTAACTTTCAGTAGATTCTTGTTAAAAAACATTAGTCTGTTAAGACATAAACGAGCGTTTTAAAATATTTATTGTTTTGATAAATTTTTTTGCAAATAAAATATTCTTAGTGTCTTTCAATATTCGCTATCAAATCCCGTTTTTCTTACCCTTTATTGGAGATGAAATAAGTGTGGTGATAAAACGATGCATAAGAAGGGCAGATCTAGAGGAATCGGCAGTGATAATTGAAATACCACCGAATACTATTCGTCACCAGTTAGTTCGTAACCGCTTGCATGACTGTCTATGTGAAACACAAAATGGCGTAATTTGCCCTTATAGCAAGGATGGTGACTTCATGAGCTCAGGTACAGTATACTTATACTCTTGATACTTGATCTTGATATACTTGATCTCTTGCGGTACCTGCAAAGACGAATATATTGGCGCAACGGGTAGACTTTCATGTATCCGCATAAAAGAACATCTAGATGGCAAACTAAAACCAAGACAAGGTACGCCACTAGGGCAGTATAGGATACAAAA
The DNA here is from genome assembly GCA_009735665.1 of Angiostrongylus cantonensis. Lineage (NCBI taxonomy): Eukaryota > Metazoa > Nematoda > Chromadorea > Rhabditida > Metastrongylidae > Angiostrongylus > Angiostrongylus cantonensis. The sequence goes on along the minus strand of MQTX01000112.1, from coordinate 479,566 downwards.
GCACAGCAAAGACGAGTTTGATATAAAATTCGCTATCCTCGCACGGGATCCTAAAACACCAACGTGCAAACTCCACGAAGCTTTTTGGATAAAAGGATAAAGGATAAAGCTCTCGGCGTTGATCAATCCCTGAGGGATGCGCCAAGCATTCGACTTCATTAAGTATCGTTGGAGGTGATCGAATGCATATCTGGCCTATATAATGACTCGCGGTTGACTGCCGATATATCGAGCCAGTGCTGCTATCCTCCCAGACAAGTCTGGTACCAATTTACCGACCCCGGAGGGATGGAAGGTATGCTGGGCCATGGGCGCATTCCACGTGCGCATCGCAGTGGCTCCTCCAACCACTGTGCCACATGCGCCCTTGTTTTTTTGATCACCTGTATCATCTGTAGTCCCGTTGATCGTCGAGTGACTCGAGCGGGCGCCAGTAAACACTCCATTTTTCCCTGTCGCGTGCAAGAGTAGCCCAGTGGGTTCTGCTCGCTTTAGGGACTCGTCGAGCATTATATCTTTCTTGCAGGCTTTTCGTGAAGAACTCTGACCAGCGGGTCGGTGGTCTTCCTGCAGTACGTTTGACATCCCGAGGAATCCAGTCACTAACAGCCCTTGTCCATCGGTTATCATTCATACGCATTACGTGTCCGGCCAATCTTATCTTCGATTGTTTGGCGTACAGAACGGCATCTTTAACTTTTGATCGTTGACGTAGGCCAGAGCTTTCATTCTGCTTACGTAGCGACCAAATTTCTGACGCATGCTTCTGGAATTGCGAGTTACCATGGATGGTTTTGGTCGCCATGATAAACTCAGAGAGCCGCTCACCCTGTTCGTTCCATTCTAATTCGTGGGTCCCAATGTGACGTTCCTCAGACGATCTTCTTGGTCCGATCTTGGCATTGAAATCTCCAATGATGACCTTGAAGAACGTATGGTCTTCTCTGTAGAACCTCTCCAAGTCCATGTTAAACGCTTCGACTTCTTCTTCGCCATAGTTTGATGATGGCGCGTAAACGACGAAGATTGTCGAAGCCAGTGTTGATCCACATCTTTTTAATCGTAACGTCCGATTCGGGTTGTAAGCTGTTCGAATGAATCGATGTTCATGGACAAATTCGTTTTGACGAAAACGCCGGCACCGCCTACGCCTCCACTGTCGCCTGTTCCGAGGAACAGTTCTTCTCCAGTGTCATAGACAGCGTTGAATGGGTGGCGTCGTCTCGTCTCGGCCAGGCCGATGACGTCGTACCTTATCATTCTTGCTTGCGTGAGCAAGTCTTCTATCGAGGACTCGGATGCAAGTGTACGTGCGTTGTAGGTACAGATCGTCACCATAGTTCTTGATCCAGGCAGCTTCCATTGGCCCTGAAATTTTAGCAGCCTCTGCGTATTCGTGCTACCCAACGCTGCGAAATTGAGGGCTCTTTCGGAGTCAGAGGGATGATGCCCGCGCTTTTGGTCCGCGATTAACCCACTATCCGCCACTTGGGGACGCGCCACGTAGCCTTGCGACTAACCGGCTCGAGATCTCCCACATGAGGGAGATCCGTGGTGCCAAAAATCCTGCGATGAATAAATAGCAGGGAGGAATGCCCCCAGATCACACATGATCTTGCACCTTACTTTCGTATCGATAGTTGATGTGGGGAGATGTAGTCGTCAACCATATGCGGCTCTGAGAGATTGTTCTAGATAGAAGACAGGTGAAAAAAGCGGTGGGTTTTTCGAGAAGCCGTAGATCTTGCAATTATCGTTCAGATTTTCATCCTTGTGTTTGTGCTGTTGAAGCGTTTGATCTAGTAAGTTGCGTATTAGTGTACCCTTCCCAGCTCTGAAGAAGGCGATTCTGCCGAAAGATCAGGTACGGTTGTGTTGTATGTGTTACTGGATGGAAGTAAACGTATGTTGTTTAACAATATCGCGACTGCCGTAAAAGAAAACGACGAAAACTGTAATGGTGACTGTTTGGTGGTCTGCAGCCGGCTAGTTCATTACAACTTTTGAATCCAGGCGAAACGACTACGGCAGAGAAATGCTGCCAATAAACTGACGAAGTGCACCGCAAACTCCAAAAACAACCGACCGGCATTGGTCAACAGAAAAGAACCAATACTACAGCACGGCAATCCCTGGCTTCACGTTTCTGAACGTGCGCTGCAGAAGTTGAATGAGCTCGGCTACGAAGCTTTGCCTCATTCGCACCATTTATCAGACCTCTGGCTTAGCGACTATCATTTTTTCAAGCACTTTGAAAACTTCTGAGCGAGAAATGCTTCATCAGTTACGATGGTGCAAAAAATGTCTTCAACGATTTCATCGCTTCCAGAACTCCAGAATTTTATGCAACTGAAATTAATAAAGTTGTTTCTCGTAGGCAAAAAGTGTAGATTCCAATGGTTGTCATTTTGATTAATAAAGTTTTGTTTGAAGCAAGTTACGACATTTTGAATTACACGGTTATAAACGCTCATTTATTTCCGAATAACCTAATACTTCTTTCTTTGTCCATATGAATACGAGAAAGACAACTGTTTTCACTTGAAGGAGTTTAGTACGTTATTTGCGTTAAAATTATGTAAGGCAGACAGATGAGTTTTCGTGTTTCGACTCAAAAAGTAGCTCGAACCTGTTTTGGCTAAAAAAAAAATAAAAAATAAAAATGCCTTACGGGCATACCTGCGAATTAGCAACTCAGTGCAAGAAAATACACAGTACTCAAATCTCATCAACGCAACAAAATCATGAAGAAAATAATGGTATATGTGTAATTACCTTTTATTTATTGCCTATTCATTTTTCATAGCAGAGTACGCTTTGAAATACAACCACAATGATGCTGAGACATTTGCAAAACTCTAGGCCGCAGGTGCCTGCGAAGGAGATCGAACCTCGTTATTACTCTTACCCATGTCTAATGTGTTCACCATCACATCATTCGTGTCCTTCGTTTCGCTTTTCTCTCAGCCGTGTTTTATAGGCTCTATTAGCAATCAACCGTCAACAGGACACAAACCGGAAGTGAACCTTTGACTGCTGAGAGCGCCTATAAAACAATACTGAGAGAAAGACGAAACAAAAGACACGCATAGTGTGGTAGTGTCCTCGGAAGGGTGATAACAAGGTTCGATACCTGCTGTAGACATTTGCGGTCCAGAGTTTTGCAAAATATCTCAGTATCACTGCAATGGTATCTATGCTCTTTCTTATCTATACAAAAAATCAGCACAATGTTATTGCCACGAAAAACAAGCAAAAAAAAATTTTGCAATTACAAGAGTACAGCAATGTCTGCTAGAAATCACTAATATTTCGCGAAAAAGAATTTCAAAATAGATATATTTGTAAGAGCTCTCACAAGGCAGGAAGGTGGAAATCATAAGTAACTATTTTTAGAGTTAAACAATGAAGTCCTTCAAAACATTAAATAGCGAAATGGAAATAAAGTAAGGATATCTACTTCTAAATTATAAGGCCACTTCAAAAAACGATACACAGAATTCACAATGAGTATTCGGAGCCTTCAAAATGTCATTTATAATTCAATTCTGCACCACCCAGAATTCTTAGTACTTCCTGCACATGAGCAATAGGTTTGCAAACCTTTGCATTTCACTCGGAACATTGAAGAGCAAACAATCCCGAGTCGTTTTTACATATTCTCCTAAACACGCTTCGAAAGAACGAATAAACCTTGTTATGTCTAAAAAAGTATGCTCATTTCAAGAATACATTATAGAATAAATCCCAGGAATGAAAATGCATCGCCAAACTTTGCTAAGTAGATACACTTAAAATTGTGACTACTTACACTTTGCGGGTTGCTTGTGTGAATCTCGCAGTAGACATCGTTTCTTTTCATGATAGAGCAAGTCCTTCTGAAGAGCGAATAACGCACCACATCTGCACGAGATCGATTTTTCTGTGTGGACCTATAACAGTAACACTTCTAATTTTTCAGAATGAGCCTTTGGATTCCAAAAAAAAAGTTAGAACACCACTAAAAAAATTTAAAATTAAGAGAAAAGCACTGGAACAGTCGACACCAGAACAATTCTTTGCAATCCTACAAGGATTATTAACCAATGGACATCACCGCTTGGTTTTTATTGAATCGTTGAGTTAAATACCTCATCAATCCCTAACTCACTGTCTTCTTGATGCGCAAACACGAGGTACCCTAATTCTTTCCAAAGCGAAAGGCATTTCGTCCGAATCGAAACCACTAACTAGACAGCATTGAAGGAAAAACAACAATATCAAAAATTCTACACTAAAAGTACCAAATGTGCGCAGATGTAATGTATATAGTGTATGCGTACAGTGCATGCATGTGTGTGTATGAATTTGTGTGTGTCCATGTGTATATGAATTTGCATGTGCATGCATGTGTTTGTGTGTATGCGTGTGTGTATGCATGTGTGTATGAATGTGTGTGTGTATGCGTGTGTGTAAGCGTGTTCAATTTTCATTTACATTAGATACTATTTCATATGATACATGTATTAATGTATATACATATGTGTATATATACACATGTGGACGAGCGAAGCGCAGTGGTCAAAGATGCTGTCCAATATAATCAAGATCGCCATTTCTACACAACATTGAAATAACTGAACCGTCCACTCTCAAATGTGGCCGAAATGATATCAAAGTTGTTCGGAAAAACTTCCTATAATCAACTATGGTTGACGATAGCTCCTAGTGAAGAGTCCTAGCAAATGTATCCTAAGATTCAATACGGGATCAATGGACCATGACGAATGTGAGACTAGATGCGGAATGAAAAAAGCGCTGGAATCGGCTTCATATGGGTCACCTAAGATAATATCAGGTCAACATTCTCAGCCGAAACTACAGTTAATACTAACCCCATGTCAAAGCGTAGTATTCAGAGTTACGTTTTCGTAAACAACGGTAGAAATAGAAGAGAGAGAGAATCATGGTCTGGTATCCTTCCTAATTGAAGGATATATATATATATATGTATATATGCACATATAGGCATGTATATACAAAGATGCATACACTTCATTAACAGTGATTTGACTAACAATCAACTGTTATTCGATTTAAATCATCATGGATGCTGTACGGATTGTGCGCGTAGAAAAAAAAAAGTGGACTCAATATACACTGCAAAATGCTTCTGAATGGAGACAGCAATATACTTGCATGATGGACAATAACAACGCAGTAAATATTAGCTACATATCATTCAAACAAATAGAATGATAAGACAAAGTCCATTCTATATTTCTGTGATATTCGCAAACCCGAAAGCCCTTACATATTGAAAAAATGTTTCTATTGTCAAAAAATTAAGGTCCACCGCCGATGGAAAATTGTTTGTGTTACCCTGGGCCATCAATTGAGCTAAATTGGGCGCGTCCGACATACACATAATGTATACATGATATTTAATGACCCTGAATCATTCGTCTTTCCCGTTCTCACGTTTGGTTAAAATTTTACAAGAAACGTACTCTCATATAGTGTTGCTTCAAATTGCGCTTGCCTTCAAATTTGAGCTCCTTCCTGCGACATCCCTCCATAGGGCAGTGGTAAATATATGTACGTGCTGAACATTAGATGAACATATGCAAGTGATAAAATACCTGAATACCAAACTCTTAGAGGAATTTCCTATTAGCATCTTCAAAATTCTTCTCCATTCATCGAAACAGTATAAAATGCCTGACGAGCTAATTCATTCCCACACGCTCTAATCTAACCCCATGATGCCTATTTTTGCGATGGACAATGGATCCAACAGCCGTAACCTAAATTTCCCTAAGTCGGTCATGGACACTGAACAGTATCGACATTAGCAGAATTTTTTCTTGTCACAGTATAGTTTCCCCTCATGGCCGCGAACGCCCCTCACAGATTGATAACATTCCGGTTAGTCACGATGCAACTTAGCGTGTACCCAGGTGGTGGATAGGGAATTAACCGAAAACCAAAACCGACCTTATGCTTCCCTGAGATGCAGGAAATGAACACCTTGTTTCTGTTGCGTGCACAGGTCTGCCCTCATTTATGCGGATTATATTCAAGAGCGAATTACGCCAAAAGACTGCAGTCAAGTGACAGTAAAGTATATAGGAGGTGGTTAGGAGTCGAATCCAACAAATGAGGTCCTTGTCTACTCTGAGAGACACTGCCAAGATGCCCAGGAATATATCCAGGCGTCAGGTTCAGAGCTCACTAAGATATACATGGGCATGAAACGCTAACCAGAGTAAAATAAGTGCACCGCACCCCTGATCCCGAAAGGGCCACACATACAGCAGAGTTGGGAAGGACCAGTACGGAGAGGCTACTAAAATCTCATGGCCGTTCTATACTACCTAGATCACAAAGCACTAAGGTGACGATGTCTATCTACAATGCACATCTAACTGTATCTTAATTTTCAATAAAACTTGATCATGCACGCAAGAAGCATAAGGCACGAGGGCATCGAACTGAGTGAGACGAAAAAGTCTGCCCACTCAACAACGCCCGCGACACAGAAGAACCATTTCTCGGAACACACGATAGCAGGAGAGTCGGGGGCGTCGGCGTTCTTGTTAACACTAGTTTGGCTAAGAACATGGACTCATTCGAACAACTAACAACCCGAATCGGACGTTTAAGGTTAAAGAGATGCGAAACAATGCTGGCTTTAACTATCTCTATCGCCTACATACTGAGATTAAGCTGTGAAGAAGAAGCGTTCTGCACGGATTTAGAGAAGTTTTAGAGAGAAAACCATACGATCTTCAAGGTCATCATTGAAAATTCTAACGCAGAGATTGGACCCAGAATAAGGTCTAGAGAACGTCACACTCCCATGGACAAACGACGCAGCAGCCTTTCGAGTTTATCATGAAGACCAAGGCAATCCATGATAACTCACAAATCCAGAAGCTCCGCTGATAACTATGGACAACAGAATACCCCAATGGAGAGTACGATAACGAAAAAAAAACCACATCGTAGTACACTGAATTCCTTACCAAACTCACCTCGCTGTTATCCCAAAAATCTACGTAAGATCAGGCTATCGACCTTTCGTGCATGATTTCAGTTTTGGCGGAAAGGAAGAAAGCCAACAAATTCAAAAACAAAGCCCAAAAACCACTGTGAACTGTGATCTATTCGGTTCATTCGTCAGCTACTGAGAGAATGCCGATTTCGATAACATTGGGGAGGAATACGATCAGTTTATTCGTCTTCACGTTAGCGCTGTGAAAGCTGAGATTGCGAGTGTCACCATGAGACATTTGTCTCCAATAACACCCGAGCTGACGCGCCTACGTGGAAACGCGAGGGAGCAACCGCCAGTTCACAACTGTATTTGCAAAACAATGCTGATAAGCGATAGAAGACCTTAAAGAGAGAACAGCAAAAGTTATGGTCGTAACTGCATATACTAGGAAAAGTATTCGGAAAGCCCACCAAAACCTCGCCAATTACAAGAGCAAAATTATTCCACTTTAACGCCTCGATGGAATACGTACAGATTCCAGAAAGGTAATGGAAAAAAACAGCTCACGACTGCTACTTGGGTCACCTCAGCAGCAACGTCTTCCTGCTGTAGTTGTATGAAATAAAGGAGAATGGATATGCCGTCCCACCCGTTCCCCTTCCCGAAATCCGACATTATATTTCATCGGTAGAGAATTGAAAATCAGGTCCGGAGAGAATAAGATATGAACACCTGAAAAAATTTCCCCAGTTCTTGTCAACACACTTGCTCGGCTAATCATACGTTACGTCTCAGAATGCAAGGTTCCTATCTAAAGAACCACGAAAAGTGAGGCGCCTTTCTACATGCCAAATTGTCGAAGGTAAGGTGGGCCGAAAAAGTAACGCGTCAGAACGGCAATCGGTGGACAACACCCATTGGTGACTGGATTCTCCGAAATATCAAAAAAGGTATGATGCTCAAGGAGCCCCAGGAGCGAGCAAAACCCACTGAGCTATTCTCGTACGCGATAAGAAGGAATAGGAAGTTTACCGGCTCCTGCTGGAGGCACTCGACGATCAACGGGAGAGAAGTAATATTCTGTATATAAAGGATAAAGGTCTCGGCTTTGATCAATCCCTGAGGGATGCGCCCTGCATTCGACTTCATTAAGTATCGTTGGAGGTGATTGAATGCATATCTGGCCTTTACTGACTCATGGTGGCCTGCCGATGTATCGAGCCAGCGCTGCTATCCTCCCAGACAAGTCTGGTACCAATTTGCCGACCCCGGAGGGATGGAAGGTATGGTGGGCCATGGGCGCACTCCACGTGCGCATCGCAGTGGCGCCTCCAACCACTGCGCCACAGGAGCCCCTGATATTCTGTATATAGAATAATCAACTTACCCCTGCGGAATTAAATGTGAACAAACTTGTTCAACACAGCTTTTTAATAAGTTATGTGAAAAAACCGCCTTTATGAGATAACTCCTGGAGCAATAAGGGGAGATGAGAAAGTTACTGATTCAAAGCAAAGGATACTGCATGAAATATATGCTCGGCAAAATGAGTCACATTGACCAGCATCCTATTGAGGTTGCCTGCAAGTGATGCGGAAGTGCAAAAATGCAAATACGATTAGGAAGGATCGAAATATTAATAATAGCGACTTAAAACCCACACATTCCATCGCAAATCCTTTCATATATCCTTTTGTCGCCATCACAATTCAATACGCCATGTGTTTTTACTGTGTGCAATCGACGAGCAGATGCATTTGAAAAGCTGGAATAGAAAATTTGTTGCAGATTGTTACCAGTACTATAACATCAATCCACAAATAGCTACTTTCTGTAGAGTTTCTTAGAAAGTTCTTAATATATTGATAGTAAAGTATCAAATCTGGGAATGGAATAGTGAGACTGTTCCACATAGAAAAGGATGAAAGATAAAGCCTTTGGCGTTGATCAATTGGTGAGGAATGCGCCATGCATTAGACTACATTAAGTATCGTTGGAGGTGATTGAATGCATATCTGACCTTTACAATGACTCGCGGTGGCCTTCCGATGTATCGAGCCAGTACTGATATCCTCCCAGACAAGTCTGGTACCCAACTACCGAACCAGAAAGGATGGAAGGCTTGGTGGGCTTGGGTGTGGGAATCGATTTCACGTGTACTACAGGGCGTCTCCGACCACTACGCCACACGCCCCACAACGAACACCTCAGTACGATGAAAGTACATCAAGATAAACCATGAGAGGCAAGCAAGTATAAGTGCCACCAGCAAATAAACTTGTTTGATTTAATCCTCAAATGGATTAACACAAAAAGAATAAGATAAACATGCAAACAACGCGTTCCAAAGTAAGTCGAGCAAACAATATTTCATACATTTAGGAGTAGAACTTCATGTCTCTAAATAACGGTTCATTACACAGCTCCAGCGCCAGATAATGCCCAGGTCGCAACACTTGTATTGGTTTCTATTTTCCTATCATTCATCAAACATGAGAGTCTTCAGATTTTGGCTATGTTTGCACGATGGTTGTAGATGTCGATTCTCTTTGAAAACCTGGGATAGACGTGATAGGCTGTAAATAGGTACTCATCACAGGCATACGTAACCTTTTGTGGAATGAAGGGAGCTGATGGTACCAAGACGCAAGATGGAAAAAATATGCAGCTAATTAAACAAACCTCTTGCTGCAACAATGGCATTTAAGGTCATTTTCATTAGTGACAATCTCATTCTCGGTTGGATACACATCGACTATACATGACATCAAAACTGTAAAAACAGAAATGAAGAAGGTTTATTTTAAAAAAGTTGTAAGTCCAACGCTAAAGAAAAGACTTGAATAAAACCGTGATCCGTTTCTAAAGGAACTGTGTTCTAATACCTAGAGAAGCGAACCAAAGATAGTATTATAAGTAAACGTAAGCATTTGGAGTGGTTACGCAACACCTTCATTCAGCCGCGGAAGGACAAACGAAATATTTCATCTTTATAAAACCTTCGTGATTCAGACAAAATAATTACATCAACATCGATATGACACCTATCACTTTGAAGAACTGAAAGAAAGCATGGAGCATATCCTACTAGCATAAAGTGAACACCGAGCAATAGGCTCACAGTACACAGCAGACAGTGAGCAAACTGGCTTTAAAAACAAGGTGCTATAATGCTTTCCAAAGTCATATCGAAGATGAACACATCCTAACAACCAAACTTAAGTGCGAAATATGGAGACTAACAAAATATGCATATTTCAAGATCGAATTAGTGTTAGCTCTAACACGTGACACAAACACTGCATGCAAATGCTCCTGCATTCATATGAAGTAGGAGAGCTAAAGAATCATTAAGAAATGATCGCTGAACACAATTTTCACGGCGAGAGTCACGCTAACATATTTACGACTGGTCCTTCGCTCAGCAATGGCAAATTTTTGGTAACCGCAGCATTTGAGCCGAGAGCATAGTAGACCTCACATGTTGCCTTGTCGCTCTAAGGATACGTGGAACTTCCACGAAACGTTATTCCTGCATTCATATGAAGTAGGAGAGCTAAAGAATCATTAAGAAATCATCGCTGAACACAATTTTCATGGCGAGAGTCACGCTAACATATTTACGACTGGTCCTTCGCTCAGCAGTGGCAAATTTTTGGTAACCGCAGCATTTGAGCCGAGAGCATAGTAGACCTCACATGTTGCCTTGTCGCTCTAAGGATACGCGGAACTTCCACGAAACGTTATTCTAATACTAAATTTCCATAAGGCTCAAACTTAGAAAACTGCTGACGTATAATGAACAATAGGAGTTGCCTTCAGCCCATATCGGAATGGAAATTACTAAGCCTCCTTACTGCAAACAAATGTGTCACAGCACAAAGTCAACTAAGACAAAAAAAACAGCTTACTTCCAGATATTTCACAACCACCCGGATCTTCTAGGTCCCTTCAAAGCTCATAACCCAGGCAGCCAACCAAATGCACACACTAAATTTCGTCGGGATATAATGATGCAACTCAGCATTTTCGTGGTTGTTTACAGCTATGGCAATTGTGCTAAAATTTCTATGAAAATAAGTCACGTCCTTAAATCTGTCGAGTTCTTCACAACTCAGGACCGCTAGTTATAAAAAATGCGTGCGAGATAAGAACTAGGCGTTATGTGGATACCAACGAAGTTAGGCCTCATCGCATATTAGTTAATAAAACAAACAATTTTTTAAGCTCTTCAATGCAAACGTAATAGCCAAAAACATCACTGACGGACCTATATATAGCATCATTATCGTTGGACGAAATCCCGCTTGTTCGACTAAATCGCCATTTTAAATAGGAGATTCGACATAAAGAACCCAAAAAAAGCTTACAAGCTCTGTTTAAAGCAATAAAGTTCAGAGCTACATAAAGAAAGTTTGTCGAAAGATCATTTTCGACCTAGTCCATGCGCACAGCCGCGAATATGTTAAATGAGAAACGTTCAGCACTAGCACCGTGTTTTTACCCTAGGCCTAACCAGATGAGATGAGATTCTTGGCCCTCCCCCCTTATCGCCATATATGCACAACTAGAATATACGGGAAGAAAATTAAACGACATCTTGACATACACAAAACATAGCTAGAAAATAATTTTGGTCTATGATACAGTGAGGAGCTTTGCCGTATTTGCTAGGATGGCTGATTGACTCCAGATCAACGTAAACTTTATTTGCTACACGATCGTAGAACAGGGTAACCTAAAAATAAGATAAGTGAACTAAAACCTCATTTTGCATTTGTAACGAACATAACAAACGATAGACACATATTTTTCGTGAGTTCTCACACCTCCTCACCATTCTGATACCTTAAGGATGTCGAGCAGGTGAGTTACAAAACTGCATCGCATTTCTCTACGTGGGATATTGCTATAACAACCAAACCAATCTTTTACGTCCTCTACGAAGTCGACTCTCGGTCTTTACTACGCCGAACAAACTCGTACCTTCCGCATGCAATAGAAAATACGCACATCTTGAAGTAACTTCCACGACCGACTTTCTATTAACCTCGGCATTGATCAAGTAATTCTTTGTATTCTTGTTGAGCAAACGCGAGGTGTTATTATTATTCTTTATTCACTGAGTATGTCTATGTTCTGTGCGGTTGGTCTCCACTAGACATACTCAGTGGAAGCCTCATAGAAAGCGGTGGGTGCGCAAAGTTGTGTTCATTGTGGTTGAAATCTTGGTTTAGCGTTTTCTTTGTTTGGTTATGGAGGCGTTTTACCGAGTAGATTGCTGTCAACTTGACCTTTCCAGGCTCTGAAGAAGGCGAAGTTCGCCGAAACGTCAGCTTATTTGTGAATAAAGAATAATAATAACACCTCGCGTTTGCTCAACAAGAATACAAAGAAAATACGCATTTCGGTATGGATGGCCTTGTGTTTGTGTAAATTTTAACAATAGCGCAGAAGTCTAATAACACGTGAATGGAAACTATATTAAATGTTCTTTATATTCATGTAGAGAAGACGCGAGGTGTTATTTTATTTTTTATTTTACGCACAAGCTGATGTTTCGGCGGATTTCGCCTTCCTCAGAGCCTGGAGAGGTCAAGTTGAGTGCAATCTACTCGGGTAAACACCTCCATAACCAGAGGAAACGCTGAACCAAGATTTCAATCACGTTGAACACAGAATGGCTTCATCGCATACTCACCGCTTTCTGTAAGTCCTCTACTGATATGTCACGTGGAGACCAACAGCACAGAGTTTACATGGAAGCGTAATGTGCCTCTCACATCAAAACAGTGGTCTTAAATACTGCCCGATATCACGCGTGATAATGAAGCATTCATCCCTGCGGTTCATTTTCGGATTCTTGAAATTAATCAATTACCACTCTGTGTCCGTATAAAAGAACACCTAGTCGGTAAACTTAAAGTTAGACCAAGTGCCCCACTCATAGGACACAAAGACATTACGGGGAAGATTTTTGATTGCGGTCAACTTGATCTTTCCAGGCTCTGAGGAAGGCGAAATCCGCCGAAACGTCAGCTTGTGCGTAAATAAAGAATAAAATAACATCTCGCGTTTGCTCAACAAGAATATAAAGCATTACTTGATCAATGCCTAGGTTAATAGAAAGTCGTTCGTGGGAATTATATTGAATGTTCTCGCCCCCAACAAAGGATCCAATGAGTAGATCGAACCCTATGTAGACTAAGCAATTTAACCATATTGCTTTTATGAAGAACAGTAAAAATCGAACCGCCTATTCTTCAGGCCTCAAAACAGCCCTTAGCACAACACCGCTGGAAAGCAATGAACAAAGACGGTGTACCAAAACCAGATCGCTTTTGGTTCCTAATGTTCGGAACGACTAAGATGACAACTTGCACTTGCAGCACAGATGCGTTAATATGATCAGTAGATTTAGTATTTGATGGAAAAAAATAAAACGAAGCACGACGTCGCTGGACTAAGTTGAGTAAAAACTTATCACCCAGTACACATCGTTCATAGAGAAATAACGTGACGCTAGAACTGGCGAAGTTGGTAAAAAGGACAAACGGTAAAACTTTCGGAGTATTGATCAATCCCTGAGGGATGAGCCATGCATTCGACTACATTAGGCATCGTTTAGAGGTGATTGAATGCAAACCTCGCCTTTACAATGACTCGCGGTGGCCTACCGATGTGTCGAGCCAGTGCTGCTATCCTCCCAGACCAGTTTGGTACCAATTTGGCAACCCCGGACGAATGGAAGGCTTAGTGAGCCAAGGCCGCGGGGATCGATTCCACTTATGTGTTGCAGTGCGACTCTGACCACTGCGCCACACGCTCGCTTACGAAGTTGACAATGTGAACGAAAGCATAGCTATGAAGATGGACGGTTCTTTTAAACATAATGATCAACCACTTAGATGTTTACAATTGGTGATCCAATTACAGCAATGGTGACTTTAGTCATGCATACGCAACATCAACACAAAGTTTTCACATAGAGACCTACAAGGTGAAATTTCATGAACATGATGAAAGATGGAAGAGGTGGTGGATATTATGGAAAACAGAATATTAGGAATCCATACTCAATGTACAGACTTATAATAACCCGCGCAACATAGCGAACAGAATTCCATAATTCTATAGCTATAGTACAACCCCAATGGTGTGAAAAGAAGTGGTTCGGAAAGATGACCTGCAAAAATACTAAACGGTATGTTTGGAAAATCAGGAAAAGTAGTACGGTATAACGTAACTGTGAGAGTCAATGAATGGCAAGGGCATTATTTTTGCCTGGCACATAATATCGCCTTTACAAATCAATTATTAGCCAAGTGGAACTATATGAATCGATGGGGCGTCGATCTGGAGAGAGCGGTCTTCGAATGCATGCAAATAAAACAATGTTTATGAATGACGGATAGAACAAATCTCTCCCGTTCCTAACTCACGTTCAGCGAAACCAATATCTCCTGTTGGATTTCGGCCTCCATACACGAATCGGACACGAATCGGAAGGGGCGCGTGTGGCGCAGTGATTGGAGGAGCCACTGCGGTACGTACGTGGAATCGATTCCTACGCCCATGGCCCACCAAGCCTTCCATCCCTCCTGGGTCGGCAAATTGGTACCGGACTCGTCTGCGAGGATAGCAGCACTGGCTCGATACATTGGCAGGCCACCGCGAGTCACTGCAAAGGCCAGATATGCGTTCAAACACCTCCAACGATACTCAATGAAGTCGAATGCATGACGCATCCCTCAGGAATTGATCAACGCCGAGAGCTCTATATACGAATCGGAAGACGAACCCGATGGATGACTGAACTCTAGACTACGCAAACACAGTCTTAGGACATTTCCATATTTCCCACATTACGGAGAAGGGAAAGGGAATCCGATCTTGTGGTTTGAGTAGACCATGGAAGATCAGGAGCGGTGACATTCCAAAATGTTTAGTTAGTTTATTTGTATCCATAATGGTTATTAACAATGACTACTGTTTAAAAACGATTAGTGACTTGTTGACTGAGGATGATATTCGCACAAGACAACGAACACTAGCCTAAGAGTCGGTCTTTTTCATAAAGATGCCAGACAACATATGTGGGCATATTTGTAACGCTTGTCATCAAAAAAGTGAATGGAACTATCTCTACATAAATTTCGAAAGACTTAACGACTAATCCACCAATCTTTTAGCGTGGCGAGTTCTTGAGCCCAGCTCCAACTGAGGACTATGTATTTCACGCAGCATTGCAGTACAGATTAATCAGAAAATTGTGTCACTTTTGCTATCTTGAAGATGTTGACAAGGGAGTATCCAAACGATGAAAGGACTATGAGGTTGTAGTATAGTTTCTAATAAATAATAATCCTATTAAAAAACTACCTCATATGTGGCATCACCAGGCTTCGTGCGAAATGTAAGTTGATAATGGGCAAATGAAGTTTTTGTATTTCCGCTCAAATCGGGCACAAAACCATCCCTGTCTTTTACGTCTTTATATTTCAGCAAGCTTTCGTTTGGTACAAGTCTAAAAGCTACACATTACTGAAACACGATGAAGTAACAATTTATCTTATAAAAACGCGGCCCATTCACCTTTTCGCATCCATCAAATCCTTCACACTGAGTTTTGCACATAAATGAAACACATCCTTTAACTGATTGTTAATGACCACCACAACAGCATGAGCAAATTTTTCTGCTATAGCTCGCTCCTCAGGTGTATTTAAAGCGTGTTGCCAATTCAAGCAAGTGCACCAATGTGGTTCAACTCCGGCCTGAACACAAGAAATGAGCGGATCATGTATTAACGCAGACCCACCACTTGGTGCTAAAAACCTTTAGAACTTGTATGTAAAAAGAAATGCAGTAATAAAAGTAAAAACCAACAAGACGCATGTAGATATCACTTCTACAATTTTTGACAATGGTCTCAAAAGGAACCGCTAAGGGCAAATCAAGATATTTGAAGAAAAACAGCAATTTCTGAGAGAAAGTACAAAGCACAAATGTGATCTTTAAAGAAGAGCGAACAACGAAAAGAGAAGAAAAACCATACGAAAATTCAAAATGACAACAGAACCAATGAGACAAAACCTGAGCACAAGTACGGTTCTCCGGAATCGGTCGGAAAATCGACAAAGAACGCTTCTTTGCGTCCTGCTCATTAGCTAGGTCATTTGGTACATGCAAAATATCCATCAAAGTCGCGTGAATATCGAATGGTGTCGTCAACCTGCAGTGAATTTACTTCAGTGAAAGGAAAAAAAACTGCCAGTAGAATGCAATTGCCGAACTAGCTCGTACTTCAAAGTACCTATGCAATGGGAATAAATGGCATAGCATCAATGTTAAATATGTGGCTGCATTTATAAGCTAAAGCGATCCAAGTGAACTCATTCTAACACTCGCGATGAGTGACACTTATAGTTGTTATAAGGAGTCCGCAAAGGTTGCTGGCATAGCATCTTCGGGTTTCACTTTCTTTCCAATGGTTCATCCTAACGCACGGAGCTGTTTTTCCATACTTTTTGTCATCAAATGATAGCTTGTAGAACACAAATTTTATGTTGGGTGTTGGTACGGAAAATTCTTCTCTATACTTAAAAATATACAAAGAAAACCGCTTTTCCAACGAGTTCACAACCAGAAATTTGGTTGCTAATCTGCTACTATTACAACTTCAATTACTGTAGTGAATGACAGTTATCATGGTGTCCGGGTATAAAAGTACTGAAATCAAAACCCACAAATTGCAGAAGGCTTCCAAACCTTCGCTGTAATGTTTGTATTATGGACTATAACAACATACAGTAACTTAATACATGAATGGCCCGTCTTCACCGGAGCCCAGCACAATCACCATTTTCCGAAGATTTGCTGGTTAAGCCATTCTGGTTCCGTGGAATCCCGAGGTTAGTCGGGCCAAAGTATGTCTCAGGGCTTCACCACCACAGGAAGTCGCAGCCCATGCGGATCAAAGGGGAGACCTGCCACCATGCGACTTTGATACCAGAACGGTGGTGGATCCCGGTATTGGTTTACTCTTAGCTAAGCTTCCTGATAGAAACGCCGGACACACTTTCAGCTTAGGAGGCCCTGCCAGGAAGATGAATCCCTCCGCTGTAAATCGCAGCTCGACACCCTGGAAAACATCCAAGCCACGATGAAGCGGTAAATCGCTGGAAGGAACATACAGTAAATAGCACCATAAATATTTTTCACCACTGAATGATGGAGCAAAACCATTCCTACAATATATTCAAGTCCATAATCAACGATGTCACTTAGTTATTGAGAAATTATTGTTTATTTGCAAAAAAAAAAGTCAGAAAGTTCATAAAGACTGAAAAAAGACACCGTCCAGCTCCCAACAAATCCGGGATTGGACGTCGCCGTGAAAATGTTAAACAAATTTGACAAACAATTGCCACGATGAAGCGGTAAATCGCTGGAAGGAACATACAGTAAATAGTAAATAGTACAGTACATATAGTACAATAGTACATACAGTAAATAGCACCATAAATATTTTTCACCACTGAATGATGGAGCAAAACCATTCCTACAATATATTCAAGTCCATAATCAACGATGTCACTTAGTTATTGAGAAATTATTGTTTATTTGCAAAAAAAAAAGTCAGAAAGTTCATAAAGACTGAAAAAAGACACCGTCCAGCTCCCAACAAATCCGGGATTGGACGTCGCCGTGAAAATGTTAAACAAATTTGACAAACAA
>MQTX01000112.1:441168-453670 GCA_009735665.1 Angiostrongylus cantonensis | reverse complement strand
CAACGGATAGAATAACCTGGTTTTTAAGCCTAATACTAACCCAGCTGCTTAACCACATTCCAGCCCACCTCACGAACACCCAAATGTTCCTAGAACGTCTACGTGACGCGTCTCCTAATAACGCGTGCGTGATGGAGTCGTAGACGTTCTAGGAACATTTGGGTGTTCGTGAGGTGGGCTGGAATGTGGTTAAGCAGCTGGGTTAGTATTAGGCTTAAAAACCAGGTTATTGTATCCGTTGACCCGTCAACACAGCTGATGATGGGTCTAACCTTGAATGATGATGTTTTGGTTGACCCAACATCATCAGAAGATACCAACTTATGTGTCTTAATAAGTAGGTATAAGACGGGGCATGTTGGTTTATTGACCTTAAGGTGTGAAATAACCAATGATTTTAAGCCCGCAGCCTTTTCCACGCTGACCCATTGCTCGTTTAACTTCCGGTAATGAAGTTTGTATTCCTTTTCAGAGGATGGGCGATATAGAGTAGCATCACTAAGATGTTGCTCCGTTATTTTAACATCTAACTGGCGAGGAATAACTACGAACTCTCCCTCCTTATCCCTAACAGACAATCTTATCGTTTCAGAGTTTATCAATTCTCTAATTTTTCGCAATCCACATTTTAGAATTGAGCCCAAGCTTTTCACCATCAGAGCCCATTTCTAAAACAACCTTGCGTAAGATAGCACGCAACTTTTAAGAACTTCAAGATCGACTCCGTTATCAGGCTAAGCAAAGAACAGCAAAAAGAGCTGAAAATCAAGAGGCGGCGGCATTACCGCCATCTCCTTTCCCTAGAACGTTTTTCAGACAGCAGGACCCTAACAACAAAATTGACATTAAATACCGCATATTTTCGGACGGCGTTCTCAAGGCCCTTAATCACTACCGCGATAGAAGGTTTATCTCTAACCTCACAGCCGCAAAAAAAATGTGGATTGCGAGAAATTAGAGAATTGATAAACTCTAAAACGATAAGATTATCTGTTAGCGATTAGGAGGGAGAGTTCGTAGTTATTCCTCGCCAGTTAGATGTTAAAATAACGGAGCAACATCTTAGTGATGCTACATTATATCGCCCATCCTCTGAAAAGGAATACAAACTTCATTACCGGAAGTTAAACGAGCAATGGGAAACGTCAGCTACGATTGTGCTGTATGTGTGTTATTGTATGGAAGTAAACGTATGCTGTTTAACAACCTCGCGGTTGCTAAGAGAGAAAATGACGAATTCATAATTGAATGCCGAGGTTAATAGAAAGTCGATCCTGGGTACTATTAGAAGAAGGACCACCTTATTTTATTCAAACCAGCATATCTCTACTTATTCAGCTGCTTGAAACAAAAACCTTAGAAACCACCGGGGTTCTCTTACAAGATGGAGCTACCTCATTTTATAATGATAAAAATTGAGATTTCCTAGACCCAATGAAGCTCTTTTCTGTTTTCTTCTTTTCTACTTTCCTGCTTCAAGGCTCACGAACACGAAAAAATGAACAGCTACAATTTCCTGCAAGATATAAAGATGTCCTATAGTGTGTTATTTACATTCGCAACTGCTACGCTTGCGCTGGAAATTTTGAAAAATTAAATTTCATTGGCAATTCCTCTAAAACATAGTTTCTAACCATAAATGAATTCGAAAGAACACTTAGAAATGATGTATAGAGCTCTGAACGTTTGATATACACTAATGATCAAGTGATCTCATCTGTTCTCGGAAAATCTCTTGCAGCGACCTTGTGTTAAGCATTCCTACTAGATTTTAGCACCCGGTGAAACCGAGATATAAACACGTAGATGATACCTAATACTAAACCTACTCTGTGCAGAGGTTCTGAGCCAAGACAATTTCCTCCAAATTTCTCTTCATACTCCTTGAAAATCGTTCTGAGGTAGTGATCGGTAGGCTTTTTTCGAAAGCCTTTTAATCGATAGGTGAATGTTCCTGAACTAAATTATGACAAATTAGGATAGTGAGAACGAAATGACTGTCTTAACGGTTTGCAAACGAAGGATAGTACCTAAAACGAATATGACAAACTCAACCGAAAATTGTCTCCCTGAAATGTAACACCGACAAACAGTGAGAAATTCACTGACAACAACTACCACAAGTTCAAGGACGAAAATGAATTCTGTTCTCAAATGGAACCCGATGAAACGGCATTAAGAAAGGAACCTAGATTTCAATACCGATTTTATACCAGGCGATTTTTACGTAAGAGGGAATAAAATTTATCTTCACAATCAATCGCTAGTTTAGGTCGAACAGTCAACGGCGAGATTACCTATAGCAAACGCGTCTTCACCGTACAGCGTAACATATCCAGAAGAAGAAAAGTTATTCCATATGAACGGGTACACATCGTCAACATAATTTGCTTCTCGAAATCGCTTCCTAATACCAAACAATAATAGTGACACATAGCAAGCAAAAAAAGTATTTTGCTCCATCGCTGTGAGCAAAACACCAAAAAACAACGTTGCAGCAACACTAGACCTTGTAAGTGGAAGTTCCTCCTCGGTCGATGCAGTGAGTATGGGTATGTAAGCCTGCGGTGTACCATCACCAACAATATTATATCCTCAAATCGATCTCTCTCTGACTGTCATAAGAAAGTATGAAGGAACTCACCATTTAACACCACAGAATTAAGGGTCTCTTCGAGCACATTTACAGTTTTTGGCATTTTCCTTCTAAATGTCATCTGACTAAGCGAATCAAACCCTAAGATGTAGACGTTCAAGCCAGAATTGTCGGGGCTTGGGGTAGCACTCTTTCTTAAAAGCTCTTTATCGCTCAACCTTACCACACCCATCAGTATACCATTCCTGAAATTATGTGAGACCGTTATAAAACTCATTTGATACATATTCGTTATGATGAAGTGGAAAGCAAAAAACTCACCACAATAGATTTCCATCTCTACACTCTACAATAGCAAAATCAGAAAACAAAGGCTGACCAATCGGGAGAGTAGAAAACGGTTTATAGTCATTTATTTGATCAGTTTTACGGGTGACGTAACTTCCACTACATTTTGCACGCTTCCTGTAAATCATTTAAGTGGAGAAACAAAGACAGGACGGATGAAATAAAACCAAAACCTCCTCTCGATATACTGGACTCTGTTGTTCTGATCTAGATAGACCCAATTTTCCGGATTTTTTTTGCATTCTAGCGGCTTCGCCTTGAAAAAAAAGTCCTTGACCTCTGCACCATCTATATCGAGTTTCGGTATCTCACATTTCTAAATATCGAACAAAGATAAACATTGCAAAATACTGTAACTGTGAGCTGGAGTTGAACCCACACCTGGCTGTGTAAATTCGCGATTGGAACGGAATTGTTCTTGGACTTCACTGAACCACTGTTGTACTGACGATCGATATCTTGACCACTGACGACGATTTTAAAATCGAACTAAAATAGGTAACAATAAACAGTGAACAAATCATTAAAAACCCAGTATCGACGAAAATTTCAGATGTTTGTTATGAACGCACAACTGAAAAAAAACATTCTTTTGGCACATTTTACATTGATCATCTGTACGGAACTGTACTGCTCATTGTGAGTAGCGATGGTAAACCGCATCATATGAAAAGTATCCACCGATCATGAATCAAATATCACTCACCTCGTCCTCTTGAAAATACCCAGTTTTGAGCAGTATATTCTGTTGACTTCCCAATTCTTTATTCAGCTCGCGTGTTGAGTACCCGTTATAAATAAAGACGAACGAGACAGCTATGACTCCAAGAATTGCCAACTGCCGAAGACGGAGAATTCCAGGCATTCCTCTGAATTTCATCTCTAGCCTGAGATATATTCCTGGCTCTCTAAATCGGAAAGCACGGTAGTGAACAATGGAATGTACCGATACGAGCACTAACGAAGTATTACGGGAGTCTTAGAGAGACTAATGCTACTTTACATTATGAATGCTTGTCGCTTGATCTAACGATACAAACAGGCAGTTTGATACAATTATAAACACTAAAAATAAAACATAAAGGATAACGAATATGACTCGCAGCGTTGATCAAAACCTAAAAGATGCGTCACGGATCCGACTTCATTAAGCTTCCTATGAGGTGACTAAGTGCATATTAGGCCTTTACAGAGCCAGTGCTGCTATCCTCCCAGACAAGTCTGGTACTAGTTTGCCGACCCCGGAGGGATGAAAGGCTTGGTGGGACTGGGGCGCGGGAATCGATTTCATGTGTATTGCAGGGCGCCCCTGACCACTGCGCTACACATAGCCTTAGAATAAAAAATATGGCAATAAAAATGGTGGCGTTGAACAGATTCATAGAAGCTAATCGACATACAGGGTTCACTACAGTCATGTAGATAGCTCTCAAAACATCGGAATTAGTAACACAGAATAATACAGATTTAGCACAAGTCCAAATGAAAAGGAGTACTTAACTAGTAAATAAACTATGAAATATATGAGACCTTCGAAATAGCCTGGCTAAAGTCTATCGCAGGTCGTCATCACCACAGACAGTCACCGCCCTTGTGGACCAGAGTTTGATTTCCCACCATACTATGATACCGAAGCAGTAGTGAAACGTGATATTAGTCTACTCTTAGCTAGACTTCTTGACGGAAACGTTGGACTACTTCACAGCCTGGGAGACCCTGCCTTGGAACGATCCCCCGCTGAACATCGCACACCGACAAACAAGAACCCCGCCCAGCCACGATGATGGGGTAAACCGTTGAGAGTCTTGAAGACTAAAATTCATTTCATATATTCATAGCGACCATATCGAAAAACCACGTGACAAAGACTGTGGATAATCGCATACGCGCAAAAACAACCAGTAAGGCCCTTTGCTGCTCCCACTTTCATCAGCGATCATGGCAGAATTTGTAGTAAGTTTAGAGGAAACTGTGTAAATGAACAAAAATTCCTAACTAACACAAATGTCATAATACCCTTTCACACGAACTATTCCCAATAAAACAACCCCCTATCTGAAAATAGGGACAGAAAAAGTCTACCAACTAAGCTTCGAAAGACCTTATTACCTTATCTTAGCTTACCTTATTTTGCAAGATCGTTTTAGAAAAATGAAACAGGTGATAGCGCAGTGGCACCGTTCACTTTACGGACGACCCAAACCTAACCATGACACATCTCTGCAAGCCTACCAAGCCTCTCATCCATCCGAGCTCTGGAAACCGGTATCGCGATTTGAATGGGGCAAGTTCAATACTTCTAATCCACGTAGGAATGCGCTAGCATGGTTATCGTAAGAATCCAGGAAGAAATAACTTGACCAGCATTCAAAAACACTAATAAAGACGAAAAAATCTTCAAACAACGGTCGAACCCACAACTCTGAAAAGATCCTTAGACGACGTATGTGATGAAAGGAACAGAATTTGTAAAGTAGAGATATCCTCACGATAAAGCGATGCCGTATCAAGCATTGGAAAAAAGATTTTCGATGCATTAACTTTGCTTGCAACCACTAACAACAAGTGCTCTAAGTGCACCATGTTAAACCTTGTTAGATAACATGGAACCATCAATATTACGCCAGCATTGCAAAAACGAATGCCCTGCAACAGTGGACTCCCCAAAAGAAATGATCCTTGCTCCTTTTCTCGAATATAAAAAGAAGACGTCAAGTAAAGGGTGGCAGACGTGAGTACGTAGAATTTGCATACAGTAATACTAAAATCCCCTATCACCTGTGTGGTCAGTGGCGTGAGTCATTCTTCGCTTCCCAAGTTTGTAGGTTTTCATTTCCAGAGTTTCTGGATGGTTTTTACGTTTTTTGGCCGTAGTAGTGTGGTATTCTTCCTTCTAATCGGTATCTCTTGATGACGTTGTTGCGCATTAAATGCAATTCGTGTTTTTGTCTTCAGTGCATAAAGTGTCAAGAAGTTGTAAGTTTAGCTGAAGTAGGATTCATTGCTGCCTTGCGACGAAATGGTAGACAGACTTGGTAGGTTTGAAAACTATACCTGTCATTTCAATTTCCAATCATCCACCCATATCTATTTCCAATCGTTTCTAGTTTTTATAGACAAGCTGTTTTTAGAAACTAACGAGGCTGACGGCCATTTTTCCTTTTCGCCACTTTGTTTTATTCTTACAATGCTTCAGTAAACAGTGAGGTCAACGCTCGTCGAGTGGCAAATGTGGAGCAGTGTTTTGGAAAAATGGCTAAACCGCTCAGTTTGTTCGGTCGTGTACTGGTTGGTGAGGGTGTATTGGTGAAAATGTGCAGGTATTAAGGATTCTTTCTAAAACCAGCCACTTATCAGGTCACATCCAAAATTAACAAATTAGTGTGGTCAGTACATCACTAGGAATCTAAACGCTTCATAGAGTATGAGTGGTAAACGTAGTTGCAAATTCGTACGAAAATCTGCTTCAAGTAAGTGCCGTTGGCAAATGTTAGTTGAGCAAAGCCTAGCGTACTGTCTTTCTTCTTCTGGAACTCACTTAGGAAGTTGGTCCTTTTATTAGCATGAGTAGTATAATCGTGAAATCTTTTGAGGAAGAAGCCGAAGAGACGTCAGTTCTTTCTTTTCAATGATATATTAGTCTATGGGAATATAGTGATTTCGAAGAAGCGCTACAACAAGCAACGGATAATAGCGCTTGAGAATGTGCAGTTGGAGGACCTACCTGATGAAGGAGGTAATTATAGATTTCAATTTTATCTCGAAATTTAAAGGATAAAGCTGCGGGTGTTGACCAATTCCTGACGAATGCGCCATGCACCTGACTTCACTAAATATCGTTCGAGGTGATTGAATCCATATTTGATCTTTAAAATGGCTCGCGGTCGCCTACCGATGTATATCGGCTGTGCTGCTATCTTCCCAGACATGTCTAGTAGCAATTGGCCTACCCCAAAGCGATGCAGGGTTTGGCGAGCGAAAGGCGCGGAGGTCGATCCCATCCGTATCGCAGGATGCCTCCGACCACTACGCTACACGTGTCCCTCTCAGTTTTCACAATGACTAGCGATTAGTTAATTTCCATCCCACTCGGGCTTTGTTGAGTGCGCAAATGTTTTTCTCCGCTTTCTTCTTGAATTCTAAAGCTGCAATACCAAGGATTTGCCACGTTGTCATCACACACACTTGCCGCACTTCGGGAAAGATTCCCGACTCAGTATGCAGGTTTTGTCTAAAAGCTGTGGTGATTGGTGGCTTAGGTTGATCTCAGCTCCTAGCATGGACGACACTACCGTCGATTATACAGTGTATTATTGTTGTTGAATTGGAAATGTCCCGTTTTCCAATATGGAACCACTATGGAACTTTCATGTATTATTTTTTTTTATTTTTTTTTGTCCACAGAACTTGCGTTTGCGTTTTTCTTTTTTAAGTGCTCTACATGTAGTCACTTTTTTTTAAAATTTACAACCTGTTTTCGTGGTTGGGAATGCTGTGAAATATAACTAAAATGGTCATGAGGTATTTTCAAAACTCCGAATCGCAGGTGTCTTCGGTGGGGATCAAACCCGCTTTTACCCGTTCCGGAAGCTAATCGTTTCGCCTTTCTCTACGGTCCGGAATTTTGCAAATATCTTAGCATCGTTGTAATTATATTTTACAGGGTACCCTGCCATGAAAAGAATAGGCAGTAAGTGAGAAAGTGGTTACTTTGTGACTTATACAAGGACTTCAGCTTAACCGGGTTCAATGCCGTCATGTGATCCCCGGATCAATCCTTTTGATGAATGATTGCTGATGGCACTGTTACACAGAAAACTAGCTGATGGAAAAGCGTAGCGAAGTACCGGCATAGTGTTGTGGTGAACGTTTTAACCTACGGAAGGGGTAATAGCGTGTTCGATCCTCACCGCCGAATACCTGGCATCCATGAAAGGATAACGGGCAAAACTCTCGGCGTTGATCAATCCTTGAAGAATGCGCCATGCATTCGACTTCATTAAGTACTGTTGGAGGTGACTGAATGCATATCTGGCCTTTACAATGACTCGCGATGGCCTACCGATGCATAGATCCAGTGCTGCCATCCTCTCATACAAGTCTGGTGCGAATTTGCCAACCCCGGAGGAATGGAAGGTTTGGTGGGCCATGGCCGCAGGGATCGATTCCACGTACGTGTCGCAGTGGCGCCTCCAACCACTACGCCATTGGTTAGCTGTTCATGGTTTTCAAATATCTGCATAATTGTTTTGACATGTGTAATGCTCAATTTTTGCTCTCTCGTATGCTATCGTACTGTGATGGCTTTCTTTAGCATGAAGTATTAAGGTTACAAAAATTTATGTGATGGAGTTATGTTAACACGTTCGTGACAGAGCTGGTTTCTCAACAACAGACGATCATTTCTTGTTCACTAGAGTTTTTCAGAGGTTTATAATTTTAAGCATTTGTGGAAGAGACTTTTGCTATATCGCAGTGGCAACAAGCATGTTTTTCGTATCTTCGTATGTCCTCTGTCAAATTTTAGTATTTTTAGGGTTGAAACTTCAAGAGAATTGATGGTGAAATTTAAGTTTTTCAATTCCCAGTGAAATAGCACCAGCTGAAGACACGAACGATACATTGTGCTCATCGTTATGTCCTTCTAGGTGAAATCCCATCTATTCGTATGCTTTCTTTTTAGTAATATGGTCTTTGAAGCAAGGACGTGAAGGAAATATATGTCGTTTGCTCCAGAAAGTCACAATTTCATCATGGTTAGATCAGAGGACTTTTATCGTAGAGGCAAAGATTTTTAAATTCTAATAGTCTTATTGCAATTGGTGAAATTCACTGTAAGCTAGAGTGGGATGTGTTTGTTAAAGTAGAACAACTACTGTTCTCGCATCGTATGAATCCTATTGAGGTCGTATCTTCGCGAGTATGTTAAAATATATCCTTGTCAAGTTTTTTCCGCGTAAGTTATTGTGATGTTCGCGAATTTTCTTTGTATTGGGAGGACGGACGTGATGCTGTGGTATGTTTTGTCGACTACTCACTAGAGTATATGTCCTGGGCGAATGTAATGCAGTGGCTAGAAGCGCCATGCCGTACAGCCTACACATGGGATCGATGCAGAGCCGCTTCGTGACCAAGCTTTCCTTCATGCCGGGGTCGGCAGATTGGTACCACAGTTATCTGGGAGGACAGCAGCACTGACCCGATAAATCGGAACGCTACCACAAATCGCTGTGTAGGTCAGATATGCACTCGGTTACTCCAACGATGCCTAAGGAAGTGGAATGCATGCATGGCGTATCCTCAGGAATTGATCAACGTCGAGAGCTTTATCCTTTATTTTTATATTTGTCCTGGCGTTGTTAGCACAACAGAATAGGTTTTCAATTCTGACTTCCATTGAACTCTGCAAGAAAAATCGATGTTTTGGTTTTTATCGACCAAATCTCCCTTGATCTGCTAGCCATGGAGTTTTTTGCATAGTCAAGGATTTCGTTCAGAATGTTCTTATCAAGATAGACTTGCCTTTTTCATTTTGAGTTATAACAGAATCACTTTCCCATCTTATGACTGAATCAAGTCTTCGTACGGAGAAGTTGGTAATGCCCACTACAGAATGGTGGCATCATATAGATCTTGAGGGCGCTACATTTCTTGTTTGTGATGATGCGAACGATCTCCCCATAGTAGTGTCGTTGCGAAATGCAGATTGATAAGACTAGGATGTAGCCAGTACAAAGAGTGCAGGGAACGGAGGCTCGATTATTGCTGGAAAAGCGATTTGTGATTCCATGGAGTCCCGAGTCAGCGCTACCGAAGTCTTCCTCAGATCGTCACGACCCCAAGCAGTTGCCGACCATTGTGTATCAGGAGATTTGCCATGTAACAACTGGTTTCATACTAGGACACCATGTACGTATGATTCCTGGTATTGGTTTACTCCTAGTTGGCCTTCCGAATGGAAATTTTGAACTCGTTCTCAGCTTGGAGAACCGTGCTGCGTGGCAATCTCTCTGTACATTTCAGCATCAATGGTATGGGGAAGAGATTTGAATAGAATATAAAAAAACGAGTCAAGGTCGTTCCTTAATTTCTGAGATCTGCTCTTTTAGGAATGAAAAATGGCTGGATCGTGAAAACACCGGAAAAATCATTTGCGGTTTATGCTGCGTCGCCGAAAGAGAAAAAGGAATGGATGATTCATATAGAACGTTGTGTTGCAGATTTGTTAGAGAAAGGTTGTGTTGTTATGGATATGTGTGCTTTTCAATTCTTCTTCACCATTGCATCGACAGGAAATAAACGCCCTGCAAAAGAGCATGCAGCAGTATGGATTCCTGATGGGGAGGCTGCCCGTTGCATGGCCTGTGGTCGCACTCAATTCAACCTTGTTCAGAGAAGAGTAATGAATTGTTTTGTTTTTGTTCACATTATACTAGATTATCTAACTCAAGCAAAACAATTGCAGCATCATTGTCGCGCATGTGGTCGCGTAATTTGTGGCTCTTGTTCAACACATTCATATAGGATTGACAACCTGAATAAGAAACCAGTTCGCGTTTGCGACATGGTAATCGTGTCATCTGTATTAACGTTGATCAAGACGGGAAAAATAACTTTAGTTTGATACTTCTATGTTCTATACTTATCATATCCTGCTTGTTCACTACCTTTTATAGTGTTTTACTCGTCTCACTGGTGTTACTAGTAATGGGTCCACAACAAAAACGATCGATGCAATTGCACGTAATCAAACACCCTTGCAACCTTCGCAGTCCGCTTCCCCAGGCGAACCTGGCAGCGAGTCTTCCTCAGATACGGATGAAGATGCAGGAAAAGACGACAACGAGTTAACCAATTCATCGGTATGTTGTAATGAGCAAATAAAAACTCCGATATTTTCAGTTTCTGCTTCGGAATTCGTAACAACAACACTCCCATCGTTCATCTCCATTTTCAGCCGACATTCTATCGTGAAGGCGCCGACTGACTTTTACGATAAGGTTCTCTTCAGAACATTCACTTCTGTTGGATCCCTAAAACTACCTGAAGAACTTCATTGAATGGTTTTAAGGTGCTGTATATATTCAACCACATAGTTTCGCTATGACTACCTACACCACTTGTAATTCCGTGTATTGTCGAATAACTTAAGTCGGTACCATTAGAATTTCCGTTCAATCCTACTGTGCACAACAGTTGTTCAATAGGCTGAGAACGACCGTAGGATGATGGGCATCACACTACTGGTCCGTTATGTTTACTGTTCATGTCTAGAAGGTAGCCACGGAAGCCTACTAAACTTTTAGGGTTTGCCATGGCATACGTTTAATCATAGTTCAACTTCCGTATGAATATCTCGAGCATTGACTTAGATGAGCTGCTTCTTGTTTTTCTAGAATGTCGAACATTATCATTGCTGTGCGATCTTCTTCAATTTGAAGTGTAGGAACTGTGTGTTGAGTCAAAATTTTCGTTACTGTTCTTTTGTTAATGTTAAGGATATATGATGTACTATCCACTTCTGTGATTTTTTTTCTCGCTTAGGGCTGACAGGAATCATGCGGTGTTCTTTACTGTGTATTATGGTTTGGGATGGCGTTTTGGAAGAAAATCGTTCAATGCTGTCTAGTCCAGATACTTTGCACATAATGTATTTTTTATCGAAGTTGCGGAAACACAGTTGCCGATATGTGTGACAAACTTATTTTAACAACACGCAGCATCTACAAGAAAATTGATGACAACATTGGCGTATTTCAAATGCTGGAGCTACACATCCTAGTTGACATTTGTGCCTATCGATGGATCGTGGACCGAAGGAATTGTAAAAGCTAATAAAAGCTCTCGGCGTTGATCAGTCCCTGAGCGATGTGCCATGCATTCGACCTCAATAAGTATTGCTGGAGGTGATTGAATGCATATCTGGCCTTTACAATGACTCGCGGTGGCCTGCCGATGTATTGAGTCAGTGCTGCTATCCTCCCAGATAAATCTGGTACCAATTTGCCGACCCCGGAAGGATGGAAAGCTTGGTGTGCCATGGGCGCAATGATCGATTCCACGTGCGTGTCGCAATGGCGCCTCCAACCGCTGGACCACACGCGCGAAGGAATTGTAAATGAAATGATTATGTAGGAGAGCAAATGATGATGAGGGAAGGGCAACAGCGAGCTCCAGGGCGTCGTCAGAAGCCAAATGACGGTTCTAGTGGGCGTGGCTACGTCCAAGTGGGTAGCGTCGGTCGCAGTGTCAAGGCTTGGGTGGCGAAGTCTAGCCCCAAACAATGAGACATACCCAACAGCTTGGCTTGTGGTGTGCCTGATGGCTATGAGATGCTGTGTCTAGTGGCGCGCCCGATGGCAAGAGTGGGATGTGGATTCAGGGCACGCAAGCAAGCGTTGTGGCAAATGCAGTCTTTATCGAGTTATAGAATGTGTTTACTAGATAGATAGAGAATTCTCTATCCAATATAGGAAATCTGTATAGGTGGAGGGAAGGGTTTAATGAAGGATGTCTTCTCGCACTGAATATGCTGATGAACAAATGAACAAGCACTAA
>MQTX01000112.1:403902-435700 GCA_009735665.1 Angiostrongylus cantonensis | reverse complement strand
GCAATCGCACCCTACAGATTAATTGTAGTACATAAAACTACAATTTTCTATCACTTGACTCTCATTTCGCAGCATTTCAATCGTCAAGTGGTAAAGAACTATATTACAGAACTATCAAATAGTAAGATCACGACGAAGAATCACTTTCGAAAGCCAAGCAGAGACAACAACTAGTCGACAATCTCTACACTATCTAGTATTCACTACACCCGAGTATTCTCACCACTGAACTACTACTAAGAAGTGAGTGGCTCAGCGATCACTACATCACTGGTGCATCAATCGCAGCCACCACTACAATCATAGCATATAAACAAGACGAAAACAGTCTAAAGTAATATAGAGTTGGGCACGCGTAGTGCTGTGGTCAGAAGTGCCTTGCAATGCACTGGGTTCCATCCCTCTCCACAGCCTCACCAAGCTTTCCTATCTCTCCTGGTTTGGCAAATTGGCCCCAGACCTACCGGAGGATAGCAGCACCGACCCGATACATCGGTAGATCACCGCGAGTCATTGAATAGGCCAGATATGTATTCAGTAACCTCTAACAATTCTTACTAAAGTCGAATGCATGACTCATTCCTCAAAGATAATCAACACCAAGTGCATTACCCTTTTTATCCTTAGTACAAAGTTCATATAAAAAAGATAACTTGACAACTTTGTTTAATACATTTGTATAGATTGTTCGGCTTATGCGGAACTAGTATTCACTACACCCGAGTATTCTCACCACTGAACTACTACTAAGAAGTGAGTGGCTCAGCGATCACTACATCACTGGTGCATCAATCGCAGCCACCACTACAATCATAGCATATAAACAAGACGAAAACAGTCTAAAGTAATATAGAGTTGGGCACGCGTAGTGCTGTGGTCAGAAGTGCCTTGCAATGCACTGGGTTCCATCCCTCTCCACAGCCTCACCAAGCTTTCCTATCTCTCCTGGTTTGGCAAATTGGCCCCAGACCTACCGGAGGATAGCAGCACCGACCCGATACATCGGTAGATCACCGCGAGTCATTGAATAGGCCAGATATGTATTCAGTAACCTCTAACAATTCTTACTAAAGTCGAATGCATGACTCATTCCTCAAAGATAATCAACACCAAGAGCATTACCCTTTTTATCCTTAGTACAAAGTTCATATAAAAAAAGATAACTTGACAACTTTGTTTAATACATTTGTATAGATTGTTCGGTTTATGCGAAGTTCTTATGAAAGTTTTATTTAGCTAAGTAGCAAAACTGGGCTACACTTGCACGCGACAGGAAAAAAAGGAAGATTCACTGGCTCCCGTTCGAGTCACTCGACGATCAACGGGACTACAGGTGACAGGTGATGCGTCCCTAGTGGCGCACTTAGACTCTCAAACCCTACAAGAGATCAGGTATATCGCACCTGAAGTCATGCAGTCACCGTCCCTGCCATAAGGTCAAATTACGCAATTTGTTGTTTCACATAGACGGTCATATAGGCGGTTGCGATCTAACTGACGACGAAGAGTATTCGGTGGTATTTCAATTATCGCTACCGACGCTTTTAGATCTGCCCTTCTTGAGCATTGTTTCATCACTACACCTATTTCATCGCTAATAAAGCTAATAAATGCGGAGGCTAATAGAAAGTCGATCCTGGTAACTATTCCAAGATTGAGACTGAGGCTTCTGGAATTGCAAATTAGCATGAATGGTCTTGGTCGCCATGACAAACTAAGACAGCCGCCGATCCTGATCGTTCCATTCTAATCTGTGAGGCCCAATGTTACGCTCATCAGACTTTCTTCTACCTCCAGTCTTAGAGTTAAAATCTCCAGTGCTGACGATAATGAATGCATGGTCTGCTCTGCAGAACTTTTCCTAGTCCATATAGAACGCTTTTTCTTCGTCATAGTTTGATGTCGGCGCATAAGCTACGAATCTCTTCAAACGCAAACGTGCGATTCAATTATACACAAGCGGATTCTTAGTTATTCGAATGAATCCATGTTCATGGCCATACACGTGTTGACGAGAACGCCGACGCAGTTTAATCCTCTGCTGTCGCATGCTCCGAGGTACCGTTCTTTTCCGGTGTCATAGAGCGTTGAATGGGTGGAATCATTCCGTTTCATCCAGTTCAATGGCGCCGTAGCTTATCCTTCTCCCCACATGATCATGTTTTCTATTGAGGACTCAAATGCAAATTAGCATACATTGCAGCTAGAGAGCATCACCTTGGTCCTTCACGATCTAGGCAGCCTAAAATGGTCCTAAGATTTTAGCACTCGCCCTCTCCGTACTCGTCCATTGTAATGTTACTGCATCGGGGACCCTTTCAAGATAAGGAAAATGAGGGCCATTTATCTTACTGCTCAGCACTTCATACCCAAGTACAGCTCGATGAACCCTGAACGCAGGTAGACTTGAAAGCTTTGTAAAACTAATTAACGAAAAAATTTCATGTTACTAATAACATGACAAGTCTAGAATCTTCATACTATTTCAGCTTCAAAAAAAGTCAACCTTCAAATTGTTCGTGTAAATCGTCTACCAGTCGCTCCTCATTCTTTCGCATGACTCATTCACGCCAACACCTTCTAGCATGCGTAGAACAAATAGAATTGTGGCATGAAAAGGTGGGGCAAAGAGAACCTATAAAGAAACCTCATTATGAAAAAGATTTTCCAAATTAAAATAACTAGTATAACATTTCAAAGAACAGGAAGAAAAACCTGGTCAATCACCAGACTTTGAGTGGTACAATTTTATGTGAAACTTTCACTCTTTCAAGTATTCTGAACCAAACGTTAAGAGCCGGTGCCTATAAGTAGAAATGCGGAAGCGCATAAAACAACTCCATCATGTGTACGACCTTGATTGTTAACCACCAAGTCACTCGAGCGAAGGCTAGTGAACTGTCTTTGTCCTCGATGAGGGCCAAAGATTGTGAGTGGGCCTTGGTTGTTTGACGGATACTAAAAGCACGAAGATTTTGGTATGACATTTTTCAAAAATTTTATAACGAGAAAGCTGAGCTGTCGAAAGCCCGAGTGTGGTCTATACTACTCTCTAGTTCATTGTCTCCTTATCACAAATTATTGTCCCTATTCATTGAAAGTTCCAGGTATACGTAGGATATGTTCTTACCAAACGACGACCAATTCAGACTAGTCATCTCAACATGGAGGTGATCTTCATGAATTGGATTTTCTTCTAGTTAGATTCTACTCTTTTTTTTCATGGTTTGTTGTGCTAAGTAAATATTGTCGCCGCTTCAACAGAGGTGTTCAAAAAGTAGACAATGTCGTCAGCAAAATAAGATGTTCGTATTCGTCTAGCGGAGCGCGTAGTGCAATGGTCGGAGGCGCCCTGCAGTACACATGGAATCGATACCCGAGCCCTAAGCTCTCCAAGCCTTCCATCCCTTCGTGGTTGGTAAACTTGTACTAGATTTGTCTGGGAGGATAGCATCACTAGCTCTGTGCATCGGTAGGGCACCATGAGGCATTGCATAGGCCAGATATGCATTTAATCACCTCCAACGATGCTTAATGAAATTGAGTGCAGGGCGCATTCCACAGCGATTGATCAACGCCAAGAGCTTCATCCTTTTATCTTTATAGGATTCGTCCATTAACGCATACCCCATTGTTGTCTCCGTTAAAACTGCTACTCTGCGGTTAGCTTCTTCCCCGGCGGGCAACGAATCCTACGATTAGTCGACCGAGCGCTCGAGGACGATGTAATTAGCCTTCCTAGTGTTAATGTATTGAATAAGAATTATTAGAAGTTTGTGGAGAACGCAAGAAATATGGTACAAAACAATGCCTTAACTCTACTACCTATTCTTTTTCTGTAAGTACTATGCAAAATACAACCACAAGAATGCTGAGATATGAGCAAAACTCGAGACCTCACATGGGCTTCGAACAAGCGATTACCCTTCCCTGGGGTTCAGATGCTATCTATTACACCAACCGAAGCCTTTGCCTTTTTCTCAGCCATGTTTTTATTTCATCGGTACTATCAGCATTTACCCATAAACGTGAATGATCTGAAGAGCAGAAATGGGCATTGAACCGAGTTAGGTTAAAGGTGCTGCTCAGAGAAGGGCAAAGCAACGGCCTCGGTGCAGGGGATAGCACGTGAGTCCAACGTGAGGGTAATCACGGGCTTGAAGCCCAACTAAGATTCCAGTTCTGCTCAAATCTCAGCATCTTTGTTGTTGTACAAGATAATAATGTGAACCAAACAGCATTTACTTTTAAAACAGAGTTTCTTCAGCTATTCAGGTGTGTACACCACTGAAGGTTAAATTTAATGAAAGTACTGCAAACCACCACAAAGCGCATAACTCTCTCTATTCTTGTTGAGCAAACACGAGGTGTCACTTTATCACTTATTTTTCGTAAAGCTGACGTTTTCAGCTGAATTAGCTTTCTTCAGAGCCCAGAAAGCTCAAGTTGACTACAATCTACCCAGACAAGGACCTCCATAAAGAGTCGGTCTTAAGAATTACAAAGCACGCATTCCCTGGTGCCAAAGCTTTCTCCATGAATGAACAGATCTTTGACGGAAGCAGGTATTTATGGTTCACAGAGAGATGATAGAATAACAGGCCACAACATTACAACGGCACCACTGCCGCAGTTCCAAAGCAGGATCGTGCACGAGGTGTCGAAGTAGCGTTGTGTTAAAGAACAGAGCAACGGCGCTGCGTATGCGACGCGTCAACATGTAAACTACCTATAATATAAACGCGTTGAGGAGATCTTCGAATGCTTAACTCTTCTGGAGTTATCAGATCTGGGCTACTTAACCCATCCTGATGTCTAGTGGTGGGAATGGCTTCTATTTAGGCATATAATTATACGTTTTGTGTTGACATCCTTTGACGTAAACTACGATATGTCGACCATTACTCAGATATGAGCAAACCCTTGGGTAAACCCTTAAAATCCTGTTGTCAAACAGTCGGTTCTTATCTTTGATAAGGTTTTGAGCGGCTGAGGTTTTCAAAGAACGTGGAAGACAGCAGTGATATTTGAAAGTTAGGACTAGCATTCCTCAGTGGCATTAAGTTGTTTAGAAAGTTCACCTCACCCTAAATACTAGCGGTTTGCGTCTTTGCTTTTTTCATTGGTAGCATGGTTGGTTGTTTTTTCTTCTAGTTTTCCTGTCTCTCTGTTCTTCCAGTTTTTTTTTTCGTTTTCTATGACTATTGCTAGCGTTGTAAGTCGTCTAAGTATTAGGACAGTAAGTAAAGATTTTTGCGAATTAAACCGGCGGAAAAAGGATATCTTCCAATACTCATTACTTAGGCAGCGTGTGGCGCAGTGGTCGGGGCGCCTTGCAGTACGCATGAGATCGACTCCTGCGCGCCTGACCCACCAGGCCCTCCATGCTTCCGGGGTCGGCAAATTGGTACCAGCCTTGTCTAGGAGGATCGTACCACTGGCTCGATACATCGGTAGGCCACAGCGAGTCATTGTAAAAGCCAGATATGCATTCAATCATTTCCAAACGATGTTTAATGAAGTGGAATGCATGGCATATCCCAATGGGATTGATCAACGCCGAGAGCTTTACCCTTCTTTGCTTATTACTTACTAAATGCCATTTCGTCAAGTACAGTGAAACCTTATTCCGATCGTAATATTTCTATGAACTCCTTCCTTCACATATGTCGCACATTGACTCTTTTTTGTTTACCCTCAGCATCTTTTGTCATATTTTACTGTGTTACCTTTAATACTTGTTTTCAGCGTACGGATGTTGGTTCGCTTTTTCCAGAAGTCTCTGAAGAAACGGCCACTCATCACACATGTAATTGCTTCAGGTCAGATTCAGTTCTGTTAGCGAACACCTTTACGATTTTTGAAGTGGATTCAGGACGATATCCCGTCGAACAAGTAGTTATTTCCACACTTTAGGAGCGATTTCTGGTGCTGGTGATGCGTTCTGTCAAGTAGCGTTTGAGAAACGAGGGTTAAAAGCATACGATTTTATGAGGACTGGTCGATTTGTAGTACTATCATCTTTCTTCATTGTAAGTCTTTCTATTTGATGTGATTAGATATAAGTACACTAAATAGGATAGTGGACTTATTTCTTTGAAACTTCCAATTCGGGAAGCAATATTTTTCACACTGACTGTTATTTAACCTCAGTACTAATAGTCAGTACCTTCTTGGCTTATTAAGCATAAGGTTAATAAAGGTCTTTACCAATGTGTTTGCCAAACAAGTGTTAGTTCAACAGTCCACGAAGGTATTTCAATTCTGATTCTTATCAGTTTTCTTCCTATCTGTTTTTTGTGTGTGAAAGTGGTCATGTTGGCAACAAGGATGTTCTTCTTGTTCTGTTATTCTACAACTGTGGTACTAGAAGAAGAAGTAGTAATACGCAGTAAATCAAAACGTTAAACATTGTTGAAACACAGTTATAATGTACTGCACACCTACCACTGTTTGTTTATAGGCACCGTCTCTTAACGTTTGGTTTAAAGCACTAGAAAGAGTGAAAGGTGATTTGAAAGTCGTACCTTTCAAACGTGTGGTAATCGATCAGGTAACTTGGATTTTTTTGCTGAGAGTTATGGTAGCCATGGGACAACCAGATTTGCCGTTGAAGCTCTTTACAGTGTTTTTATATTACTGAAACATTATGTGATCCAACGGCTTTTTCTGTACTGCTTGATTTCTCCGCATGAAACGGAGAGAAGAGGTTCATATGTGATGAGCAAATATTTTATTTCAGATTCTTTTTTCGCCCTCATTTAATGCATTGATTTTGTTTATTCTGCGTATGCTAGAAGGTATTGGAATTAACGAATCATACAAAAAGATGAAGAAGGATTGGCGGACCATCTACGTCAATAGTTTGAAGGTGAGCTTAGCCGTTCTACGTAAAAATATACTTACGTACTTGGACGATAACTTGGACCGCCTGTCCTCACTGATTGTGCGGGCCCCAGCACAATTTCGGTTTTTCGGAGTTTTGCTACCTTAGCCATTGTGGTTCCCTGGAGTCCCGAAGTCAGCCAGGTCAAAGTCTGCTCCAGGTCGTCAACACCACAGGCGATTCCCGCCCTTGTGGATAAGAGGGAGATTTTCCACCATGCGACTAGTTTGATACCAGAACGGTGGTGGGTCCTGGTATGGGTTGATTCTTAGCTGGGTTTCTTAATGGAAACGCCGGACTCCTTCTCAAGTTAAGAGACCCTACCAGAGGGATGAGTCTTCCTGTTGTACACCGTAACCCGACACCCAGGAAAACCTCCCAGCCGCGATGACTTGCTAAACCGTAGGGTGGTCTTGGAAATGTAGCGGTTCGAAATTTGCACGAGGTAACTTAAGGTTTTTTTGCGGTGCGGTTTGCAAAGATCTGACCCTTTTGCCATTGACTTGCATTTTTTAAGGTTTGGCCAGCAGTTCAATTGATCAACTTTTATTTAATTCCTTTGAATATGCGTGTCATCATAATACAAGTGGTGGCGTTTTTCTGGAACAGCTATTTGTCGTTCAGAACGCAAACGGTCGTCGATTCTAATTTTCATCCACTTTGCTGTTAGTTGTTTAGATATTGGTAGCCGTAGTTACTGCTATAGACCGCAGTGAGTTTATCTTCAGTCATGGAAGGTCTTTGTGATAGTATTTGGAATACACTGTAGTCCTAAATTAAGGGATTTGATTTTACGCAAAATTCGTCGGTGAAATAATTACTGATATAAATTGGTCATTTTCGTGAACACCTGATTTATACTTGAAGAGACCAAGACCGCTATTGTGTTATGAACAAGGTCTCGTCGACAATTCTATGTTCAGATGGTAAATAGATTCGGTTTTCACTGTTCTTCATGGTTAACGCTGGTGTTATAGCAACTATTAGTAAGCAATAGTCGATGTTTCGACGGTTTTGCCTTCTCCAGACCATCCTTATGTTTGTTCAACATGAGCAACAGTGAATTGTTAATCAATGACGGAATTAATAGAAAGTCGGTGTTGAGATTCAGTTGTGTTTAACTATTAGGATATAAATTTTTTTTGCCTCGATATCCGAAGGCCTATTATCGGAGAAAAAACTTACATTGCTTCAGTTTATTCTTCTGTTTATTTTTTCTGTGAATTATTTCAAAGTTGCGAAATTTGGAGTGTTAGATAATGATTCTCAATTCATACTAGATCGTGTCAAGAATAGTGGCCGATTTGAGTCGCAAGATCAAAGTGTTAAAACTCAGTTCAAATAAAGTTGTTTTTATCAAAATAGGAGCAAATAGGATCTGCATATGTTTTGCAAAAGGGTACGATTCTACCTTTCTTGGTAGCTTAGAACTATACAGTTCTACAAGTGGCGAACTTTATGATGACACTTCAGGGAGCAGCTTTCTTAGCAGGGACTTTTTCTTGTTTATAGCTGTCGAGGTTCTTGGGAAAGGTGGTAATTAGTTAGCAGGTGGTTCAGTGATAATGAGACAGTTTTGGACCCAAATCCAGTAAGTACTTGAAATTATTTGTACAAAGGAATTTTTTGTGTTTCATAGATTTAATGGCACTAGTTCACTAGTTTGGTCATTTCGCCAAGATATGAAAACTTTCATGTTTTCGCGATCTGACCGAATGGCGATGTATTTCTTGAGTAGTTCTTTCACAATTTTTCGAATAGTTTTGAGAGGGTTAACTTCAATTGTGAAATCCCTTCATTGTCTGTTGCAGTGTGCATCGATAGAATCCTTAGCGACACTAACGGCCATTGTTTTTGAATCTTTCTCATAGTTGTGAATTTTGCTACTTCTGGAATTCTCATGTGAATTTAGCCGATTCTGCTTCGATCTAATCAGAAATTTGTAAGACTTTTTGTTTGTTTGCACATTTCCGCAAATACTCAACAAATGTTACATGACGCCTCACTCTTTTTCTTCATTTCTGTTTCTTTTCTTTCTTTTCTCCCTTTTCTTTTTCATTACTTACTTTCACTGTTGTTTTTTGTTGATGGTGTTTTGTTTCATGCTTTATCTTTATATTTGATTATGCTAGGAACTGTGCTCAGAATGAACAGTACAACCGTATTTGAGATACGAAATTATTGTTGCTGAAAACTAGAAACCTCTTTTTTCAACAATTTAGCAATTTACGATTACCCTGTTTCTTGTTTAATAAGTGTTCTACGTTGAGTTGATAAGTGAAAAATTCAGAACGACGGTACTATAACCCAAGCCGGTATTTTAGTTATAGCAGTCTCTCAGAGGCTGTGTGTTGTTTTCGGTTTGTTTCCAAGTTTATCATGAATAGTAGTGAGTACCTTCTGAGGAATAAAGGTTCTAGCTTGTTTGGACTAATTTAAAGATTTGAAATTAGGGGTGCATGTGTGCCGTGGAAATTCGCAATTGATGTTCATAACGTAATGTATATCTCAATAGTTGTCGAGTAGTGAACAAATTCCTTTTTCCCATCCACCATGTGGATACGCAAGTATTGCGCCGACATGCTAAAAACTTAGTTCACTGGTTGTGCGGACACCAGCATACTCTCCATTTTTCGGAGTTTTGCTCATTTTTTGGGAGAGCTTCTTATAGTATTGATTTCTATTTTAATTGAGGTCTTTTGATGTGTGTCGTTTGTGGCTGGCTTTTGGCTATGTTCAATATTTGCCGAACCTTTGTTATATAATATTAGTACAATTATAACAACGCAGCGAAATCAATGTAAATATATACAAACGCTGTGGGCAAGACATTAATTCAATGCAAACCTAATATGAGGAGTAAGGCTATATATGATTACTATACAGAGCTAAGATGAGAACTAAAATGATATAGTATATTAAAAGTTCTTACAGCCAACAGGGAGCGGTTAGTCTAGTGGTGATAATGTCGTTCATCATGAGCACTGTGCAGGTTTGACCCCGCAACGGCCTCACCGAGCCTCTGCTCCCTCTGAGATCGGGAACCAAACTTATTCGCGAATATTTCGCTCTTCGCAATCAAACTACGAATGGCCTAGCCTAGCTTTCCCAAGACTCCTGAGAGAATGGATTCGGCCAACACTTGACGGTATTTAGAGAAAAGACGAGGATCCTAAAGTGGCAGTCGAAATCACACATGAAAATTACCTTCGAAGACCTTCGTGGATGGTGGACATAATCGGATCGAATGTAAGAAGTGCTTGTATCCGCATAGTAGATGTGAAGATGGGTCGTGTAAGAAATTTTTTTGTAAAGAATTGCAGTCAGCTACGAGGAAAGATCTCGCAATAGGTGGACTTCTATTCATGACACCAAGAGAGTGCGGGAATGGCTTCTGTTGCGCTGTCGTTATAGCGGGATCAGACCTTTCGACATGCGTGTTCTTGAAATATTATTCTTATTCGCTACAATTTTGAACTTATAATGTTAGTCTTCGGTTTTTTTTGCAATGAAAGCCAACATAAAATCATTATGGAAAGCAAAAAAAGTGCTTATGGGTGCCCTTAAATAAACCCGGTGTCGTTGGTTTGATCCTGCGCTCAGAGTTTACGAAGCTGTGCATCAGTCCTGGGTAGCCAGATTGGTACCAGACATGTTTGAGAGGATGGAAGCACTCATTTGGTACATCGGTTGGCTACCGCAAGTTTTTAATTCCAAATGCATATTCAGTCACTTCAAACGGTGCTTTGAAGGTGTGGAGCATTGCGTATCCATCAGTGAATGGTCAACTTACTTGATACTCGATACTTGAATGACCCGTCCTCGCTGGTTGTGCAGACCGCAACATAATCTTCATTTTTCGGAGATTTGCCGATTAAGCCATTGTAGTTCTCTGGAATCCTGACGGCAGCCTGGCCAAAGTCTGCTCCAGGTCTTCACCACCACGAGCAATCGCCGCCTTTGTTAATTAGGAGATTGCCCACCATGCGACTAGTTTGATATCGGGAGGTGGTGGATCCTGATATTGGTTTACTATTGGTTGGGCTTCCTGATGAAAACAGCGGGCTCCTTAGCTTGGAAGACCATGCCAGGGGATGAATCTCCGCTGCTCATAGCAATCACGATGAGGCGGTAAACCATTGGGTGATGAACACCAAGAGCTTTTTGACATTCATCTGACCCTTTAGAATGATAGTCTTCTGGATAGCACTTATCTAAATGTTGCATTGGGAAGTACCTGGCGTATTTCTACGTAGTACTGTAATCAGTGAAGCTCAGCATCTTACCATCTGTTCTTGTCACTATATTCTTCAGGAATTTCTTTCCTTAACTTTTTTCTTCTTGGACCTTGGACTTGATCCCAGTTCTTCAGGAACTCGATCTAGATACGAACCAAGGTTGATTCGTTGCAATTACTTCATTCTTCTAGAGAAGTACGCACACATTCGCGAGATAAGCATCTTGTGTACGATAATGTTCAATAATCACTTAACCTTTCGGTACATCACCCTAAATCGCAGGGACCATTTTGGAAATCATGTCTTCTTTTATTAACTACAATTAAAAAACTAAAAAGAAAATTAATACTGATATGTATGATTCGCGAATATTTCGCTCTTCGCAATCAAACTACGAATGGCCTAGCCTAGCTTTCCCAAGACTCCTGAGAGAATGGATTCGGCCAACACTTGACGGTATTTAGAGAAAAGACGAGGATCCTAAAGTGGCAGTCGAAATCACACATGAAAATTACCTTCGAAGACCTTCGTGGATGGTGGACATAATCGGATCGAATGTAAGAAGTGCTTGTATCCGCATAGTAGATGTGAAGATGGGTCGTGTAAGAAATTTTTTTGTAAAGAATTGCAGTCAGCTACGAGGAAAGATCTCGCAATAGGTGGACTTCTATTCATGA
Source organism: Angiostrongylus cantonensis (assembly GCA_009735665.1). Lineage (NCBI taxonomy): Eukaryota > Metazoa > Nematoda > Chromadorea > Rhabditida > Metastrongylidae > Angiostrongylus > Angiostrongylus cantonensis. The sequence goes on along the minus strand of MQTX01000112.1, from coordinate 423,899 downwards.
CACCAAGAGAGTGCGGGAATGGCTTCTGTTGCGCTGTCGTTATAGCGGGATCAGACCTTTCGACATGCGTGTTCTTGAAATATTATTCTTATTCGCTACAATTTTGAACTTATAATGTTAGTCTTCGGTTTTTTTGCAATGAAAGCCAACATAAAATCATTATGGAAAGCAAAAAAAGTGCTTATGGGTGCCCTTAAATAAACCCGGTGTCGTTGGTTTGATCCTGCGCTCAGAGTTTACGAAGCTTTGCATCAGTCCTGGGTAGCCAGATTGGTACCAGACATGTTTGAGAGGATGGAAGCACTCATTTGGTACATCGGTTGGCTACCGCAAGTTTTTAATTCCAAATGCATATTCAGTCACTTCAAACGGTGCTTTGAAGGTGTGGAGCATTGCGTATCCATCAGTGAATGGTCAACTTACTTGATACTCGATACTTGAATGACCCGTCCTCGCTGGTTGTGCAGACCGCAACATAATCTTCATTTTTCGGAGATTTGCCGATTAAGCCATTGTAGTTCTCTGGAATCCTGACGGCAGCCTGGCCAAAGTCTGCTCCAGGTCTTCACCACCACGAGCAATCGCCGCCTTTGTTAATTAGGAGATTGCCCACCATGCGACTAGTTTGATATCGGGAGGTGGTGGATCCTGATATTGGTTTACTATTGGTTGGGCTTCCTGATGAAAACAGCGGGCTCCTTAGCTTGGAAGACCATGCCAGGGGATGAATCTCCGCTGCTCATAGCAATCACGATGAGGCGGTAAACCATTGGGTGATGAACACCAAGAGCTTTTTGACATTCATCTGACCCTTTAGAATGATAGTCTTCTGGATAGCACTTATCTAAATGTTGCATTGGGAAGTACCTGGCGTATTTCTACGTAGTACTGTAATCAGTGAAGCTCAGCATCTTACCATCTGTTCTTGTCACTATATTCTTCAGGAATTTCTTTCCTTAACTTTTTTCTTCTTGGACCTTGGACTTGATCCCAGTTCTTCAGGAACTCGATCTAGATACGAACCAAGGTTGATTCGTTGCAATTACTTCATTCTTCTAGAGAAGTACGCACACATTCGCGAGATAAGCATCTTGTGTACGATAATGTTCAATAATCACTTAACCTTTCGGTACATCACCCTAAATCGCAGGGACCATTTTGGAAATCATGTCTTCTTTTATTAACTACAATTAAAAAACTAAAAAGAAAATTAATACTGATATGTATGGTCAAATGGATAATAGAATTTAAGCTGCCAAAGGACGAGGTTTACGCTTATACGATAATTCCTCTTCGTACATCCATTTGCACTCTATGGGAGCCAGTGTCAAATTTTGACAGTAGATAGGTTTATCGCTCACTAATGTAAAGTATCTGGACTTTAAGTTTCAATTTTGAAGTGTTCCAAAATGTTTTTTATAACTTCATTTGTAAAACAACCGAAACTCTAAGGAGGTTCAACGAGAGGCAGATATAAGTTGATTGAATATGAAGGTAAATCAACTGAAAACTGTTAACGACGAAGCTATATCTATAACTAGTTTAACGGAAGGCCTGCATAGCATAGTGGTTAAAATGTGCTATGTAATACATACTTGGTTGTTCGCTCGATCCCAATCACTACCGCTCCGATGTTGGCAGACTATTCTTGCATAATTGGAAGCTTGGATTGCCCATTTTCACTATTAGTGACTATATGACGTTTTCACTATATTAGTTTTCACTATTAGGGCTACTCGCGTGTGGCGCAGTGGTTGGAGGCGCCACTGCGGCGCGCACGTGAAAATGCGCCCATGGCCCACCAAGCCTTCCATCCCTCCGGGGTCGGCAAATTGGTACCAGACTTGTCTGGGAGGATAGCAGCACTGGCTCGATACATCGGCCGGCCAACGCGTGTCATTGTAAAGGCCAGATATGCATTCAATCACCTCCAACGATGCTTAATGAAGTCGAATGCATGGCGCATCCCTCAGGGATTGATCAACGCCGAGAGCTTTATCCTTTATCCTTTTATTAGGGCTACAGCACATTTTCTTTTGTGTTCGCACATTCGTCCTCCATGGTGGTGGTCTTGTTGGACATGGTGAGGTCCACAAGGTCCATCCTGTAATCCTAAAATATTTTCTGTCTGCAAATGGAGATGGTTAATGATAGCCAAGAACACTTTCGCCCATCGTTTGGGTGGTCGTTGGAGAGACTCTTGCACTCTTTTAGTGCCCACTCCACTGTTCTAGGCGTTCATCTGTTGTCCATTTTTCTTATCATATGACCAGCTTGTCTATTATGCCAAATAAAAAAAGGGATAAAGCTTCCGGCGTTGCTCAATACCTGAGAGATGCGCCATGCATTCGACTTCATTAAGCATTGTTGGAGGTGATTGAATGCATATCTAGTCTTTACAATGACTCGCAGCGGTGTACCGATGTATCGAGCCAGTGCTGCTACCATCCCAGAAAGGTCTGGTACCAATTTGCCGAGACCGGAGGGATGGAATTCTTGGTGAGCCCCGGTGCGGGGATCGATCCCCTGTTTGTATTGCAGAGCGCCTCCGACCACGGCGCCAAACGCGCCTTTCTTTGTTCTCTTCCACATGCTTCACTATCGTTGTATATTTTCTTAGATCTCGAAGATGAGACAGATTTCGAAGATCTGAGCTAAATGTTGTGTGTCGGATAATTCCGAAAGACATTGATTAGGAGCTCTGTGGATGCTCCGCAGAATGGTCGGACAGGATAAGTGCACTTTATGCATCGGTGTGTCTCAAAAGTCATTTAATAAGCCAAATATGTATTCAGTCATCTATACGTTACTATGAATGGAGCTGAATGTACGTTGTGTCAGTAATGTGTTCTTCAAAGTCAAACGATTTGTGCTTTGACCGCGTTAATTCGACCAATTTAGGAAGCAAGACCCTGCACTTTTCTGAAGGAATTCAGAAATATCCATATTGCTAAAGACCTATGCAATATATTTTATGCACTAGATTACTTACAAGAGGTGTACGCTAGGTAACAAATCAGTAACCATCGTCTGAAAAGGTATGAACTCGTTTGAGGCATTTTAGTTTTGCTGCATGGATAAGAAGCCCGCTGGTTAAACTCGCCGTGTTTTCAAAGTAATCATCTACTAACGAGAAGAATCCATGCCCATGAAGTTTAGTAACATAAAGAATTACATTCTTAAAATCATGAGTTCAAGTACTACAAAAAGCTATTTAAAAGCGGGAAATCAAGTAATGGCTAATGGATAGCCTCATTTTACTTCTTTGAAAGGATAGTCTTCTAGTGACAGTGTATCTGCAAATGGAGTTGTGTTCAACGTCGACAGAGATTCGAACCGTACAGATGTTTTTTGAAAACAAAATCAAGCAGAGGAAGTGTACAAAGATTGTGAACAGCGAAATGACCGAAGAGTCCACCAAGAACACGTTACAATCAATGACGGCTATGTACTTGTTCCGCGACGCTCTTAGATTAGAGAGAGAGAGAGTAGGGTACTCGTCTCTAGAGCCTCGGACATTTAGAGCTTCAAACATTACACATGAAATTTTTTATTCCATATGACCCGTCTTCACATCTACTATGCGGATCCCATTACTTCTCATATTCCATTCGTTTCCTCGTGTCAGTCATCCACTAAGGTCTTCCAACTTTTAGGTGCGGCTCTGCCTGCTGCTTGAGGATTTACATTTTATCTTATATGTTGTAGAGTGCTCTTCGAATCGATTCTCATTGGAGTTCTGAGATACTCGGGCTGCAGCGTTCTCAATTGAATTGAAAGCAGAGATAGTTTTTTTTTTCGGACAAGTCCGGTAGCAATTTCTCGACCTCGGAGGGATGGATGAGAGGCTTGGTAAGCTGTGGCCAGGATCGAACCACCACCGTGCTCGCGACGATTGGCATTACTTGTACTGTGATGTTCAACCTTTACGTATGAAATAGGCCTACCATTGGGTATTTGGCCTACCAATGCCTATGTAGTATGCTTGCGCATGCGATTGCATCGTGAACATAAATTGAGCATACCTGAGTTGTTTTTGAATTTTTGATGTTACGGCACGTTGGAACAATTCTTTATTGTGACCGAAGTAACGACGACTTCACCTTCTTCAGAGCTGCAGTAATTCAAGACGGTTTTCCACAGCCAGACGTTCTCGTGAGGTGAGACTTGTCAGTTGTATCGAATCAAATCCATTGGGGTGGAATGCTACTCGAGCAAAGTAATCTCACTGGCAGTGCTCTTTTATACCGAAGACTTTGAAGTACGCGTTACGATCCTCGCACAGGAGACGAAAACACAAGCGCGCAAAACACTGGAGGCGTTCTGGATTAATTCCAGAAATCCGAAAATGAACCGCAGGGAAGAATGCCTCGTTATCACGCGTGATATTGGGCAGTATATAAGCCTACTATTTTGAGGGGAAGGGCACATTACGATTCCATGTGAGTTCTGTGCGGTTGGTCTCCACTAGACATACTCAGTGGAAGCCTCATAGAAAGCGGTGGGTGCGCAAAGTTGTATTCATTGTGGTTGAAATCTTGGTTTAACGTGTTTTCTTTGTTTGGTTATGGAGGCGTTTGACCGAGTAGATTGCTGTCAACTTGACCTTTCCAGGTTCTGAAGAAGGCGAAGTTCGCCGAAACGTCAGCTTACTTGTGAATAAAGAATAATAATAACACCTCGCGTTTGCTCAACAAGAATACAAAGAATTACTTGATCAATGCCGAGGTTAATAGAAAGTCGGTCGTGGAAGATACCGAATAGTGTTAATTTATTTCCATCCAACACGATCTGCTTTTGTTAACATTTGTCTTACTATAGAAACCAACTCTTTTCAATGACTTACTGCTCAAGTATGATATTTACAATTGAAAAAAACTGAGCCAATACGGTCATTTTCATTGCTTATACACTAGCACCAAGTAACGACGAAGATAAAATCTAGTCACCCCTCACAGTCACTAGTCAATCAAAACGAAATTACTAGTACCTTGACTTCAAGGCACAAAATCACCATCGGAGAGTTCGATGCCAGGATTGATGGCAGAGAAATTCTAGAACTACTTTGAATGGGATTTCTTCCTACATAGAAAAAAAATAGAACGCCGCAAAATTTAAGGAAGGAAACATGTTTGTATCACAAATGTGGTTTTTCTTTGATCTATTTTTTGGAGAAATACTATTATTAACAAGAGCAGTGAGGAATACAACACACTCATCCAACACTTACGACAGTATTTTGTTGTCAAGTAGACTTCTAGAAATATTTAAGCACAATGTCCTCACAACAGCTTACCGCCCCTCGTGTCTGGGAGGTGTTCCTGAGTGTCGGGCTGCGATGTACATCAGGGGATTCATCCCCTGGCAGAGTCTCCCAAGCTGAAAAGGAGTCCAGCGTTTCCATCAGGAAGCCCAGCTGAGAGTAAACCAATACCATGGTGCACCACCATCCTGGTATCAAGGTTGCATGGTGGCAAATCTCCCTCTGATCCTCAAATACTACGACTGCCTGTGGTGGTGAAGACCTGGGGCAGACTTTGGCCAAGCTGAGCTCGGAATTTCAGGAAACCACAATGGCTTAACCAGCGAATCCCCGAAAAATGGAGATTTTGCTGGGGCACGCACAACCAACTAGGTCGGGCCATTCAAGTATCAAGTATCATATATTACACCCAGTAACATTGATCAGCAAAAATAACTGGAATACGGAATAGTGAGAAATGCAGGTATACAGATAAATTTATCAAAGTTAATTTATTGGAGGTGATATATTAACCTGACTTGCACTGTAATTTTTAAAAAAAATTATTAACTACAAAGAGTAGATATAAGTTACTGCTCCTTAAATAAGGTACATAATAATACGGATAGAGATACATGTAAATACAGATATCCAATAATAATAATAATAATAATAATAATAATACACGAGTACAGAAGTACACCTATGACAAAATGGTAGCGCATAAATCACTGTTTGTCCCAGAAAATTGTTACTACGGAGTGCGGATCAAGGGTGACATGAAGGTGATGTCCTGTGACAGCGTCATGAATGGAAACAGGAGTGAGTGAGGACTGGTTGTTCAGTAGAATTACTGTACGGCGACCTCAAATGTAATAACAGAAGTTAGTGGTGGTTCCTAATCATTGGGTTATCATGTCATTGAAATCGGCAGGCAGCAATTCACATCATTCCTAATACTGACTACCTACCCTTTCAACGTCTTTTCCTCAGTGCATCTTAGAAGTAATGCTTTTATTTTTCACTTCAACCATCTCTTAAAAGAAAGAGCACCCATTATTTACCAGCTGGTAATCTATACTCTATGCTTTTGTGCGAGCTACTTTTGGAACACTTCTTCTCAGCTGCCATTGTCACTACCTTGAATCCTTCTTTCATATAACTATACAAAACGCATTGTTATTACTTGAGCATACCTTGGTACACAACAGAAGTAGCGAGTACAGTGTGCGATCCAACAATGTCCGTGCCAATCCTCACAGCACCCGATTTAATGAACTTGCTAAAGAACATCTGACATATTACTCACTGTTCAACATCGCTGTTACGAGAGCATGCATCCAATATACAAGAATAAAACTTAATTAAGCTTTACTATGCTTCCATCCCTCCGGGGTCGGCAAATTGGTACCAGACTTGTCTGGGAGGATAGCAGCACTGGCTCGATACATCGGCAGGCCACCGCGAGTCATTGTAAAGGTCAGATATGCATTCAATCACCTCCAACGATACTTAATGAAGTCGAATGCATGGCGCATCCCTCAGGGATTGATCAACGCCGAGCTTTATCCTTTATTTTATGCTACACTGAATGGGGTAGGTCGTTAAAGCATATGGAAACAGTTGACTCTAGCGGTAAACTAGTTTCACGCTGGACCAGAGGTGACACCTAGGAAGCTTGTTTTTAAACCTAATATAGGCGCTAACGAAACTGAATCACAAAACTCATATCGATCTAAGCTGCGAATTGCTTAATGACTACAATTGGCTTTGTTCTCAACATGAATGATAAGCAAGAAAGCAAATAGGTTGACAATTACGTACCTGAAATGTCCCATCGCGTAAAACATAGGTTGCTTGTAGAACTCGTCTGCTGTCGCGTTTACAATAATTGGTGAATCCACATAATTGTTCGCCCAATTAGGCCCACCTTTTTCATTCAGACACATGTTCCAGTCAGTCCAGCCGGCTACGAAATTGTTCAGGTCCTATGGTAAAAATTGTAACTAAAAAACAATGGAACTTGTTTTTGTCCACTACTCAGACATGTCAAAGTTGTATATTGTAGCATTAGAACAATCAACATTGAACCACCATTCGAGGACTAGAGTCATAAATACCGTGATTATATCTGCAGCGTACTTTTCCGCCCGATACCAGTCGCCCATTATAGGTCCACGAACCAAAAGCGCACCAGCACATGCCTGAAGATAATAAATTATATTTGATTGGCTGACATATGAAAAACAATTGTTGCTCTGGAAGTACAGAAATCCTAAGTGAATCACACTGCCTAGAGCATTGTTGAATTCATTTGCTTACATAGAGTGTCAAGCACTACGAATCACTAGACAAGTAGACCTATTTCAGAGTGCGGAATACCAATACTTCTTTACCTCTGTGGCGAGTATGAATTTATCTGGATGTTTGTTATGAGTCATCGTGAGTACCGCTGCCGGCATAAGAGTGTTCAGATACCAGTGCACTCCAATTCCATCCACATAGTTGCTTGCGTTTGGATCGCCATAAATCTTTAATCAGTGACGAATTAATCAGTGATAGTGCGATCTCTAATGTGACAGCATCTTTCCAATAACAAATTATGACCACAAATTCAGAAATCGTGACATAACTTCTATATAAAGCATCGCTATCTGGCTGGACGACTCACCGTATCAGCCCAGCCCGGCAAAAAAATCCTATTATCATCGAGTGCCATAATTTTCAGATTCATAGTAGATTCTTTGCTTTTAAATAGTGGACCAAGAGTAACTTTGACGAAATCCCTGTTTTAGAAGCAATCAAAAGACAACCAGACTTGTTCACTAGCTAGAAATACCTCTGCATCTGTGGAGTGAAAAACATCGTTTGCCATTTGTACCCTGGTATAGCACCAGTTGAAGGCTCGTTTTGCATGGTCATACCCCAAAATGGAATGCCATTCTTGACGTATTCGTCGAAAAATCTGTGACAAAATAACGAGAAAATAATACCGTTGAACGATTACTCCGGAATTGCACGTATTTCGAAACTGTGTCTACAGGAACGTGTGTAAGCCAAAATGGATTATATTGTCGTTAATTAATTCCTATGAAGAAGCTTGAGATCAGAACTGACTTCACGAGATAAGTAGCATACGAACGATAGTACTCTCCATTGACTTCACCTTTCAATGATCCAGCACCCTAAATAGCTTAAACTCTTGTTGGAGGTTCTCGAAACTTTTCCTAATTACGTATGAAAAAACTAGAAAGCTACTAGCTGATACGTATGGTGGCAAACGAACGACGCTCACCTTCATACGACCATTCGTCTTCATCCAACCGGGTGCACTCCATGGTGATGCAAAAAGTCGAATATTACCACTAGTTAGGTTCATTGCTGACAAAATGTAAGGTATCTAAATTCTAGGCTTCAATTCCGTTCGATATTTCATTTCAGCGCTCAATAACCACTTCATTTAAAACCATCGAAAAGTCCAGGGAACGTCAGCGTGTGATAAAAAGAAAGTAAAATGAATGTAGCGAGTACTTACAATAGAAAATGGCACCGATAAAACTGTAATTGAACTTTTACAGTAACCAAGTGAGATCCCTAACTTTCCGAGTAGTTCTGGTAGAGTACCCGTGTTTTCAAAGGCTCATGCAATATAATTCACATAGTACATCAATGCATGAACCGCACACCAGGAAATAGGAAAAGATGAAGAAATTCGAGATTTAATCACATTGAATCACCTTGTATTTAAAATCTTCATCTGCTAATGAGAATTTCTCCATTTTTAGATCACCAACTTCGTCGGCATAGCTGTACTCTCTCGTAGAGAAATCTGTACTTGCAATAGGAACCCGTGCCAAACTGTACCGAATGCCTGGATGATAACCTAATCAAGTAGTGACGTCATATGGTTTTACGTTCACAAGTGACCAGCATTTGTTCTCTGCTTTATCATAAGAAAAGTCACATCAAATAACTTAACTACGTCATTACTATATAATAAAACAGAACCAACCATTTTTGCCAAAGTAGGATTCCAATAGCTTATACCTAGTGTGTTCACTAAGCGAATCCAGATTGATTCCAACTGAATCCGTGAATGCTCCACCGAATCCAATTATGGACTGATATTGTTTTCCTGCGTCGACCGCGATCTTCACGCTGTCTAGTAAAAGAAAGAACATTCCTTTCGACTTTCCAAACACAGCTTTTGAATCACTAAAGAAATTGTGCACTTATCAGAAACATTTTCCGTGGAAATTGGTAATAATGACTTTTCAAAGCGCATTCCAGCACGCGATGAGACGTACATAACGGCTTTCCCACTGGGAATTTCGATAACAGGCTAAAAAATTGACCTCGTGTTTTTATTAAAAAACCAGCAAAATTTATGAACCTTTACAGTTTACATTTCTGCACCCGAAATTTTTCTTGCTAGACCTGCTTTACAAATAGGCTTATTATATAATTCTGTCGCAACATTGAGTTACTTACCAACATGTTCATTCATGTTAACTACACCAATTTCCTCAAGTTTTAATTCCATGTATACTTTTCCACAGAGCGGATAGCACAGTGGAAGTGATGCCGGCCACCACAAGTGCGGTGCTGCTTCGATCCCGCTCCAGGTTCACACTAAGCCTCTTGTCCATCCGGGGTCGGAAAGTTGGTACCAAACTTGTCCAGGAAAAAATCTCTCCAATGCAAATCGGAACGTTCCAGTTGCTCTAGTTGTGTTATCTCAGGACTACAGTGGGAATCGACTCGACCAGCATTCAACGACATTTGTAATGAAAGGAAAGTCCTCAAGCAACAGTCGAAGCCACGCATAGAAAGCTGAAAGACTTCTTCGTGGATGATGGATACGAGGAAACGAATCGAATATGAGAAGTGCCCCGCACATTAGATGTGAATGCGAGAGTAGAAAATTGAAGAAAAAAACTTACGTGATTGGTTCTATCTATGTGCAGCAGAAAAATAAGAGAAATTCAACCACAGTAATGCTGAGATATATTCGCAAAACGTGGACTCCTGGCCAGATCGAACCACGACTTTCCTTTCCGGAGGTTCGTGCATTAAACACCGCGCTGCGAAGGTCCTTAATCTGCTTTCCTCCCAGCTAGTTTTCTACCTAGTTGCCATCAGCAATCACCCCTCAGCGGGATTGATCTGGGGAGTAGAACTCGGCATTGAACCCAGTTAAGCTGACGCTGTAGTCGAAATCACAATGTTAACCCTTTATTTTCTGCCTGCTATAATTTTTCACGACAATGTGTGATGTGAATTACAACCACAATGATGCTGAGACATTCGCAAAACTTCTACCCCAGGCGCTAGATCGAACCACGATTTCCCTTTCCGGAGGCTTTTTACGACAGGGTGTAATGTGAATTACAACCGCAGTGATGCTGAGGCATTCACAAAATTTGGACCTTGGCCTAGATCGAACCACGATTTCCCTTTCCGGGGCTCGCACATCACAGAGTGCGCCATGGAGACCCATTTTCTGCGTTCCACTCAGCTAGTATTGTACCTAACGTTGTCATCAACAATCAATCATAAGAGAATTTCACAAATCACCTCAATATCATCGCAGTACGTCGAATTACAAACACATACAATGTTGACGTCGCTGGATTTATACGTTTTTCGGGCACAGGATTGGTCAGCTAGAATTTGAAAAATCTCACTGAATGAAAGTGTAGATGCGTTGTTTTCTTGTTCAGCAATCGCGAGGTTGTTGTACAGCATACATTTACTTCCATAGAAAAACACAATACAATACAACACAACAGTAGCTAACGTTCCGGCCGTATCGCCTTCTTCAGGGCCTGGAAGGATATGCTGATACACAATTTATTATGCCAAACGTTAACCGTTACAAAAAAAATAACACTTAAAAAAAGACAAAAAATTCCATGGCAATTACATGATCAACAGCTTCTCGAAAAACTCACCGCTTTTTACATGACTTACGTGTATTCGCATATGATTGACGACTGCGCCACCCACATCAGAAATTGATCCAAAGATATGGGGCCAGGTCGCGTGTGACCTCTGGGCATTCCTCTCTTCTATTCATTGCACGATTTTTGGCATTTATCCAAAAAGCCTCAAGGAGTTTGCGCGTTGGTGTCTTAGCCTCCTGTGCGAGAATATTGACTTTAACTTCAAAATCTTCTTCTCTATGCCTTTGTATCCTAAACGTGCCTAGTGAAGAACTTTATCCTGCTTTTCATTTGCCATCTAGGTATTCTTTTATACGGATACACAAGGGTCTGCCCGTTTCGCCAATATATTCATCTCCGCAATCATTGCAAAAGATCAGGAATATCGCGCCTGAACTCATGCAATCACCGTCCCTGCCGTAAGGGCAAATTTCGCAATTTGTTGTTTCGTATAGACGGTTATAGAAGCGGTTACGAACTAATTGACGACGTAGAGGATCCGGTGGTATTTCAACTAGCGTTACCGATTCCTCTAGACCTGCCCTGTTTAGGCATCGTTTTATAGCTATGCTTATTTCATCGCTAATAAAGGCCAATATAAGCGGGACTTTCTTTTGGTCAAGTGTTTCGTTTGGGCGCTTCGCTCTCCTTCTACATTTATCTCGTGCGGTGACTATTTCGTAGCCGATTTTTGGCATTTATCCAAAAAGCCTCAAGGAGTTTGCGCGTTGGTGTCTTAGCCTCCTGTGCGAGGATATTGACTTTAACTTCAAAATCTTCTTCTCTATGCCTTTGTATCCTAAACGTGCCTAGTGAAGAACTTTATCCTGCTTTTCATTTGCCATCTAGGTATTCTTTTATACGGATACACAAGGGTCTGCCCGTTTCGCCAATATATTCATCTCCGCAATCATTGCAAAAGATCAGGAATATCGCGCCTGAACTCATGCAATCACCGTCCCTGCCGTAAGGGCAAATTTCGCAATTTGTTGTTTCGTATAGACGGTTATAGAAGCGGTTACGAACTAATTGACGACGTAGAGGATCCGGTGTTATTTCAACTAGCGTCACCGATTCCTCTAGACCTGCCCTGTTTAGGCATCGTTTTATAGCTATGCTTATTTCGCTAATAAAATCTAATATTTCGCTAATCATCGCTAATAAAGGCCAATATAAGCGGGACTTTCTTTTGGTCAAGTGTTTCGTTTGGGCGCTTCGCTCTCCTTCTACATTTATCTCGTGCGGTGACTATTTCGTAGCCATTGGAGATGGCTATTTGCCGAGCCAAGTCGCGTGATTCTTCCTTTAGTTCCCTGGTTGTGCACACAGAGGTAGCTGTTCGAAGTACTTACTGAAACTAAGAAAAACATCCTTGTCCATTTCCCCTTTTCCCATCCATCACACACAAAGAGAGCGCTTGTGAGAAATATGTTTCTGCCATGGAGTTTTTCTTCTTTTTATAAATGTTATTAAAATGTTTGGCCCACTAAATTGTATATCAGTATATCCTTCCAGGTTCTGAAGAAGGCGATACTGCCGAAACGTCAGCTGCTGTTGTATTGTATTGTGTTTTTCTATGGAAGTAAATATATGCTGTATAACAACCTCGCAATTGCTGAACAAGTAAACAACGCATTCATATTCCAATGCCGAGGTTAATATAAAGTCGATCCGGGGAACTGAAAATGTAAAGTTAGCTGGAAGGTTTCATAGGAAAGGAGTTACAATGAACAAAGTACACAATGCTGTGGACCACACTGCAAGAAAAGTAGGCCACTTGAAATTACGCTGAAAGCAAAAAGTATCTGATAGCAAGCACTTACATGAAGACGTTGCTCTACTCACCTGATGTGAATTGAATGAAGGCGAATAGACAAATAACCACCAACATTCTGTCCTCAATACGATCGCCTCCCTAGTAAGAGTGTAACCACAAGAAAAATAAGTTATATGCGGAAAATGTGAATTTCAAGATATGCTTTTGTCCATTAGTATACGTCAATTCGTAACCATAGAGTTTGTGCCGTTTGGAAATTATGTCCAAAGGAAAATGCCGAAGGATACGGCAATTTAAAAAAAAAGAGAAAATAATTACTGCAAACAGTAAACGGCACCAGATAGAGTTAGCTGATAGAACAGAATGAGCAAATAGAAATCTAGATACTTATTTTCTGGCAATTTCCAAACATAGCCTCAGAAAACAATAGGGGAAAGGGCTGAATTCGAGGCGGTCTACTGTACACTGTAAACGCTAGGATTGAAAAAGATAATGCGCGTTATACATTGTATGCCATGCATTACATGCGCAGACGATTCTCATTTTCAGCTTCAAGCCAACATATCGCAATTCAGATTTTAATAACTGATGGAAAAACCATTACAATCTACAGATATCTGATTACAGGAGAAAAGTTCTTTAGGTTTACCACGATGATACTGTGATCTACTTAAGTCCACAACACATATTTTTTTCAGTCTATTACTACAAGACTCGAATTTCGAACAGGAGAGAAAGTGAACAAGCAGAATTTCGTCCATCATGATACAATGGTGCTCTACAATGTACTGCTCATGCCTGCATATATCGCTCTTCGTTGGAAACTTCAAAAACTTAGATAAAAAAGATAAAAGCATAAAGCTGTCTCCGTTGTTCTAAAGGATGCGCCATACATCTGACTTTATTGGTCGTCGTGTAGATGACTGAATGCATATTCGGCGGCCTTTTACAAAACTCGCGGTGGCCTACCGATGAGCCAGTGCTGATATCCTCCAAGACAAGTATGGTACCAATTCGCTGACTATGGAGACATAGAAGGCTTGAAGAGCCAGAGGCGTTGGGACCGAACCTCTGCAAGGCCCCTTTGATCACTACACTACACGCGCCTCCAAATAATATTTTTGTTTTGCAGATGTTGTCAAGTTTTTAAGATTTCAAGCACTAGGCATATTTGAATTTGGAAGCATACTCTTTAAAGGTTATATACGCGATTAATGAGACTATTCGAAGCGCCATCTATAAATCTATAATGTTCAGAGCTCCAGCACCTGAAGCACACTAATGATCGAGAAATCTTCTCGTGGAAGAACTAACTGTGGACCCTACGTGTAAGACAGTACAACTATATACCAAATCAGGAACCAAGAGCTTTTATTTTCTTGGGTGATTAAGCTAACGTATCGATACATCAGCAGCTGCACGTAGTACAGTGGATAGGGGTCCCCTAAAGTGCACACATGGTCTCTGGTTCGATACCGATCTAGAGGCTTCATCACGCGATTCATCCTTCCGGGATGGGCAAACTGGTACCACGAATTGTTTGGCAGGACACTACCAGTGACTTGATAGATCGATAGGCAACAGCGAGTTACTGCGCAGGTCAGATATGCATTCAATCGTCTCCTACGAAGTTTGATGAAGTCTAATGCATTCGGGAACTTTATTCTTTATCGACACATCGCGAGAACAAATAGTTGTAAGACGATCGCATCGAATCACTGGAGCTCCGAAGAAGGGGAATGCGTCGAAATCCTAGTAGTCGCAAAAACCTTTTTATTCCAACCACCAGTTAACCTAACTATTCAAGAAAATCTTGACTAGTTATGCCAAAGTTAGATTAAAGTCGATTTCTAAAATATTGAAAGCTCTTAGTTTTTAGTTATCGGGGAAAATAAGTAAAACAGGGGCGAGGATAGGTGGTTAGTGGCATCATTGATCAGGAAACAAAATGAGCTAGTTCGATCTCTCCACAAAGCCCTCCATCAATACCTGTAGAAACAGCTTAGCACGACTACCTCCAAGTCTACAAGGAGATTTGACTTGACCAAAATTCTACGATATTCATAACGAAGAGGAAATCCTCAAGCAGCACCTAAAAGAACACGAGTTCGAGTGTTCGAAGACCGCTATGGATGATGAATGCGAGGAAAACGAATCGAATTCAAGAAGCACAGGTAGTCGCACCGTGGATATAATGACGGGTCGGGTAAAAAAAATTATGTAAAACAGTAGGAGATCCATCTAATTTAACAAAAACACTTTCACTTCCAATTCACAAAAGCTGTTGATTGACCGCGATGAAGATCTGGAAATGCTCCAACGGAGTTACACCATTCTAGTGGCGATCATCGCAACCACCCTTAAGAGAAATTCATGAAGAAAGGAAAATCATGAATTGGTGACTGAAAGCACAGAGAAATCGAAAAAGTCTTGACGGTAACATATGCGAGATGAAAGACAACGAACCGAATGTTGCGATCACCATGTTTGTTTTGATCACCATGCTATGTTACTTAGGCTCATGTAAAATTTTAAAAAAAAAAGAGCAGCATTCTATGGAAATTAACAAAAGTTCCTTATATACTCTGTCCGGGATGTCAGGTTGTTTCAAAAGAGCACAGACCAAAGAAAAGTAAAGAAATATCAGAAGCACGCTAATTATTCAATGAAAGTAGTAGAGCACTTGACAAAGGTGTCGTGTGGATGACAGACAAAAATTGATTTGATAGACGGTCTGTGTAATCTCTATAATCTACGAATCTACGAAAGGCGCGTGCGACGCAGGAGTCGGAGGCGCCCTGCAACACACACGTGGAATTGATCCACGCGTCCAAGGCCCACCAACTCTTCAATCCATCCGGGGTCGGGGTCGGCAAATTGGTACCAGACTTGTCTCTGGGAGGATAGCAGCACTGGCTCGATACATCGGCAGGCCATCGCGAGTCATTGTAAAGGCCAGATATGCATTCAATCACCTCCAACGATGCTTAATGAAGTCGAATGCATAGCGCAACCCTCAGGGATTGATCAACGCCGAGAGCTTTATCTATATATATAATATGTATATATATTAGTTTTTCTCCTTTTTTTGCCACACCACAAACTTCAAAGTATTTCAAAAACATAAGATGAAAGTACTACCAAAATACATTAGAAAAATCCAATATTGGAGCGGAGCAAAAAATACAATAATAGAAAGGGTGCGTTAATTGCTAGATGGACCATGACAGCGGCATGAGTTTTGTAGATGCTAAAGCCAAATGGATTTAGAGGTAAGATTCTAAGCGTTAACAATCAGGAAGGCCAACTTTCTGCTAGAGATTCTCGAAGTTTTGTAGCACTATAACTATCGAAAACTGCCAGTAGTTGTCAAAAACACTCATCTATGAGACAACTGACTTTGTTTTTTCAAAATCTTGAAATTCATGCAGTATTCCGTCACATAGAATGCTTAATTCTTCTTTTCTTTCATCAATGTTGAAATTGATCGAAATCGCTTATGTCCTCAAACCTCTGACGAACTTTTCAATTGTTGACTTTTTTGCACAAAGTGGTAGACTTTCAGGTTGCGAATCTTTTATTTGGTAAGTAAAAAAATAAAGCATAGAGCTCTCGGCGTTGATCAATCACTGAGGTATGCGTCATGAAATCGACTTTATTAAGCGTCGCTGAAGGTGATTGAATGCACATGTGGCCTTTACAATGAGTCGGGGTAGGCTACTGATGTATCGAGCCAATGCCGCTATCCAACCAGACAAGTCTGAGGTACCAATTTTCCGACCACGGAGGGATGGGGGGCTTGGTGAGCCTGGAGAGAGGAGGTCGACCCCATGTGTACTACAGGGCGCGTTCGACCACTGCGTTACACGGACTTGATTTGGTTACCTCCCAATGTTCTTTACATCCACAGCTACGGCACTTATACTAACGTGATCTATGGTGCTTATTTTTTATGCCCCTTATCATAAATCCTTACGTTATTTTTGTTCTAAAAGTTCAGAATAAATGGTTGTAAATGCCGCAAACATCACAAATACGAGTGTAATGTAGTTCAAGGTTTCATATCCTAAGTAGTGTTTCCCAGTCTGAGAAGAGGTTCATCAATAGAACTACCCGTGGCCATAACTTTTTCAAAAACAGAGAGGCAAAAGTGTGTTATAAGCAGTGCTAAGTTTTTGGTTCCATTTGAACAACGGAGCCCAGGGATTTTATGTACGGCAGAGATGCACAGATAATTCACTGGTGCTCGCTCGTTTCATTCAATTGCTTTTACGTGACAAGGGGTGTGCAAGAATCCACAGACACGTTTAAAGTACACAAAGACATGCAAGACTCGTGTACCTAGGCAGAATTAAACGGACAAAATGAAACCTAGGAAAGAAAAAACGACCACGATGTCAACAGAAACATTAGCCGGGGCAATTTTTACAATGCTATGCAGCTGTCCTTTGCAAACACGTGTATCTGAAGTCCACAGATCAGCCACCGTCACTAGTTTTAAACCACAAAGTAACCATGTTATAGAAACGATAAATATTAATAGTGAAGTCCTGAGATAATCTGATAAATCTCGTTGTCACTTAGATTAAGGTGGGGCGCGTACGGCGCAGTGGTCGAAGGCGCCTTGCAATACACATGGGATCGACTTTCGCGCCATAGGCTCAGAAAACCCTCTACCCTCCAGGGTCGGTAAAATAGTACCACAGTTGTCTGGGAGAATAGCATCACTGACTCAATGTATTGGTAAACCATCGCAGGTCATTGTAAAGGCCAGATATGTATTCAATAAGCTTCAATGATGCTTTATGAAGTCGAATGCAGTGCGCAGTTTGTTTAAAGGCAGCCAGCTTTATCCTTTATCCTTTATTAAGGCGATCTCTCCGCTGAAATAGTCACGATCCGTTTAATTGACTATACAAAATGAAAGGCAAAACAATTTTTTATTACAACTGCAGCCTCAACTTAACTGGGTTCGTTGCCGATTTTGGCTCTCCAGATCAATCCCGCTGACGGGTGATTGCTGATGGCAAAAGGTCGGTGAAACTAGCTGAGAGACAGGCGAGACGAAGGATCCGTATGGTGTGATGGTGAAAACGTCATTCCCCGGAAAGGACAATAGCGCGTTCGTTCCCACCGCAGACACCTGCGGTCCGGAGTTCTGCAAATATCTCAGCATTACTAACGTGAAAGACAAAACGTCCGGCGTGGGTCAATCCTCCAAGGATGCGGCATGCACCCAACTTTTTCAAGCATCACTAAAAATGATTGAATACATATTTAACTTATATCATGACTTGCGATAGTCCCCTCCCAGACAACTCTGGTACCAATTTGCAGAGCCCTGAGAGGTAGGTTTACGAGCCCTAGACGCAGAATTGTACCAAAGAGCATGTGTATTGCAGAGCACCTTTAAACGCTGGGCTACACCACACCTCACTCTTGACTATAATGCGAAAAACTCAATGTTGCACTCTTAGTGTTAATACTTGGATATGTTCGTTAAAAACAAAGAGCCAATCTCCTGGTATGCCTTCCCAGATCAATAAAATGATCCAATTTTTGAGCTAGTAACATCTGCAAGATGTTGCTAATATCGAGCTATCACTGCATCAATATTTCATAGTTGTTGCAAAGGCAAAATCATAACGATTCTGTAAGTAGCACACTTGGCCCTCTAAAACTTTCCTTACAAAACTCGACATCACCTAGTGTGCAGATCTCAGTCCTTCTTTCGATTCTTTCGACTCTCTCTGGATTAATTCTTTCTACTTCTGTTTAGCAAACACGAGGTGTTACTTTAGTTCTTTATTTACGTACAAGCTGACGTTAAGGCGGATTTCGTCTTCTTCAAAGCTTGGAAAGATCAAGTTGAATGCAATTTACACGGCCAAACGCCTCCATAACCAAACAGAGAAAATGCTGAACCAAAATTTCAATCACATTTAACATAGAGACTTTGTACACTCACCACTTTCTATGAGTCTTCCACTAAATATGTCACGTGGAGACCAACCTCGCAGAGTTCACATGGAATCGTAATGTGCCCATCTCATCAGAAAAACAGGCTTCTGTACTGTCCAATATCACGTGTGATAATGAGGCATTCCTCCCTGCGGTTCATTTCGGATTCTTGGAATCAATCCAGAATGCCTCGAGAATTTCACGCGGTTGCGTTCTCGAGTCTCTGCGTCCTAGGCGTGCCTAGTAGAGTATTTGGTTTACGTTTGCCGACTAGGTGCTCATTTATACGGATGCAGAGTGGTCTACTCGTTTCGCCAAAATACTTGTTGTTGTTCGCGCCTATTTAGCGCCTCATCCCTAGCTTTTTTCTTGTCTGGATTACTAATAATCACATGCCTGCTTGAGAAAACGGCAGAAATTTATGGATAGAAGCTGAGACTAATAGACAGATGGTCCTAGGAATTCCCCTCGAAATCCTGGAATAAGGGTGCCAGGACGTACCACGTTTTTTTCGACACAGATTTTCTCCAACCTCGCTGGATCAAAGAGTTTTCGTAAAATTCCGGTACCAATTCCTCGAATTCGATAGAACAGGAGTTGCTCCGGTGGTGGATAAATCACAGCGCACTGAACGGGTCCTCTCCCAGCGCGCTTTTACTGCTTGGCCTGCTTGTTTAACTATACAAATTAATATTGACCCACCAACTATTCTCCTCTAAAGTTGATCCTCCAAATACAAAGCACAAAATTGTTCCTTCGTCATACACTTCATCTTCTTTGCGAAATTTTCGTTCCGTTTGCTTCGTAGTGTGGCGCGGAGTAGTTTCATTTCGATGCCTCGTATTTGTTGGCTGTCCTCTGGTTGACCGCATATCTCGTGAAGTCGTTTCCGTTTTATGAACTTCGGCACGGAGGGTCAACTTTGGAGGAGAATATTTGGTGGGTCAATATTAATAGGCAATTCTATTAGGTCTAATGCCAAAATAGTTTGCAGCGAAAGTTTGAGAATCTGTTGATTAATTCGAGTGTCTCGGCTTCAAGAAACCATAGAGAAACGAACTTTGCTAGGAGA
>MQTX01000112.1:331039-393161 GCA_009735665.1 Angiostrongylus cantonensis | reverse complement strand
CTGGATCAAGAACTATGGTGACGATCTGTACCTACAATGCACGTGCACTTGCAACCGAGTCCTCGATAGAGTCCGCAACCGCGAACTAACGTCCGAACTTGCGAAACAATGCAGACAGGCGATAAAAGAAGATTTTAAAGAGAGAAGAACAGTAGTAATGGTCGTAGCTACAGAGGGTGGGAAAAGCATTCGCAAGACGGTTAGTTACAACGTCGAGAAAGGCAATAGAGAAAATCATTCAGGAATACTACTCAGATCTCATCGATAGTCACGTCCACCTCCCGTCATATGAAATAAAAGAGGATGGATATGTTGTACCACCAGTTCTCCCTTCCGAAATCCGACATGCCATTTCTTGGGTGAAAAATCGAATAGCACCAGGTCCGGACAGGATAAGATCAGAACATCTCAAGAACCTTTCTCCAGTACTCGTAAACACACTGGCTCGGCTCTCCACACGTTACCTGTCTGCATGCAAGATCCCTACTCAGTGGAAGACCAGCAAAACCGTGTTATTCAACAAGGGCGACCTACACGATATAGGCAAGCAACTATCGCCCAATCTACTTGTTGTCCGTCGTCTACAAACTTTTCACTCGAGTCATCTTAAACAGGATTGACAGAACAGTAAACGAAGGAGAGCCATGTGAGCAAGCAGGGTTTGGAAAAGGATTTAGCACGATGGACCACATTCAAACGATAACAAGGCTCTTTGAAGTATTGCGAGAATACAAAAGACCGCTCTGTTTCACTTTCATCGAATTACAGAGGGCCTTTGATTCAATTGACATAGAAGAAGTCATGGAAGTCCTTGGTAGTCAAGGAGTTTCTACCCAGTACATAAAGGTTATTCGTGAGCTGTACAAAAATTTCACAACCAAGATTTCACCATTCTACAACGATATTAACGATGACGTCAAAAGAGGAGTTAGGCAAGGCGATTCTCTCTCACCAAAATTATTTACCGACACGCTTCAGAACGTCATGTGAACATTGGAATGGGATAATATGGGAGTGAAAATCGACGGTCGGCAGATACATCACCTTCGCTTTGCTGATGATATCGTTCTTATAACACCAGACATTGCGTATTAATGATAACCAATGGACAACAATCGTTAGTGACTGGATTCCTCGGGATGTTAAACGCACTGCAGAAATACCACCAACTCGATGGTCAAAGATCTTCACGAAAAGCCTAGAAGAGAGATATGATACTCGACGAGTCTCTAGAGCAAGCATAACCCACTGGGCTACTCTTGCACGCGATAGGGAAAAATGGAGGATTTACCGGCGCCCACTCGAATCACTCGACGATCAACGGAACTACAGGTGATACTGGTGATACAGTACGAATTCGAAAGTTGTATCGTGATCATTTTTAAGGTACAGAACACTAGGCAAGTTTCTTCGTTCCATGGGCGAAATACCATTTAAGATTTCCAAAGAAGACTAAAATAACACTGCATCTGGATTGATATGTGATGTCTGTCTCTAGAAGTTTCTAGAAGTACAGTTTACCACGAATTCTAGTCATAATTACGGCAGTTCATCCCCAACAAAGGCTAACAAATCTTTCTGGAAAAGCTGGCTATGGCTTTGAGATCTCATGCTTAAGAGATGGTAAATTCTTCATGAGGATTTTCGGTCTTACCTAAAGTCAAACGGTATCAAACAAAATATGACATTATTCGCGATCTCCGTGATTCACCGTAACACTTTCGCTTTTAAACAACGAAACCTTAGGTCTTCTTTCAGATCTTAATGGTGCCTATACTATAACCAGCACTTTCTGAAGAATCCCTCAACCGATGGGCTGTGAAATAATGGGATTCGATTTGACGAAAAAGGACTGCATGACACCTTGAGCAGGACTTTTTTCCTTGATACCTTAGGATTACCTCAGCAACATATTTCAGCTCATTTTGGTGAGCAACGATTAGCATAAGACCGCTCTCAGGCTCTTCAAAGCTTGAAGAAATACACTTCAAAGCGACTGAACAAAGCCAGCAAAGCCATCGACACGTTGGCAGTCAGGAGACGAGTGCTGATCACCTTTGTAAGCTTGAGATCGACAGAAAAGTCCGAAGACGGAGCAATTAGCATAAATTTCATTTCATACCATACTAGTACGAAGCACAGCATTATATAAATCTGTGAAGACATTCGTGAACAATGTCGCACAAAATGATCATAGAGAGTGGGCGACATAGACAGCTGGAACTCACCATAGCATTCAAATGTTACACGAAAAAGTCAAACGAGACTATACCACTTCTGTCATTAGTATTGGTCTTATCTTACTTCAAAAGCTCCAATTATTTCAAAAATAATTACCTACTAATAGCTGTAGCTTAAATGAATTGTTTAGTCAAAGCACGGAGAATTTTCGCGCTTCGCGCTCTGGTATTATAGAAGCGGTTGCGGCGCGTTTATTGGCGGGAATAGATCATTCAAAAATTGTTCATGTTTGAAGTCTACTTCTTGATTCTGGGGTTCCATTCTGCAATTATGGATTCCAAATTGCTGTTCTCAGCGTTGAGCATGAGATCCGAAGAACTCACCATGGATGAGATGCTATCATGTCAAAAGGATGGACAGAAATCCAGTGGTCACTATCGTAAGTAATTTTGCCACTGTTTAGATTACCTTTTTGATAGTTATATCAACTTCTTTTTGTTTAATACTTGCCTTCTGGGTGTTTTGGAATTGAAAAGGGAGAAATCGAAAGAGAATAATAGCATGGATTGGACATCTCTTAATAACTGAAAAGATCGACTTTCTATAAACCTCGGCATGGATAGTTGATATATATGTTTATATGATCTTATAAACTGGTCTTCTTAAGCTGATCTGGCGTTGGTATAGGTCTCCGTTGTCGTTGTCGCTGTTGTTGCCTTTGCTGTTGGTGTCGTTGGTCGACGGCGACGTTTCGGCGATTTCGCCTTCCTCAGAGCCTGAATCTACTTTATACAAGAATACTTTAATTATTCGGTGGAAAAAACTAAAGTATTAATGAAGATCAAACCTTTAAGTAGAAGCCATATTGATCAAAAAGGCTACTTACCGCGGTGTTATGTGTGGGACTGCCCGCGTGTTATTCACGTGGAACGACGAGCAAGAGTCACCCATAGGTCAAAAAGCCATTTTGAAATAAGGCGCCAGGTCACGTGTGATAGTAAGGCATTCGTCTTTCCGGTTAATCTTTGGATTTTTGAAATTTATTCAGAATGCCAGAAGAGTCTTGCGCGTTGATGTTTTTGAATCCTGCGCTAGGATCCGGCACTCCAAGGTCATCGCCATCGTGCTTTTGTGCCCTGTGTGAACCTAAAGTATGTAGCGACAACGTCAACGAAAACCTATACCAACCTCGCATCAGCTTAAGAGGATCAGTTAATAAGGTCATATAAATAACTATTAGCATGGATTGATTTAAACCGTAACGTGCGGTATTGATACTATGGTGTCCATTTTCAGCTTAATGCGTTCTAGATATTTTCTTTCACCTCTCTGTGTGTGTTCATTCGACAGCTAATTGAAATCAGATCCAGATAGTGGATTTAAGGCCAAAAAATCCGTTTTCGGCCCTTGAAGATTTATGAAAAAGCGTTTCTTTCTCTGAAAACGAAAAAGTTTTCATAGACCGGTGAGCCGATTAACAGTTTCCTGTCGTTTCATTCTGGTCGTTATATTTACTGCATGCAATTTATGATTGCAATTTATTTACGATTAGTATAATGTTAGATTTAAGATTATTGAAGGCGTGTGTAGGGCAGTGGTCGGAGGCGCCCTGCAGTGCACGTGAAATCGATCCAGCATCAGGCCCACCAAGTCTTCTATCCCTCCGAAGTGGGAAAATTGGTGCAAGAATTGTCTGGGCGGACAGCAGCACTGTCTCAATACATTAGCAGGCCATCGCGAGTCATTCTAGAAGCCAAATATACATCCAATCACCTCCAACGATGCTAACGAAGTCGAATGCATGGCACATCCTTCACGGATTGGTTAACGCCGAGACCGTTATCCTTTTAGCTTTTAATTTATGATTATAAAAGTATCGAGTTAAACTCAAATACTTTCAAATTCCGAAGGCTGTGCATTTCCAATGTGGACCATAGTAACAGCTACTAAATACTAGTATACGTTTCTCTCATACCTATAGAACGATAGAGCAAAATCTCTTCCACAATCCTTTGGTATTCATGAGCTCAATTTATTGAGAAATTTTTTTTACCTTCAAAAAGAGAGATCGCAGCCAACAAGAACAAGACGCTAGACGGCGCGCGTGCGTTAGAGGTGAATCAGGGAAAGACCTGGTTATAAGGTCGCACATTTGTTATTATTTTACCTTAGCTTTATTTTTCTGTAGGTTTTCGCTAATAACCACTTCTAGGCGTTTTCCTGTCGATAACTCGTAATTGTGATTGAATACCTACCAACTTCTATTCAGTAATATACTCATCGAGAATTCGTTGAACAGCTGCTGTTTCGAGTGCTGTCGTTTTAACTTTAAATTTTCACTAGAACTTAAATAATGAGGCAGATTATGATGTTGTCTTTAGGTGACATACTTCAAGATCTGATTTCTAAGGTCCATAAGGAGGAGCAACTTTGTGAGAATCTCATGGCTACGAAGGAATCATACACAAAAGAAACAGCTTCGCTATTAGGTACACGTCAACTTATACCATTGTGAGGCGATTTTTCAGCAGATTATCCCCATTTACCAGAGTTTTTCAGGAAAGATTGATGGCAGGATCGACCTTGCTAGAGACCTTCTTAAGGAGGTTAGTGAAGTATTTTTTAACGACCACAAGTTCCTTTTTTAAATTAGCGAAAGTTTTACTTTACAATTAGAAGAATCTTACGATTTCCATGCAGCTTATTAGTGAAATCAGTACAGAATACCTGCTATATTGAAGCAAACGTGTCGTGTCTCAGTCCCGCATACACAGCGTTCTTCTTATTTCTCATGTTAGGCGGTTAGATAAGTAGGAGACTTTGCACTGTGATATAGTCATCGGTAGTGGAGCAAACCCATGGCAAATCTGGGAGAATTTCTTGTTTTCTCTTCACCAGCTTAGACATTGATATCCACGATATCTTTAAGAACGAATACATCCTAAAATTCCTCAATAAAAGACCTGGAACAAGATAGTCGATATATGCCATAACTTTAGAGAACATCTCCGTACACACCGCATCATAGTGACAGGATGCCTACTAATGGTATCTGTAGCTGTTCTATTCCATGGTATCACCTGTAGTCCCATTGATCGTCGAGTGACTCGAGCGGGCGCCAGTAAATCCTCCATTTTTCCCTGTCGCGTGAAAGAGCAGCCCAGTGGGTTCTGCGCGCTTTAGGGACTCGTCGAGCATCATATCTTTCTTCTAGGCTTTTCGTGAAGAACTCTGACCATCGGGTCGGTGGTCTTCCTGCAGTACGTTTGACATCCCGAGGAATCCAGTCACTAACAGCCCTTGTCCATCGGTTATCATTCATACGCATTAGGTGCCTGGCACACCTTATCTTCGACTGTTTGGCGTATAGAACGGCATCTTTGATTTTTGATCGTTGACGCAGGTCGGAGCATGGGATTCCATCCCTTACTCATGTGAAACGGGATACTCCTAGCATCGTCCTTTCGACTGCGCGTTCGATAACGCTCAGTGATCATTCATCCTGCTTACGCAGCGAACAGGTTTCTGAGGCATACGTTAGGGCAGGAAGAACTGTTGAGTCGAAAAAGGTGGGCAGGGAGTATGGTGTTCTTTGTTTTCTTCACTACATTCTCGATGCTCTTTCCCCAAGCCGCTCGTTTCCTTCTGCTCAGCTCTGGAGCTAAGTCGAAGACCAATCTTTCCACACGATTTATCAAAGTCCGCAAGCATACGTTCCGCTTGGCTAATATGTGTTTTCTGTTGTTATAAGGACCATGTCATCAGCAAAGCGAAGGTGATGTATCTGCCGTCCATAGATTTCCACTCCCATATTATCCCATTCCAATGTTCGCATGACGTTCTGGAGGGTGGCTGTAAATAATTTTGGCGAGATTGTATCGCCTTGCCTAATTCCTGTTTTAACGTCAACGTTAATATCGTTGTAGAATGGTGAAATTTTGGTTGTGAATTTTTTGTACAGCTCACGAAGAATCTTTACGTACTGAGTAGACACTCCACCAAGGACTTCCATGACTTCTTCTATTTGAAATTTTGGTTGTGAATTTTTTGTACAGCTCACGAAGAATCTTTACGTACTGAGTAGACACTCCTTGACTACCAAGGACTTCCATGACTTCTTCTATTTCAATTGAATCGAAGGCCCGATTTTCTCCATTGCCTTTCTGGACGCTGTTGTTCCGTCTCGGCGTTGGAGTGCAGTCATCTTGGTCTTGTAATTGTAGAAGCTTCGGCGGCCTTTGCGAATTCTTTTCCCGACAAGGACGTCTTAGGAACGTTTCTTGAGCTACTTCTCATAGTACCTTATCCTCCTGCCTGACAAGCCATTGGTAGATCGGTGTAACTCACGAGTACCAAGTGCTCTTGTTCCTGATTTACCTTTGCTGATTTATGAAATGTGTCCAATAGCGTCGAAGCAAACGTAGTCCTTCCAGCACTAATCAGTCAACTAGTTAATCTGTCATTTACAAGATCTTTTCATCTGTCTGTTTAATCTGTTCACTTTTACCCGTAAAGACCTTTCGCTGCTTCAACCATGCTACAGCAGTTTGGGTTATAAGTCATGTTGAAAAGAGGGTGCAAAAAAGCGATATTGTTGCGCCTTTATCGATGGCTTCATCATATTGAGAAATCGAAGTGAAGAGAAGGCAAAGAGCTGAGTAAATTGAAAAAATCATATAACTGTAAATAAACAAATGTAAATGAACAAACCATACGAAAAAGCTATGGTGCCTTGAAGAAGTGAGGTCGAATTAGGTGTTTCTCCAGTAAAGAAAACTAAGTTAGCCTTAACATTTTGGATTGAACTAAATTGCATAAGGACATGAAGAACGAACTTTGCTGAGCCTATCACAGCGCTGTATTTAGGTCTCTAGAAGAAACTACAGTTTTTCCAGAGCGCTGCATTGCAGGTATAAGTATGCTAACAGTTCTACGCACCGTTCAGATAGCTCGAATAACTTGTTTCCTGAATAGCAACTTTCACAAGCAACCTTGTACTAGGCTTTCCATTCGTCAAGTATAATGATTGCATGATCTAGAGGACAGTACATCGAAATGGAAACATCAATCGTACTATATGTAGATCATGCTATGACACTCAATGGCCTGTCACCCTTTAAATCACAAACCACGTTGCTGTGAAGTATTGAATAGAGGGGATAACGTCCTCAGCGTTGATCTCTGAGAGATACGCCACGCATTCGACTTAATTAAGCATCGTTGGAGATGATTAAATGCATATCTGGCCTTTACAATGACTCGCAGTGGCCTACTGATGTATCGAGATGCTATCCTCGCAAAAAAGTCTCGTACCAATTTGTCGACCACGAAACAATGGAGGGATCGTTGGCTATCTGGCACAAGAACCGGCCCATGTGTATTGCAAAGCACTTTCGACCACTGCCCTATACGACGCGCCCATCGTCAAAGACGAAAGTTATTGCAGATTGTATGACAGACCGCGGTTTGTTAAGTTGCGCCGCCCAAGTGTCCAAATATTTAATTGACTTGGTCGAGTTGAGTTCACAATGATAAAATAGAGGTGTGAAACAGTTTGGCATCATTTTTATCGATTCCAGTATTTTTAGAAGCAGCTGTTGACTCAGAAGAGGGAAGCTTTGAAATCTCTGTTGTCGGCCGAAAATATCACTATGGCCGAACTCCTTGCAGGGAAGGAGAGAGGGAACAATTTGGATTGTAAAATTACTCGCTTGCAGCAGTTAATGGAAAATTGCGAGACTCTCAAAGACGAAATAGCCGAATACTCTAAATGACTTTTCTACTTAATTGTGGGAAAGTTTGTCTCCATCTCCAAGTGCGAACTTTCTATTACTACAACTTTTGGTTACTCCATAGTATATCTTCATTTAAATCAACAAGTTCTTTGTAGAAGTTTACGAGTGATCCATCCGTAGTATTATGGTTATGACACTATTTATTGGCATTCCGTGAAATTTTTGATGCTCGTATTTATAGAGTAATTTTTTTCTTGTTAAGCACTCTTTGTTAAACCTTCTATTTCAATTACGACTGAAGTGAAGATTTTGCTCAGTAAAGTAGCCAGTTCATGTAAAACCATAATGTCCTTTGTTGATCTGGAACTATACAAATAACAAAGTTGGTGAGTAACTTTGGTTCTAGAGTCTAACTTTGTCGTTCTTGTTGGTGAGATAAGGTGCACTACGACTTATTGACTTTTTGCATAAGAATGACATGTTATTCAAGTTGGTAGTAGTTTAATTTTATTTTATTAACCTCTTACTGTTTCCCTCCTCCCAACGCTTACCGCCTTATAGAAGGTGTTCCTTGGTGTCGAGCAACGGGGGCGTTCATGCCCCACCAGGGCCTTCTAAAGTGAGGAATTCGGTGTTTCCACTAAGAAGTTCAGCTAGGAATAGACCAATATCAGGGTCCATCACCGTCGTCATATCTTAGTCGTATGGTGGCAGATCTCCCTCTTATCCATAAAGGCGGCAATTGCCTGTGGTAGTAACGGCCTGAGGAACACTTTGACTAGGCTAACTTCAGTACTCCAGAGAACCACAATGGCTATGCTAGCAAAACTCCGAAAAGATGGAATTATGCTTGGCCTGCACAACTAGTGAAGACGGGCCATCCGAGTATACAAATAAGCAAGTGCTGTTTCCTAAAGTGGTCGCTTAACGCGCGACATTTTAGTGCATGAAATTGACATGACAGTAATCTTTAATTTAATGTTTAATTGAAAATGACTAGGATTTCACAAGGCAAAACAGGAATACAAAGCAAGAGAAAGAAAAACAACTTGAGAAGATTTGACAACATTAAGTATAAATCAGGTAATAGCAAATCTCAATTCATAACAACGCGATAGAACGCATAGAATAGCCGTAAATGAAGGATGGACAGCACAGAATGTCTGAAGACTTGCGTATGTACAAATATACCAGAATATAAAATAAAGAAGTATACTTGAAGAACTAAGTCACATTGGAGTTCGCCACAAAGGGAAGTATTGAGTTTCGTGATAACTGAGGGGGAAGAATGCTGTCATAATAGGCGAAAATGAAGATTTAAATAAGACTGAAACTAGACAATGCGAGGTGGCGGAAACATCTACATTCGCTGGGTGCATATACATCAGCAAAGGCAAAAAAAAAAAAATTAAGCCCGTAGTGGCGATATGAGGGAATTCATGAGTAGTAGTACTATAAGACCATCACTATCGATTACCATAGGTATAGAAGGAATACGAGATGAATACATACCGACTTTAGTATCCACCCAGCCGATTAATTCAAGGACTTCAGTCTTGCTACGTTTTGAACTTTTTGAATTGGCAGTAAGCAAAGCTGTCATCCTTTACTAGTTATGGTCTTATTTTTCATACTCATTAATAATGGGGATGAATGAAGAGCTAAAAGCTAACAAAGCTGGCAGACTAATGAGGACGCTAAACGAACTACCTATTAGAATAGAATAAGGACCAGCATACATCTTTATGGTTATACGAGAAAAGAATCTTCACTGTGAGTTCCTTCGTGTATAAAATAACATCTAAAGTCCATTAACACCGGTTTCTTTCTTTCTAATGGAAATCAAAAGTGTAGCGATAAGAAGAAAGAAAATTAACGTATGGAGGAATGTTAGTTATCAAATCAGGCAGTAGTGGTATTAGTATACATGTATGTTATTGCTATTCTATTCTTGAATTTGCCACCCGCCGTCGAAACACAGATCGTAGTCGGTTAGTCGGTAAAGGACAGTCGAATCGTCGTGGGATCGGTTTCAACACATTACATTCCATGTATTTGAATAGTGGAAACCAAAATTCTTTTCGATGATGATTTTGTGTAGACAGCTGAAAAAAGACGGTTTCTTTGAAAGTTTTCATACGAGTTACGAATAAAGCTCCTAAAATTTCACTGACCCGTAGCGTTGGATGGGCGACCATTGTATGATAAGACCAAAATACTCGAGTACAAATGAAATATGAGAGTATGACGTCAAGAGTGTAATGACCACGTGAAATAACTAGAAATACTACACCGACGAAAGCCACGAGCCAGTAGAATGCGTGTAGAATACGCCACCGTCGTGGAGAATCTAAAGTCCATTTAATATTCATCGTTTATCATACAAATTTACTACTAAGTGCAATGAAATTGTATTTTAATAATCGACTTTCCTTCGATCTCCGCATATCTAATCAAAATTTTCTTAAATGACGAATTTAACACAAGGTTGTTATAGAACTTTTATTCAGCTAACGTCTCGGTCCACGGATCTCCCTCATATGAGGGATCTCGAGCCGGTTAATCGCGAGGCCACGAGGCGCGTCCCCAGGTGGCGGATAGGCGGTTAATCGCGGACCAAAAGCGACCTTTGCTTCCCTGAGACGCTCCTGCGCCGATTTGGCACATACTTTCTGTATTTGCTAAGCCTATTCATGCATGCGTGTGTGGGTGCGTTCTCGCTTTATGCGGATTGTATTCTACGAGTCAACTCGGACAAAAGCCTGCAATCAAGTGACAGGGAAGTATATGAGAGGCAGTCAGGAGCCGCCTCCAACAAATAAGCTCTATGTCCCCTCTGGGAGAGCCTGACAAGCTACCCGTGAGTATAACCAGCACCCACGTTCAGAGCCCAGCAAGCTATACGTGGGCATCAAATATGCTAAACACTATAAAAAAAAAACGGGCCTCATTCCCCTGACCTCGAAAGAGCCCCCAATTTCGCAGCGTTGGGTAGAACGAGCACGGAGAGGCTGCTAAAAGCTCAGGGCCAATGGAAGCCGCCTGGATCAAGAGCTATGGTGACGATCTGTACCTACAACACACGTACAGTTGCATCCGAGTCCTCGATAGAGGACTTGCTCACGCAAGCAAGAATGATAGGGTACGACGTCATCGGCCTGGCCGAGACGAGACGACGTCACCCATTCAACGCTGTCTATGACACTGGAGAAGAACTGTTCCTCGGAACATGAGACAGTAGAGGCGTAGGCGGTGCCGGCGTTCTCGTCAACACGAGTTTGTTCGTGAACACCGATTCATTCGAACAGCTTACAACCGGAATCGGACGTTTACGATTAAGAAGATGTGGATCAGCACAGGCTTTGACAATTTTCGTCGTTTACGCACAACATCGACGAGGAATACGATCGGCTCATTGAACATCTTCACGTTAGCATCATAAAAGCTGAGAGTTCGAAAGTCACCAAGAGATGTCTGTCTCCACAAACAATCGAGGTGATACTCCAGCGTGGAATCGCACCAAGTGCAGGCAATCGCGAACTAACACCCGAACTTACAAAACAATGCGGACTGACGATAAAAGATCTTAAATAGAGAAGCACAGCAGTAGTGGTCGAGGCTGCAGAGGCTGGGAAAAGCATTCGCAAAGCCCACTGAAGCCTCGCCAATTACAAGACCAAGATGATTGCACTCCGACGCCCAGACGGAACAATAACATCGTCCACAAATGCAATGGAGAAAATCATCCACGAATACTGCTCAGATCTCTTCGATGGCCACGTCCACCTCCCGTGATATGAAATAAAGGAGGATGGAAATGTTATACCATCGGTTCTCCCTTCGGAAATCTAACACGCCATTTCGTCGGTGAAAAATCGAACAGCAGCAGGTCCGGACAGGATAAGATCAGAACATCTGAAGAACCTTCCGCCAGTCCTTGTAAACACACTGGCTCGGCTCTTCACACGTTACCTGTCTGCATGCAAGGTCCCTACTCAGTGGTAGACCAGCAAGACCGTGTTATTGTTCGAGAAGGGTGACCTACACGATGTAGGCAACTGTCGCCCAATCTGCTTGCAGTCTATCGTCTGCAAACTTCTCACTCGGGTCATCCTAAACACGATTGACAGAACACTGGACGAAGGGCAGCCATGTGAGCAAGCAGGGTTTCGAAAAGGATTTAGTACGATGAACTACATTTGCACGATAACAAGACTCATTGAGGTGTCACGAGAGTACAAAAGACCGCTTTGTCTCCCTTTCATAGATTTACAAAAGCCCTTTGATTCAACTGAGAGAGAAGCAGTCATGGGAGCCTTGACAGTCAAGGGTTCCTACTCAGCATATAAGGATTCTTGTGAGCGATATCACCATTTTACAACGGTATTATCATTCATCTCAAAAGAGGGGCCAGGCAACGCCATTTCGCCAAAATTATTTATCGCCGTCCTCCAGAACGTCATGCGAACATTGGAATCGGATAATATGGGAGATTAGTACGATGAACTACATTTGCACGATAACAAGACTCATTGAGGTATCACGAGAGTACAAAAGACCGCTTTGTCTCCCTTTCATCGATTTACAAAAGCCCTTTGATTCAACTGAGAGAGAAGCAGTCATAGGAGCCTTGACAGTCAAGGGTTCCTCCTCAGCACATAAGGATTCTTGTGAGCGATATCACCATTTTACAACGGTATTATCATTCATCTCAAAAGAGGGGCCAGGCAACGCCATTTCGCCAAAATTATTTATCGCCGTCCTCCAGAACGTCATGCGAACATTGGAATCGGATAATATGGGAGAGAAAATCGATGGTCGGCAGTTACACCATTTTCACTTTGCTGATGACATCGTCCTTATGACACCGAACATTAGCCAAGCGGAACGTATACTTGCCGAATTTGATAAAGCCTGGGAGAAGATTGGTCTTTGTTTAAATCTCACAAAAACGATGTTCATGAGCAGCGGATTGGTTTCGTATCCCCCATTTATGCTCAACGGAACGAAAATCTCCGATTGCTTCAGTTATCTCTATCTAGGTTGGAAATCAACATGCTGAACGACTTAGCTCCTGAGTTGAGCAGAAGGAAACGAACGGCATGAGGAGCTTTCAAGAGCATCGAGGATGTAGTGAAGAAGACAAACCCCACCCGACTTATGATTCCCTGGAATCCCGAGATCAGCCTAGCCAAAGTCTGGCCCACGTCGCCAACACCACAGGGCAGTGGCCACCCTTGTGGACCAGACAGAGATTTGCCACAGTGCAAACAGTTTGATATCAGGACTGTGGTGGATCCTAGTATTGGTTTATTGAGCTTCATGGTAGAAACGCTGTGTTTCCTGTTGGAAACGGTGGATCCCTTCCCAGCTTAGGAGGCCCTGCTGGGTAGATGAATCCTCCCGCTGTACATCACAGCTTGACACGCAGGAACATCTCCCAGCAATGGTAAGGCGGTAAACTGTTGAAACGCATGAAGCATTGTTAACATATTGAATGTATTAGTATATAAAATTTCGAAATAGACACAGAATAAGTGGCAAAACACTTCCAAATGCTGATAATGATGTGTCTGCACGGCAAACATAGTAATTTTGTAACAAATAGCAGCATAGATAGTAGTTATACCCATATAGCAATGGAGTAAAGTCTCCTACACAATCCTGTCACGGTTACAACCTCTCGAGTTCTCCAATTATAAACAACTTATCGTTTACTATCAAAAACCAACGAGTCCGTCAACGCTAAAAATTACGCGCCATTCCTAGCTGCAAGGATACTAGAAACGGCCTGCACTGTGTTAACGTAAAACGAGACATGAATTACAGTCTGATGATAAATTTAGGATTTTCCCCACTAATACCGCAAAAGACGCTCAAGGTTCCTTAAAGAATTACGAATAATTTTACTGTGAGTGTAGTTTTTTTTATGGCATACGTTAGAACAAATCACACCAGTCGGTGTCAAATGTTACGTTGCAGCATGAAACTTCTTTTAGTTATCCATTATGTCATTCACTTATCATCAGTGACTCCATTTAATGCATATGGAAAGATAATTGGTAAGGAAAAAGCACGTTCAATGTTACTGTGAACGAAATTTTCAAAACTCAAAAATATTCAGTTTGTTGCGAACATCATGGAGAGAGGGAGAGGTATAAGAACTAAAAGAGAGGTAAGGAGAGTAACACAAAGACGAAGGGAAATTCTCATGTAATTCAGAACATTGAAACTCGGACTAAGTGTTTTAGAAGAACTGCAAGAACTTCTCTTACATTCTCCAATAAACAATGCGCTGACGACTAGCACTATTGTATGTCCACTGTAGATGTAGTCACCGCAAAGCGTATCCTTTCCGCTTACGTTCAATCCAATGCCAGCCACCATCTTCAATCCTCTCAAAACTATCTCCCAAAATGTGCCATTCTTACCCTGAAATTAAAAACGTCCACAAATATATCAAACATCAGAATTCATCCCCATCCCAAATGCCAACAGACTGTTGATTACTAAAGCATTCAAGCGATTTGTTTAAAAAATTCCCCTAAATTCCTGTGTACACACATTTTACCGATTCTTTTGCAAACACGTGGATGTACGTTTTTTGTCCGTAGGATTTTTCTCTTCTCCATCCTGACGATGAAGTGTGGTAAATATGCAAAGCTCTTTCTTCCCAATTAAGCAAAAGTATAAGCGAAAGGGATCATGACAAAGTCAAACAAAGCTTTGTGGACGGTAAACACTGTGTCGTTGGCGAAAAAACTTCTGAAACTTACGAATTTTGGTGAGCAAAGGAAGTTTGGATCGGCAACGGGAACTTGAGTGACGATCATCGTAATGCAACGCATTAAGTACAACAACGAGCCGACCATCATCAATCGTCGGAACATTATCCAACGATGTCTGCAATTATTTAACTAAATAAATAAAAATGAATAGAGAAAGAAGGCATAATGATAAGCTGATTTCGCTGTGGGGAAAAGCATGACTAGCCGTCCTCTTTTACACACTTATCACTCTCACTCACGCGAACATTGGAATCGGATAATATGAGAGTGAAAATCGATGGTCGGCAGTTACACCATCTTCGCTTTGCTGATGGCATCGTCCTTATGACACCAATCATTAGCCAAGCAGAGCGTATGCTTGCCGACTTTGATAAAGCCTGGGGGAACATTGGTCTTTGACTAAACCACACAAAAACCATGTTCATGAGAGACGGATTGGTTTCGTATGCACCATTCACGCTCAACGGAACGAATATCTCCGAATGCTCTAGTTACTTCTGTCTAGGTTGGGAAACCAACGCGACGAACGACTTGGATCCAGAGTTGAGCAGAAGGAAACGAGCGGCATGGGGAGCTTGCAAGAGCAACGAGGATGTAGTGAAGAAGACAAACAACACCCGACTCTGTGCCCACCTTTTCGACTTAACGGTTCTTCCTGCCCTAACGTATGCATCAGAAACCTGGTCGCTGCGTAAGCAGGATGAAAGATCACTCAGCTTTATTGAATGCGCAGTTGAAAGGACGATGCTAGGAGTATTCCGTTTCACACAAGTAAGGTATGGGATCCGAAGCTCCGGCCTGCGTCAACGATCAAAAATCAAAGATGCCGTTCTATACGCCAAACAATCGAAGATAAGGTGGGCCGGACACGTAATGCGCATGAATGATAACCGATGGACAAGGGCTGTTATTGACTGGATTCCTCGGGATGTTAAATGCACTGCGAGAAGACCACCGAGCCGATAGTCAGAGTTCTTCACGAAAAACCTAGAGGATAGTTGTGATGCTCGACGAGTGTCTAGAGCGAGTAGAATCCACTGAGATATTCCTGCATTCGACAAAGAAAAATTGAAGATTTACTGACGTCCGCTCGATTCGCTCAACGATCAACGAGACTTTAGGTGATATTGATGTATATTCATTTGATACCTAATCGAAACCAGATCAAAGTAACTGTTTCGAGACCAGAAAGCCCTTTCTCTACAAATGATCATTTACAAAAAACAACTTTCCGAAACAGTTCATTGGGCGGCAATTTGAATAAAAATCAAGTGTCACTCCATTTTAATCCTTATGGTTAGTTCATGGAATGTGCATATGGGAAAAAAAAAACGGAACGCACTCAGTACAGGACGCAAACTAATTCAAAACACAGATAGCAGTGTAAATGCATGATGCACAATAGTAACACATTGCAAATATTAGCAATATATACATATACATACAAGAGTGTGCGGCGCAGTGGTTGGAGGCGGCACTGCGACACACGTGGAATCGATCCTAGCGTCCATGGCTCACCAAGCTTTCCATCCCTCCGGGGTCGATAAATTGGTAGCAAACTTATCTGGGAGGATAGCAGCACTGGCTCGATACATCGGTAGACCACCGCGAGTCATTGTAAAGGCCAGATATGCATTCAATCACCTCTAATGATACTTAATGAAGTCGAATGCATGGCGCATCCGTCATGGATTGATTGATCAACGCCGAGAGCTTCATCCTTTATCCTTTACATATACATATATGTACGTATAGTATATTCATATACAAAACAATGGAGCAAAGTCTCTTCAATTTTCAAAGCCTCTTCTGCAATTCTGTTTTGTTCACATCACTTAAAACTCTCCAGTCATTGAAAAAAATTTTACTCTCAAAAAACCAGAAATACCGCAGCTGACGAAAATTGCACGTATTACACTAGGCTAGTCGCGCCTCGGCTATGGGTTAAGCATCGCATAGTGTTTTAATGCCATTTTGGTTCACACAGTGATTTTTGGAGCCTAATGATTATACCAAAAAAATATCCAATCCCAGAAGGATGTAGGATTTCGTTAACTCAGCTCACAGGATCGAACAAAAGAACACATGTCTATTGCTGAAAACATCTAGCCACTGTGCTACACGGGAGCAACGTATTGGATATTTCAGGTAATCTAAAGCGATAGTGAACGTCTACCGATTGTTGATAATAATCCAAAATTTTTGAACTTCTTCATACACCTATCAATCAGAAAATTAGCAGTATTCTTTCACTGTAGTAGCGAATAATGCTTATAATTTACTTAGGGTTACGGCGGTTGAGAAGTAGTGAAAAGAATACAAAAGCAAAAGTCGCGCTCACCGATGGAACAACATCAACAGCAAGACGCTGGCAAACGATGACAGCATGATGTACTCGCAGATCTTCAACCCATTTTGATAGTATGCTACCAACGAGAATGTGACATCTGGTAATGGAGGTTGTTCTGGTACCCGTTCGTGGACGAACGATAGCACTACCTCGTTCAGCACGGCGGCAAATGCAAGTAATATAAAAGAGATCTGAAAACGAAATGAATAAGTAAATGAATGAATGAATGAATGAATGAATGAAGAAAGGAATTATGAAAGCAGTTATGCTTTAATAACTCTTTTTTGCTTTCTTTCTTTAATCAAAACTTAAAGTACTCAACACGAAAACTTAGGAAGAAGAACCCGACGACAGCAGTAATGATTTTATAGGTCATTTCTACATTCAAAGAAGAGAACAAGCGAGACCATGGCACAATAGATAGTATTGTTTTAATGATGGCGAGGTATTTGCAAAACTCCGGACCGCAGGTGCCTGCGATGGGGAACAAACGCGCAATTACCCTTTCCGGGAGCTAACGCGTTCACCACCTTACTATGCAGATCTTTCACTTCGTCTTTTTCACAGCTAGTTCTACCGATCACTGCCATCAGCAATCACTCGCCAACGAGACTGATCTGAGGAGCCCAAATCGGACCCCAGGTGTCTGCGGTGGTGAACACGTTAGCCCCCGGAAAGGGTGGTAATAGCGCGTTCGTTCCCCAGCGCAGACACTTGCTGCCCGGAGTTTTGCAAGTATTTCAGCATCGTTGAAGTTATACTTCGCAACATACCCTGCCGTTAAAAAGAGTAGGCAGTAAATAATAAGCTAAAATAGCATTATTTCATATGTATGAGTGACTCATCTTCACATATAATAATCATTCGTTTCGTTGCCTCTTGTTCTGCATCCCCGACGGTCGAATTTCTGTGTGGATTCAGCAAGTTGAGAACTGTCTTCCTCATAAAAGACTTGAAATTCTGGTCGATTAGATTCTGTTTGGAATCCTGAGGTAGCTTTATTGGAGCATTTTTAAGGCTTCCCACAGGGGCACTTGCTGATCTTTCTGGATCAGAAGGAGCTTAGAGCTTTACCAGTCAACCTTGGAAGCGATTTGCTGTTTTCGGCAGGTTGTGAAGTTTAGTTGGGTGAGGATTGAATCAAACCAGCGACCACGTGTATATTACTGGACGGCATCTCTAACCAGCAGATTCAATGGTACGTTTAATTTCGACTGCTGCAACTATCAAGTCCTACATAGCGCCACCTTCCACATAGTGCTTACATCTCACTACTAGTACCGAACAAAATTAGGTTTGCAACTAAGCTCCAACGAAATAACCGTCAATGGATCACATACGGCATCGTATTAATCTCCATAACTGAGTGATAAAAGCCTATTGCTCGCATAGCTATATAAAAATAATGTGAGCACTATAGCATGGAAAACGATATTGTATGTGTAGATTTTAGACTTTTGTACTCTTTCTCGAAAACACTCTAGAGTGGCCGGTGAAAATCAAGTTTAACCGAGCTCCATCCAACGGCAAAATATTCAGGTGGGACAATATAATATTTGCATCAAACGAAAAGGGGTTGGAGAAATCCTTTTCGTCATCCATTCTAAGAATATTAGTTGATGACTTAGACGAATCCTATTTTTTTTAAATCTACCGTCGCTCATCGTGAAGTGCGAGTAGCGCAGTGATTAGAGGTGACCTCCAATATTCACTGGATCGCTTGCTGGTTCGATCCCACGCCTAGGGCTCACAAAGCTTTCCATCCTTCTGCGGTCGGAAAATTGTAACCAGACTTGTCTGGGAGAGCAGTGGCACCCATCGACCGACTACTGCAAGTCATTTGTAAACGGAAGATATGCACTCAATCACCTCTACGATGATATGAATGGAGTGGAATGCAAGATGCATGCTTTGGCAATTGAATAACCCTCAATGTTTTAACATTTACCCTTATCTTTCATAAGGCAATTATTATCAACAAACTTGACAAGAGTCCTAAAACCGTTGTATTCGTCATCGTGAAGTGCGAGTAGCGCAGTGATTAGAGGTGACCTCCAATATTCACTGGATCGCTTGCTGGTTCGATCCCACGCCTAGGGCTCACAAAGCTTTCCATCCTTCTGCGGTCGGAAAATTGTAACCAGACTTGTCTGGGAGAGCAGTGGCACCCATCGACCGACTACTGCAAGTCATTTGTAAACGGAAGATATGCACTCAATCACCTCTACGATGATATGAATGGAGTGGAATGCAAGATGCATGCTTTGGCAATTGAATAACCCTCAATGTTTTAACATCTACCCTTATCTTTCATAAGGCAATTATTATCAACAAACTTAACAAGAGTCCTAAAACCGTTGTATTCGACATCTGTAAAAACGTCAAATTCTCAGTTTTAGCAAAAAAAAAAAGAAAGAAAAAAGAACTGTCAACTAAACATGGGCAACAAGAACGCCAAGAGCTAATTCGGTTCAAGCAACATAAACTAATAATAATCTTTGTAAAAAAAATTTGATCTGTTCAAAATCCTTTAAATAGTTGAAAAAAAACCTGACATCTACAAAAAATCGACAAGATCATTCGAAAATTGAAAAAATTTTATGGAACCCTCAATAATCGGCAATTCATTAATCACAACCTTGACCCATTTTTACTGCTATAATAGGTCAGAAATGCTTCCAATAACAAAACCTGGCGAAAAAAAGTCTGAAACAAATAGAAGTGAAAAAATTTTCGGTTGCTGGTTCTTATTCCAAGAACTAAAACGTTTTTAAGGCCAAAATTTGAAAAAACAAAAAAAACCTGGTAAAATCTCATTTACAAACAATAGAAAATGGTTCACCTTACAGCAGAATGGAGATAATTACACAACGAAACTGAAAGGACTCAAGGGAAATAGCTAGAGATAGGCATTACAATTATAGACTGGAACGAACTTCCTCATATGTTTGGAGTTTCCAATGTGATTGTTTGTGATCTAAAACTCAGTATGACCACATATTGGTTTTCGGTAAAACCAAAAATTTCATGGTCAAATGCCACCGTGATATCCGTGAACTGAGCTCCCTCCATAGTGGCGTCGAAGTGGTTGAATACATATTGGGTCTATACAGATGGGTCTATGGCTCACCAAGGTCTACCGATATACCAAGCTTTTAGTGTTTTCTATTCTCCAAACAAGTGCGGTATCAATTTGCTGATCTCGAATGGATTTCTTGTCCATGCTCAACAGATCGAATCAACGACTTCATAAGTACTACAGGGCATCTTTACCATTGTGCTACCACTCACCAATGCTTTTAGTCGTTCTTTCGGAAATTTATCGTGTGGCGATGCCGGCTTCTCGTCGCCAAGCATGTCAATATTCACTTGCTGTGGTGCCCTGGAGTTCGTCAGTAGCGGAGCATCGTCAGCGGTGTCGCTGTCGCTTGCCGTCGAGTCCGCCGAACCGCCACACACTCGACGCGACATCGCGGTGCTGCACAAACCGCGCGACGACGACGACGACGCTGACGACGTTGGTTGATCTTCCATCACTGAAATAGCTAAAGTGAACGGTTTTCTTGGTAGCCATCAGAATATGTCGAAAACAAACAAGAACAAACCGATTAAAGAAAAAATTATAACCAAAAGAAGAAGTACACGAATAAATGAGATGTCGAAAAAATCCTAAACCTAATCGATAAGCATGTTTTGTATTATGCCAACAACAGGATATGGAGGAGTGGAGCAGAAATTCCACGGCATGGAAAACTACTAATGGAAAAAAAATGAATCTAAAATCAGCTTCTCATAATATGTTGTCATATCAAAAAGAAATTTTAGGATCAAGTTCAACGATGCTGAGATATTTGCAAAACTACGGACCGCAAGTGTCTGCGGTGGGGAACGATCGAATCTATAATTTTCTTATGAAATTTCTTGGATACATTTATTAGGCGGCGAAGAAACAAATTTCAGTGTTTAAGAAATAAAATTAAAAGAAAAAAGTTTCGTTATACTTCGTTTATTTCTGGACATAACTCCATAAAGTAGCGGGTTGTAAAAGAAAAGCAAATAAAACGAGTACTTTTTAAGAGTGCCAACTAAGAGGAGAAAAACAGCCAATTCGGCCACTAGGTGAGTACAGTTTCCCAATGACATTACTTATTCTACGTGAAAGACACTACACACCTAGTAATCTACCCCTTTTAATTATTAAACAAAAATTTTATTAAAATAAAATTATGAATTTAGTAACCAGAAAATTTGAGAACACGAACATCTGTTCCCAGGTTCGACTTTCTATTAACCTCGGTATTGGAATACGAATGCGTAGTTTTCTTGTTCAGCAATCGCGAGGTTGTTATACAGCATACATTTACTTCCATAGAAAAACACACAATACAATACAACACAACAGTAGCTGACGTTTCGGCAGTATCGCCTTCTTCAGAGCCGCTTTTTTACATGACTTCCAATGAGGAAGGTTAGAACAGCTGATTATAGTCGCATATGGTTGATGACCTCGCGATTGCTGAACAAGAAAACTACGAACATCTGTACTGAGAACTATGATCTAGTTAAGAACATTTGGAGAGATATAATGAGGAACTAATAAAATGCTAATCACCGAAGGAAATCCATAGGTACGAGTGATCTACATCCGCCATCATCTATCCAAGCTGAGGTATCTTAACCGGCATTTACAGTAATCTTCAAGAACGTCAAGGATGTAATAAGAACAACAAGTAACACTCTACTCGGTGCCCACCTTTTTTGAATCCACGATTCTCTTAGTCTTAACGTATTTATGAGAAACCTGGTCGCTTCGTATGGCGGCGGACCAAAGATCACTACGATTATAGAATCCGAAGTTGAAAAGACGATGATAGGTGTTTCGTTGTTTTATTGAAGCTGCTGTACTCCATCTAACAAAACGAATGGCACCGAACCTGACACTGGGTCCATATCTATAGTTGAAGACCCCGTACTCGTTCTCCGGCCACTATTCTGCTGTAGGTATATCGACTGCCAGATGTGCTAGCTGATAATGATGCCAGCTGCTACAGAATGGACTGCCTGGAGAAAAACAAACTGTTTTCAACGGACAATCGCTATCGACATCAACGCCCGATATAAAAGACCACTGCTGAGTGATATTCTTCAATCGAGCAATCCTCCACTAAGTTCAGCCTGATGCGATCAGGAATACTCGCATAGGGAGGAGGAACTGTGAACAACCGACTTCGATCAATCCGGGGCATTGACGAAGGCGAAGGCGACGAAACTCCAGCCGAATAAAGTTTTTATAAGCCTCGTGTTAGCATATCAATGAGAGAGTATACATTGGCTACTGTTTTGTCATCTGTTGAGCACAAGAGGAGATGGTCAAGTGTTTTAAATCGCCAAATCGACAGTCAGATACGTAAATTTCACACGAGAGAAACCGAAAAAAGACTAGTTGCCGCTCTTGAACGTTCACATCAACCTGTCCAAAATGTTTGCATTATAAATGGTACGGAAAACCAAGTAACAAAAACATTCTGGTTCATTATGGCTACGAAGGGGTAGCTGCTCGATATAGGATTAAAGGAAAAGCATGTACCAAGCCACAAGTCCGGTGAAACAAGTTTCTGCTTACATTGCGCTCCATTTCCAACGAAATATATACTGCTACAAAACGTTGGTTAAAAAGGGCTGGTTTAGAGAAATTGGTAGCAGTGAATGAAATACCACCGAAAACTCTGGGACGTGAGCTCGTTCGTAACTGATTGCATGATCGTATGTGCGGAACGCAAAATTGCATAACATGCCCCAATGGAAATTGCACGATATGGAAAAAAAAGATATGGAAATCGTGCATGATGTAACCTAATCTCTTGTGGAGGGTGCAGGGACACGTACGTTGGAAAAGTGGATAGATCACTCCTCGTTCTTAAAAGGGAACACCGTTCTTAAAAGGGAACGTTAGTCTAAATACTTTAGTAAGCGCACATAGGACACAGAGACACAAGTGGAAGATTCTGAAGTAAAAACCACTATCCATGCACTGGAATCCAACGCATGGGCATGTAAGCCTCGCTGCGTCCAGGATAAGTTCTAAAAATCTAAAAGTGAATTACAAGGAGGAGTGGCTTATGATCATGCGTGACCTCGCGCCATATCTCAGGCTGACTTTTTTATCTCAGGCAGGTACAATCCTCATCCATGCAGCACTTCGTGCAACCTTCCGGTCTCTGAATAAGACAAAACCGCCGAAAAGTCGATTATTGGGAATGAATAAATACTATGATAACATACTCGCGCTTGCAAATCATGAAAACGGTGAGTTAATGATCAACGCGGACATTAAAAGAAACTCAGTACTAGGATTTATTACTCCGAATAATTACCAT
The DNA here is from genome assembly GCA_009735665.1 of Angiostrongylus cantonensis. Taxonomy (NCBI): domain Eukaryota; kingdom Metazoa; phylum Nematoda; class Chromadorea; order Rhabditida; family Metastrongylidae; genus Angiostrongylus; species Angiostrongylus cantonensis. The sequence continues at coordinate 369,730 of MQTX01000112.1, read as the reverse complement.
TTTTTCATATCCTTTCACATTTATTTTGCTAATAATGCTTACTATTAACGACATTAAACCTGGACTTGTATTGCTATCGTCACCATCTTCACTCTTTCGATTCATCACATGCTGTAGACTTGAATGTTAAGCTCCTCATAAACCAATAGACAGTATTAATAATTACCACGACTGTTAAATTACTGTTCAAGTAATGACTTGCAAGAAACTACCAATGTATCAAGTCAGTGTTTTAATCTTCACAGACAAGACCGGTACCAAAATGTTGGTCCCGTAAGGACGAAGAGTTTGGTTTGTCCAATACGCACGATTGAATGAACGTGTGTATTATAGCACACACCTAACCAAGGCCCTACACGCATTATTGGGACATCTAACTTTCTATTCAAGTAGAAGCCAATTAGCGTCGTACCAGTGTGACTCAATTCATATTTCGGCTAAGTTTACGCCATGTGTGTATGATGTATTTGTGCGTGTGTGAATGTAGGCATGTATTTTCATATATTTTTGCAGAGATGCACATAAACATTGAAGAGACCGGTATCCGACGAAAATCAAGCAAACAACGGTGATTCTCACAAAATATGGGTGCTGCCAAAAAAAAAAATCTTGGGTTAAATGTTTTCAAAACTCTCAAAGAATAATGACAACTTGATCAGTAGAATCAACACAGGTTGATATCTACTTTTCGTGTAAAAATTGTAAACAAGGGCCATTGAGTTGAACATGTTGGCGTCAGTGTGTTCTAGAAGAATTATTTCGTAACTAATACAACGTTGATCATAAACATAAATGTTAAATTGATAAATAATGTTATGGGAAGTAAATATTTATTGATTTAAAGAAACATCTTTAAACATAGTATGAAACTATTACAGTAATCCACTTCATAAAAAACGGGTTCTATACAAGATTTTTCACTAAACGGTCACTCAAATCCCTTTCACAACGGATACGGATAAAGCTTTCAGCGTTGATCAATCCTTGAAGGATGCGCCATGCATTCGACTTCACTAAGCATCATTGCAGGCGATCAAATGCATGCCTGGCCTCTACAGTGACTCATGGTGGCATACCGATGTATCGAGCAAGTACTGCCATCCTCCCAGACAAGTCGGGTAACACATCAATCTGCCGACCCCGGAGGGATGGAAGGCTTGGTCAACCTGGGCGCAGAGATCGATTCCATGTGTATTGCAGGGCGTCTTAGACCACTGTACTACACGCGTACTAAAGTCCTTCTGAAGTAAGATTAATGAAAACAAAGCTCTATGGCTAGTACAAGAATTGCTGCTGATTTGCAACTAAATATAAATCAATTTATCTGGAAAAAGTCACATCTCTAACGCCTTAGTGGTCCAAGAGAGACGGACGTCCACGAGCAGTACAGTATGAGTTCGCTAACGGAGACGAGGAGAACCCTGTAACACTAATACAAACTTGTAGTTAAACAGTTTATAAACCTGGGCTATTGCAATTACGCTACTCTCCGAAAGTTATAGTAAGGATGAAAACTAAGGCTACATGTCATTTATATGTGGTGTGAAAACTCCAGCGAAAAGGAATCAGCCACAAAAAAGAACAAACATTTAAGAGAAAAATCGATAAGCCTTCTCAAGAACAACGGAAACCACAATCGCCGAAAACACCGAATTGACAGTTAAGGAAGAGTCAAATAATTTTAGACAATTAATGAAAAGACTGTCCCGGTATAATTTCAAGACACCTAGAAATTTTAGTGATCTTAAAAATTAAACCAAGGAAAAATTTAAATTCATTTGATGCTCTCAATAAGAAAAGTATTAAGGACCAGAAATACTGAGTTAAAATAAGGGTACGGTATTGGCACTACGGAGTCAAAATGGTCAAAATCGAAAACACGCAGAAACATTATTTCCAACTCTTCAACAGCGAGGCAATAAACAACTGAGGGGGAAGGATATGAAAAGTGTGGACAGCAACAAGAATATACGAAAATGTTAGACAAGAACCTGTTTTTAACTTTGAACTATTCTCCCACCAAAACAGTCAGGGTAGAAATCAAGTTAATGTCTAACATATCCGTATACTCTTATTGCTGTCCATATTTTTCATACCCGTCTACACAAACTAGGTCCGAATATAAATTTAGGCCCGTTTCACTACCCTTGCATTCTATAACATTGAAATGATCTTGAATGCGTTGTTAGCGAAAGTAAAAATCGTTACGCAGTAAGTGGAGAAAATGAGACACTCGAAGCAACAGCTTGGGAGAGGGAGGATGGAGGGACTACGATGGAAAAAAACGAAACAAAGTGGAGCTGCCACGTTGAAATTTTGCCACAATAGAAGTATTTCCAGAGCGAAATCAATCGGCGAAATGCTCCTCTTCAACACTACTGTTTTTTTTTTCATTTATGTTAAACGAATACAGCTGAGACAATTTTATTAAAATGTTCTAAATGCATGAAATACAATCACAAGGAGCCCCCGGAGATAGCAATCGCGCGTCGGAAGCTTGCCCGAGTGAGGAATGTGCTCACATCTCAGCATCCTTGTGGTTGCATTTCACATAATATCCTGCTATGAAAAAAGAATAGGCAGTAAATAGGAGCTGACACATTATCCTATGTTATCTATTGATAACAGGTGCTCAAATGGACAACGAAGGTGTTGGACCATGGAAGGAAGAAAAATAGATGTGTAGATACCCAGCTTAGATATAACAATAGAACGAAACGGTAGATAGCAGACGAGAGTTCACATACTAGACATAATGGTGTCATTATGATCCATATATGTAAATGGCTCATATTTGACCGAACCCAGTTGACTCTGTTAACTTTAGCCAGGGAAACTTCTGCAGAGCGATAAGGTGAATTCACTTTAACGGCTGTGGGACTTTCAAAAAGGAAGAGAAGTGCCTATGCCAGATAAGTGCCAGATAACGAAAGGGATAGTAGACTAGTCAGTTGATAGTCATCGATTTTTTGATATCAACATCAATAAATGAATGATGAAAATCACTACAACCTTTCGAATACTTTTAATGTTGAAAATTGCCGACGTTCAACTTCATATTAACATTAAAAGTTCTGGAGCACTAGGTGAAATATGCTGACAACTTTTGTGAGATGACATCTATGAAAAAAGCAAAGAGAAAGCGAAAAGAAAAGGAAGAAAATAAAATAAGAAGTAAAGAAAGGTTAGAAACATACCATAGGTTCCGTAGTTGTTGAAATTTCTCTTCATTACCAATTGAGTACTACTAGTAGTAATGGAGTTGATCGATGATACCAAAAAACGACGTCCCGTCAATGATGAGAACGAAAACACAGCGCTCTTCGGACGAATTTTATGATGCGGTGTACAAAAGGTCGAATGATTGATATCAGAGATAAATAATAAGATAAGTAATGGAAAGTGGAATGAGGCGGTGATAGCAGGCTTAGAAAAACTGCTAAAATCGACGCTTTGGCATTTCGTATTAGAGCTACAGCAAAAACGAATAGCCTATGGTGGAACTGAAATTGCCTTTACAAGAAGCTGATTCTAAACTGACCAGTGAAGTAGCATACAACCCTGATGAATATGATAAGCAATAAATTGGTGTCTAGCAGCAGAGAAAATACAGTGGTTAAAGACGCACATGCAATAATACAACTACTGTCGCTGGTTCGACCGTACTTCGGGTCAACCAGGCCTCTTATTCCTCCATAGTTAACTAACAAATTGATATGACTTATGACGAAAAGCTTCCTCCTTTTTTAATATTATTAATAAGCACCAGTGGCTGCTTTTAACGAAGACATGTTAAACACTTAGCGGCTCTATCCCATGAATGATTCCAGAGAGAAGCAAGTTGATCAGCTTCCAATGACATTCGTGAAGAAAAACGTAAATAACATTCCCCATAAACATTGATTATTCTTTACGCCTCCACACACTGCCCTCGCACTTTCTATGAAATACTTCGCAGCAGTCACCTCATATGCTTCTTTTCTGTGGTAACGAAAAAAAGTCCCGTGTGGTAAATTAGTACGAAGTCAACCATGTCATTTTTAGCTGCGATCAAACGGTTCCGAAAACTAGCTGGAAGAACTGCATTCCTTGGAGCCAATCACTATAATGACAGTGTTCATCTGGCATGTGAACTCATCTGGAATTTTGAAAGCCTTCGTGGGTAACGTAAAGAATGAATTATAAAAAGCTCTCGGCGTTGATCGATCCATGAGAGATGCGTCATGCATTCGACTTTATTAAGCATCGATTAGAGGTGACTGAATGCATATCTGCTCTTTACACTCGCGGTGGCCTACCGATGTATGGAGCCAGTGCTGCCATCCTCCTAGACAGGTGTGTTACCAATTTGTTGACCCCGGAAGGATGGAAAGCTTGGTGAGCCATGGGCACCGGGATCGATTCCACGAGTGTGTTGGGCGTATACAACAAAATAGAATGAATAAAAGAAGTGCTGGTATCACCATAAATCATTACTTGAGGTTATATAAATAAGTTAACGACAAACCGATGTCTAGACACAATTATAGTGCCTAGAAAGTCGGACGTGGGAGTGACTACAATTATAGTGTCATAAAATTTTAAATTTATTGCCTACCCCGTTAATCACATTCTACCTCAGCTATAAAGGATGGATAACAATGTCGTTAGCTACAAGAATTTTTTTCTCTATTGTATGACAAACAAGATGATTTGTAGAAAACATCGAAAAAATATATGTCCTTGATCCACACATCTCTAGTGATGTCAAACGTCAATCCCTCATCGTGGCTTGACATGGCACTAGGTACCTAAGAAGAGAAGGTTTGACATTTGCAACACTGATTTGTCAATGGTCCACGCTTGTCTTTCGTCTCGATGTGACTGATTTGTCAGTTGTGAGTAAACCTATGCTTTGGCGGTGTTCCATAACTGAGGATAACTTTGTTGAAGTCGTTTAGATATTGTCGAGTGTTTGTTATTTGTACCAAAGTAATTCATAACGAAAAAAAGGCACTGTACGAAAGAAACTACTTCGTAATTATGGCTTACTACAACCAAATCCCAAGGCGGCTGAATAATTCTGGTAAGCCAAGCAACAACAAGCAAGCTTCCACTGAAAACGAGCTCATCGGTTCCATTCCTCTAGAAATGTCGACTTTCCACTAACAAATCGCTAGAATGCTTTTTATATAGGAGAGAAATCGGACATTAGAAATTCCTCGGAATAAATCTTTGACTTCAACCTGTGAGATAAAAATGTAAACAATTTTAAGGAGCAAGAAAAAAGCTCAGTCAAAAAGTAATCTCTGCCTATGCAGGAAATTCAGCTCCTTACGGGTTTAAGCTCATCTCCTTTAACTCTATTTCTCTGTAGAACGAATTCTCGATGCGGAAAGGCAGGAGGTAGTTGTCATTGGCTAAAGACCCAAGAGAAAAAATAATAATACTGAACATCTTAGTCGAAGATGAAGAGTTCGAAGGCGGCGAAACCTTGTTGCTATAGAGAAAGCTATGGAATTAGAAAGGCGTTTCTTAGGAAATAATCTAAACCTTTCCGAAGAAATTCGAATATTCGATATATTCGGTCGAATAGTGAGCCAGAGTCGGTTGGTTAACAGACACAAAAAATTCTAAAAATGTGTAGGGACCATTTCATGATGAATGAAGCAGATCAGATGTCAAACAAACAAATCGTCCACTTTGTGGAGATCTCGTTCACTCATTGTCGTTGAATTGAATACTCAACAATGTCAATAGGCAGAAGAAGTTTACGTTGCTGAGGTCTGGCACTAATCAAATCCACCACCATGTCAATAAAGGGCAAGAACAAACGTCGGAAAATCGAACTCCGCTCGAATTTGATTAAGTAAGAAAACACTGGTATGAAAGGAAGGGAAGATAGGAAGAATACATGGTTTCACACTGTTGACTTCATCTGATGGCTTAGGAGAAAAATCAAGTGAAAACAACAATAAAACTTTTACAAAGTGGAGGTCGAATAAACTACAACTAGATGATTCTCTACACACGCATGATTACATTTTCATTAAAAGTTAACCAAGTTCCTATTGGAACGGCACTACGTTTTAGTTCTTCAGGTGAAATGATATAAAGCATTAAATGAAATGCTAAAACAGCAAAGCCACCAAGATGTCAAACAGGATAACCACCGGAAAGGGTAATCGTGGTTCAATCTGGCCCAACGTACAAATTTTGCGAATATCTCAGTATCGTTGTGATTATATTTCACATCATATCCAGCCGTGAAAAATTATAGTAGGCAGCAAATGAAAAGTTAGAATGGCAAAACTACCATTCCTTCCATAGTTGCTCTCTTTTACCAAATCTTTTGTAAACGCTGAATAATTGATACCATCACTGTTAGGCAATCCTTTATTTATAAGCTAACATAAGGTGGATAAAAAAAAACTTTATTCGACTAACGTTTCGGCGCCTTCGCCTTCTATCGAACCGCGTTCATCAAAGTTGTCTACCGTTGCTCCTTCTTCCGATGTGGGCCCTCGTCATTGTCAGCTTAAGTTAAGCTCAAGTGGGTTCAATGCCGATTTGTGTTCTCCGGATCATTCCCGTTGCTGATGGCACTGTTAAGGTAAAAAGTAGCCAACACAAAGGCGAAGCGAGCGCCCCAGGGGTGTCGTGCGTAACACATGAGACTCAGGAGCAAGAAATTGCGGGTACAAGGCTGCCCTGGGGTTCACAGTACTGCAAATATCTCATCAATATTGTGGTTGAGTTTCACATAATATTCTGCCATCAAGAATAGTAAGCAGTAGATAAAAAATTATAGCATGTGATTTCGAATACGTTATGTATTAGGTGGGCACGAGTGTCGCAGTGTTCGGAAGAGCTCTACAACACATACGTGGAATCGAACCCTGCGCCCATGACCCACCAAGCCTTTCATCCCTCCGAGGTCGACAAATTGGTACCAGACTTGTCTGGGAGGATAGCAGTACTTGCTCGATACATCGCTAGGTCACCGCGAGTAAAGGCCAGTATGCATTTGATCACCACCAATGATGCTTAATGAAGGTCAGATATGCATTCGGTCACCTCCAACGATACTTAATGAAGTCGAACGCATAGCGCATCCCTCAGGGACTGATCAACGCCGAGAGCTTTATCCTTTTTATCATTTATATATTACTTCTTTCTTCATTTCATTCAGTATCATCTACGCATCTCTACCGATTTGTTATGAAACTGGATGAATTCCTACACAAATCTATGAGTCAACTGCTCTTCGATTGGTTCGCGAATTATGAGACGCGCAATTTCACTGTCATTAGAATACAGTAGTAATATTACTTGTGCTAATACCAATCGATGCGCATGAAGTGATCAAGTTCCGAGAATAAAAAATAGTGAGAATTTTTCTATTCGAAATCGAACGATGTATTAAATCGTCGAACAAATCGATGATGTTCGTCAGAATCCGATATTTCAATATTTCGTGGGAGCGCAAAGAAACATTATGGATCTTAAGGAAAGATGAAAATGTAACTAATTTGAAGGCATTTAAAGACTGAGCAATAAAAAATGGCTAAGGAAAGATACTTCAACAGAGGACTTTAACCCGAATGAATTTGTAATACTGCAAAAGGAATATATGAACGAAAGTTATGGGAACGAAGAAGAAAACCTACTTCCAACAACGAGCCAGCAACGAAAGCGACACAAATGCGCTGCAATTTTTTTCTCACAAATCCGGATTTATCAATTAGCGCAACAAACTGGCGGATGGTTTATCTGACTAACTGTTCTGACAACTCGGCAACTGATTCGTTATTGCTTTACATAAAACAGAATTCGACTAAAGGAGTCAGAGATGTTTGACTGTCGAACAACTCGATCAATGGTCGAATACTCGAGCATTATCCTGAATACTTGAACCATTAAATTGACAGAAATTCTCATTAACAGGAATAGCAACAATTTCTATGTAGATTATCTAAAAATATGACAATGATCAGATTTCGTAGCAAAAGAAAGCGCTTGAAAATTTTTTCTACATTTCTCATAGAGTTTCTCATAAACGGGAATTGTACATAGAAATCGAATCGTACCCACTCATACATGAATGGGACATATTATGAAGAGTTGTAACAAAATACGAGAATAACACACGTTTTCAGAAAAATATGGATAATAAGGTGCTCTTAAAGAAAATAATTTCAACATCGTAAGAGAGTAGTTATAGCTTTTTTAAAAATGAGCTTCATTTGAAAACAGGAGGACTAGAAAAAAGCCACGGAAGCGTCAGATGAATGCGAACAGGTCTTCTTCTCAGACAATCAAAGGTGGGTCCAGTGAAAAAGGATGAGCATGGATGCGGTCGGATATGGGGCTGAACATCGTAATGGAAACGTGTTGAGGATATTGGATCTTGGTGATGAAGAAAATCATGGAGGCAGCAAGAAGCAGCTGGAGCAGAACCAAAAGGAAAAACAGAAAGCCTGCAGCGATTTGCAGGTGATGAGGCCAGAAATTCAAATCAGGGAACAAAGACTGTAAAAAAGTGCGATCACATGGAACTTAAATAGAAGATCCACTATTTTTAGTTGTGTAGAAACAAAGTAAAATATTAACAGGTGAAATCACGCAGAAACTTTATTAAACCAAAAACAAACGACGTTGTTTCTCAAAATATGTTGAAGCTTATGAAGAATAGAAAGAACATCTCTCACTTCTTGGAGTTCACAAGTATATTTAAAAGTGCGAAAAAAGGAAGAAAACAGGATTTTCTATAATAGCTAGAAAAACGAAGAAAATGTTATTTAGTGACTTTCAAGAAGAAAATGAAGCCGTAGTGTTCCGAATCCTTAAACAAATCCGAAGAGCTACATGGATTACGAATTCGCAACAAGAAAGGGAAGAAAGTTCTGGGATCTGCACAGCATGTGATGCTGAGTCATATAAAACGAAAAATACGTGCTAACCTTTCAAAAGTTTGTATGGATTCGTTTAATCAGGAATGTATTTGCTGTAATGAAAATTAGAACGGCAAAGCTATGGTAGACTGTTACGACGACTTTTTGATACGAAGGAGAAAGGAATCAAGTCAGGGTGAGAGGCAGATGACAGACCAATAAACGAATCGATGACCCATCATCAAACTGGTGCTATCATAATACTAAACTGTTCCTGAAGAAATAGAGAGAGATGGTAATGTGCAGTGTTCATGGGACGTGATGAGGTGGTTCGAGTAAACGTCTCCAAATCTATCCATCGATGCAGCAGAAACGATCGATACATCATGGTGAAATCTAATGTTTGGATATGTGAAGGAAACGTGCATGTGCACGTTATGTCACGTCACGTTACGCACACACACATGTGCTTGCATACGTAGAAACCGGTTGTTAGAAGTCAGTTCATATAGGATACAGGATAAAGCTCTCGGCGTTGATCAATCCCTCAAGGTGCGCCATGCGTTCGACTTCATTAAGCATCGTCGGAGGCGATTTGGATACATATCTGCCCTATACAATAACTAGCAGTGGCCCATCGTTGTACCAAGCCAGTGCTACTATCCTCCCAGACAAACCTGGCACCAATTTGAAGACCCCGGAGGAATGAAAGGCTTGATGAGCCATGGGCGCGGGGATCGATCCCTAATGTGTATTACAGGGAGCCTCCGACCACTGCGCCACACGCACCTCTCGTTTAGGCTATAAAAAAGGTCTAAAGCTCTCGGCGTTGATCAATCCCTCAAGGTGCGCCATGCGTTCGACTTCATTAAGCATCGTCGGAGGCGATTTGGATACATATCTGCCCTATACAATAACTAGCAGTGGCCCATCGCTGTACCAAGCCAGTGCTGCTATCCTCCCAGACAAGTCTGGTACCAATTTGCCGACCCCGGAGGGATGGAAGGCTTGGTGGGCCATGGGCGCATATTACGTGCGCATCGCAGTGGCGCCTCCAACCACTGCGCCACACGCGCCCTTGTTTAGGCCATGTAGCCCAAAAATATCACGGAAAGTGTAAGTATTTGTATCCATATATGGGTATGCGTGTATACACGTTTGTGTGACAACTGAATGTGTATGTGTATATTCGTTTGGGTCTTCCTCCCTGGATATGGAGGTAATGAGAGAATTTCGGATTGTAAGCCGCCACTTTAGATAAACCGAACTAATTCAACAGGAATCACAACGATAGCGCCATTGAAGAGACATCATTAGTGAGAAAAACCATTGGGAATTGCACAGAAAACACTGAAAGTTACGCTATAGAACATTAAACTACAGAAACTACTACAGTGTTCTGTATTCAACAAATTCGCGTCGACACCTCACTCACCGCTGCGTGAGGTATGAGTCATATGTGATTCATTCCGCTACGCATGCACTAGCAGAAATGGCTGAGAGTTTTAAATCACTTAAATGATGAATGGCAGCTGATGAAAATTGATGACTCAGATATTTTTACAGTTTTCCGTTAGTGCTGATCCATATGTTAAAAGAAATGCATTAGAACGAACAAAACTAAGAAGCACAATCAGCCTTAGATTTTGAAACAGAGACTGTTATTTGACAGATGAAGTCATCGTCTTTGAAAAAGTCAAAAACAGAATAGAAGAAATTGATCAGATGTCTTATAATATCGTATCTATTGCATTCAGATGATGTCCTTAAATTAGGAAGGAAAACTAATTTTCAACAAGGAGAATTTTTTGCGATGCTTCGGAAATTCTACTCAAATCTGAACAGGTGCCACTTGTTTTCATTGGCCATTGAGAATTTAGGAGAAAAAAATGAGAAATGTAAATTTTTGAAGTGGAAATAATAAGTTTTAAATCGTAACCCTGACATACACAGAGTACGAAAAAATTATATTGTCGATTTCGGGAAAAAAAAAGAGAAAAGAAATGAGCTGTCTAGGAAATAGATTTAAGATAAAACTGCAGTCATCACCATCGCCAACGGACCCAAAACAGAATTTTGTTCAACCATAACAAAATCAAGGGACGCGGGAAGTGTAGTGGTTAAACCTGCAATGCAATAATACGGGAGCAGTCGACGGTTTAATCATCCCTCGGTAAAACGAAACCCCCATCTCTGCGTAGTTGGAAAATGGATACCTTATTTGTTTGGCAAAAGCTATTTCCGATATAAAAAAGCCAGTTGCTACCCATGATAATGACTTGGGAGCGCTTTTGTGCAGCTATTTCATAAGCCAGCTTTCGCCTTTGTAGTAAAGATGTGCAAATTTTCTTGTACCGCTACCCCAGAAAAAATTCAGGGAAGAATCGACTCGAAAAACATTAAAATTGAAAAAGATCCATAAATGGGAGAAATTCCTCATAGCGAAGCCAAAGGCGAATACACATACACATTCAGTTGTCACACAAACACATCAGTTCATACTATCGTTGAAAATACATCAATAAAAGCTCTAATTCGTCGTTTTCTCTTTCAGTGATCGCGAGGTTGTTCAACAACATACGTTTACTTCCATACAATAACACACACAATACAATCGTAGCTGACGTTTCGGTCGGCACAATAGGTCCTTCTTCAGAGCCTGGAAGGGTACACTAATACGCAACTTACTAGGTCAAACACTTCAAGAGCACAAACAGAAAGATAAAAATCTGACCGATAATTACAAGATATACGGATTCTCGAAAAAAAAGCTTTTTTCATCTGTCCTCCACCTAGGAAGAACAGCCGCTCAGAGTCGCATATGGCTGACGACTGCAGCACCCCGGTCAACGATCGACGAGAAGGTAAGGGGCGAGACCACGTATGATCTCGGAACATTCCTCCTTTCTATTCATTGTAGGATTTTTGGCATTTGTCCAGAAAGCCTCGAGGAGTTTGCGCGTTGGTGTTTTAGGATCCCGTGCGAGGATAGCGACTTTTATATCAAAATCGTCTCCGCTATGCTTTTTTGTATCCTATGCGTGCCTAGTGGCGTGCCTTGTTTTTCGTTTGCCATCTAGGTGTTCTTTTATGTGGATACATAAAGGTCTGCCCGTTTTGCCAATATACTGTGTGCACAAGTAGGGAACTAAGGAAAGAATCGCGTGACTTGCCTCGGCAAATAGCCATCTCCAATGGCTACGAAATTGTAACCCCACGAGATAAGTTCCGAGGGAGAGCGACGCTTCAAAAGGTTGGCCAAAACAAAGTCCCGTTTATCTCGCCCTTCATTAGCGATGAAATAAGTGTGGCGATGAAGCGATGCTTAGCAAGGGCGGCTCTAGAGGAATCGGTAGCGATAATTGAAATACCACCAAATACTCTTCGTCGCCAGTTAGTTCGTAACCGCTTGTATGACCGTCTATGTGAAACACAAAATTGCGTAATCTGCCTTATGGCAGGGACAGTGACTGCATGAGTCCAGGTGGGATATACCTACTTGTGGTACTTGTGGAGGGGAATATTTTGGTGAAACGGGCAAACTTTTATGTATCCGCATAAAAGAACACCTAGGTGGCAAACGAAAAGCAAGACAAGGCACGCCACTAGGGACGCATAGGATACAAAAGCATAACGGAGACGATTTTGATACAAAAGTCGCTATCCTCGAACGCGATACTAAAACACCAACGCCCTAACTCCTAGAAGCTTTTTGGATAAATGCCAAAAATCCTACAATGAATAGCAGGGAGAAATGTCCCGAAATCACGCGTGATCTCGCCCCTTACCTTGGCATCGATCGTTTAACAGGGGGTGCTGCAGTACTCAGCCACATGCGACTCTGAGTGGCTGTTCTTCCCCGGTGGAGGACGGTTTTTTTTGAGTTTTTTCGAGAAGCCGTAGATCTTGTAATTATCGCTCAGATTTTCGTCTTTCTGTTTCTGCTGTTGAAGTGTTTGACCTAGTAAGTTGCGCATTAGTGTACCCTTCCAGGCTCTGAAGAAGGCGATTCTGCCGAAACGTCAGCTACGATTGTATTGTATGTGTGTTATTGTATGGAAGCAAACGTATGCTGTTTAACAACCTCGCGATTACTGAAAGAGAAAACGACGAATTCATAATCCAATGCTGAGGTTTATAAAAATTCGTTCCTGGGTACTATTAAAAGCTCTAATGATCTAAAATTCAGTAGAAATTTCTTCGAGTAATGGCCGTGCAATTTTCCATTCCGAAAAAATTTCTTCAAAACACAAATTCTTCCTCAACTGTCAGTGTAAAGAAATAATGGAAAACTGAATGCGTGATATGATATTGTTCATGATTGATGTCTACCAGAAAAAGGAATGACATCGTAATTACTTCGATAGAATGATTAAACGAGACGGAAAAAAACCATCAACATGTTGTGTGAGTAATCTTTGAAATAAAGGATAAAGGATAAATCTCTCGGCGTTGATCAATCCCTGAGGGATGCGCCATGCATACGACTTCATTAAGTATCGTTGGAGGTGGTTGAATGCATATCTGACCTTTACAATGACTCGCGGTGGCTTGCCGATGTATCGAGCCAGTGCTGCTATCCTCCCAGACAAGTCTGGTACCAATTTGCCGACCTTGGAGGGATGGAAGGCTTGGTGGGCCATGGGCGCAGGGATCAATTCCGCGTGCATGTCGCAGTGACGCATCCTACCACTGCGCCACACGCGCCCTTATCTTTGAAATATAATATTACAATCATGACTTATCAAATGATCACTGAAAAAGGATTATACGGATTTTTTTTCTTCGAATCTCATTGGATACACAGATATTGCATATAAATTTTTCTAACCAAATATACTATAAGCAGCTATAAAAAATAAACAGAAATGAAATACAACTATTGAAGATATACCATTTTGCTATTCATTCTCTATTCTCATTTCCTATAAACGCTGAATAAAAGCGGGCAAAGCAGTAATAGTGAACTCCAATCCGAACCGGGTGCGCCCAGCCCTCACATCCGAAGTCGGGAAATTTTTACCACACCTGTATCTGACAAGCCCACTACCACTATCTACGTGAGAGCGCCATAGCACGGCTATCCCAGGATTCCTATAGAATCGACTTGAACATTCACCTGTATCACATTTAGCCCCGCTGATCGTCCAATGACTCCAGTTGGAGCCACTAAATCTTCCATTATTTATAGTCGCGTGCAAGAGTAGCCCAGTAGGTTCTGCTCCCTCTACGAACTCGATGAGCATCATATCTTCCTTCTAGGCTTTGCACAAGGAACTCTGAGCATCGGGTCGGTGGTCTTCCTGCAATACGTTTGACATCCCGAGGAATCCAGTCACTAACGGCTCATGTCCATCGGTTGCCATTCATACGCATTACGTGTCCGGCCCACCTTACCTTCGACTGTTTGGCGTACATAACGACATCTTTGACTTTTGATCGTTGACGCAAGTCGGAGCTTCAGATCCCTTCCCTTATTTGCGTGGCACGAGAAATTCAGACCGTCCTTTCGACTTCGCGTTCAATAACGCTGAGTAATATTTCATCCTGTTTACGCAGCGACCAGGTTGCTGGCGCATATGTTAGCGCAGGAATTATTGTTCAATTGAAAAGGTGCTCTCGGAGTCGGGTGTTGTTTGTCTTCTTCACTACATCCTCGTTGCTCTTGCAAGCTCCCCATGCCGCTCGTTTCCTTCTGCTCAACTCTGGAGCTAAGTCGTTCGTTGTGTTGGTTTCCCAACCTAGACAGAAGTAACTCGAGCATTCGGAGATATTCGTTCCGTTGAGCGTGAATGGGGCACACGAAACCAATCCGTCTCTCATTAACATCGTTTCTGTGTGGTTTAGTCAAAGACCAATCTTCCCCCAGGCTTTATCAAAGTCGGCAAGCATACGCTCTGCTTGGCTAATGATTGGTGTCATAAGGACGCGCAGCGACCAGGTTGCTGGCGCATATGTTAGCGCAGGAATTATTGTTCAATTGAAAAGGTGCTCTCGGAGTCGGGTGTTGTTTGTCTTCTTCACTACATCCTCGTTGCTCTTGCAAGCTCCCCATGCCGCTCGTTTCCTTCTGCTCAACTCTGGAGCTAAGTCGTTCGTTGTGTTGGTTTCCCAACCTAGACAGAAGTAACTCGAGCATTCGGAGATATTCGTTCCGTTGAGCGTGAATGGGGCACACGAAACCAATCCGTCTCTCATTAACATCGTTTCTGTGTGGTTTAGTCAAAGACCAATCTTCCCCCAGGCTTTATCAAAGTCGGCAAGCATACGCTCTGCTTGGCTAATGATTGGTGTTATAAGGACGATGCCATCAGCAAAGCGAAGATGGTGTAACTGCCGACCATCGATTTCCACTCTCATATTATCCCATTCCAATGTTCACATGACGTTCTGGAGGGTGGCTGTAAATAATTTTGGCGTGATTGTATCGCCCTGCCTAACTCCTCTTTTGACGTCAACGTTAATATAGTTGTAGAATGGTGAAATCTTGGTTGTGAAATTTTTGTACAGCTCACGAAGAATCTTTGTGTACTGAGTAGGCACTCGTTGACTATCAAGGGCTTCCATGACTGCTTCTCTCTCAGTTGAGTCAAACGCCTTCGTTAAATCGATGAATGTGAGACACAGCGGTCTTTTGTACTCTCGCGATAATTCATTGAGCCTTGTTATCGTGTGGATATGGTCACTCGTTCTAAATTCTTTCCGAGACCGTTCTATCTCACATGGCTGCCCTTTGTCCAGTTTCTGTGAATCCTGTTTAGAATGACTCGAGTGAAGAGTTTGTAAACGACATACAGAAAGCAGATTGGGCGTTAGTTGCCGATATCGTGGAGGTCGCCCTTCTTGAGCAACAGCGCGGTCTTGCTGGTCTTCCACTGAGTAGGGACCTTGCGTTCAAACAGATAAAGTATGAACTGAATCAACTGATGCAGGAAAGAGATCAATCCTCTTTAGAGATCAAGAGAATTTTCGTGACGACTGTGTCCAGCGAAAGAATGAAAAGTTGGAAATTGTCGACGATATTAGAAACAATGATGACAAGTGAGAAACAACAGGAGTTCAGGACAAACTTGGAAAGACATTGAGAATAAAGAGATTGTAACATGTTAACCACTTTCCTATGAAATTGATCAAAAAACAAGGTTATGCATAGAAAATTCACACAAAAAATGTAAAGATGTGAGAATAGGAGCAAAAATTAACCGCAATAGTCGATTCAATGTCATTGAATATTGGAGAGAAGGCGGTTCCAGTTTGTTATAGAAATTGCAGTAATTATGATACGATGACTAATTTTGTAATTTTTAATTGACAAAGCAACATTTCCCTTGTGTTGATTGTTTTTCTTTGATTTCCTTTTCATTTCATAATGCCTTAATTCCAACAATAAAGGCGTATAGCACAGTGGTAGTGGATGTCCACCATCAGGAACATGGTGTTAGTTCGATTCCGCTCCAGGCCAATCACGCCGTTCATTGCTCTGGGATCGGGAACATGGTACCGGACTTGTGTGGGAAAAAATCATTATCTGCAATACAACTGGGAATGCTCAGCACGATTACCTTAGGACTCCAGAGAGAATTGTTCGACCAACATACTACGACATTCAAGATGAAATGAAAATCCTCAGGCAGCAACCGAAGCCACACGTAAAGTTGGAAGATCTTCGTGGAAAATGAATGTGAGGAAACGAATCAAATGTGAGAAGTGCTGGGATCCGCGCAGTAGACGAGAAGGTGGATCAAATAAATTAAAAAATGAAGACAATTTCAACAATTTCGTACAAAATTCATCTTGACGATAAGCATATCTCGATTGTCTGTACCTACAACGCACGTACACTTGCATCCGAGTCCTCGATAGAGGATTTGCTCATGCAAGCAAGAATGATAAGGTACGACGTCATCGGCCTGGCCGAGACGAGACGACGCCACCCATTCAACGCTGTCTATGACACTGGAGAAGAACTGTTCCTCGGAACATGCGACAGTAGAGGCGCAGGCGGTGTCGGCGTTCTCGCCAATACGAGTTTGTCCATGAATGTCGATTCATTCGAACAGCTTACAACCCGAATCGGACGTTTACGATTAAAAAGATGTGGATCAACACAGGTTTTGACAATCTTCGTCGTTTACGCGCCAACATCAAACTGTGACGAAGAAGAAGTCGAAGCGTTCTATATGGACCTGGAGAAGTTCTACAGAGAAGACCATACATTCATTAAGGTCATCATTAGAGGTTTCAACGCCAAGATTGGACCGAGAAGAACGTCTGAAGAACGTCGCATTGAGACCCACGGATTAAAATGGAACGAACAGGGTGAGCGGCTCTCTGAGTTTATCATAGCTACCGAAACCATCCATGGTAACTCGCAATTCCAGAAGCCTCACCGTCAACGATGGACGTGGGAATCTCCCAATGGAGAGTACCATAAAGAAATAGACCACATCATAGCAAATAGGAAGTTTTGCCTAACCGATGTCGCTGCTGTCCCAAAATTTTACACCGGATCGGACCACCGTCTCCTTCGTGCAAGATTTTATTTCTCACGGAATGGAGAAAAAGCGGCTAAATTCAAAAACCGTAATTCCAGAACCACCACAAACTGGGACTTATTCAACTCATTAGTCGGCTGTTGGGAAGATGCCGTTGTCGACAACATCGACGAGGAATACGATCGGCTCATTGAACATCCTCACGTTAGCACCATGAAAGCTGAAAGTTCGAAAGTCACAAAGAGACGTCTGTCTCCAGATCCAGAAACTCTCGAGCTAATACGCCAGCGAGGACTCGCATGAGCTGCAGGCAACCGCGAACTGACGTCCGAGCTTGCGAAACAATGCAGACAGGCGATAAAAGAATATCTTAAAGAGAGAAGAACAGCAGTAATGGTCGAAGCTGCAGCGGCTGGGAAAAGCATTCGCAAAGCCCACCGAAGCTTCGCCAATTACAAGAACAAGATGATAGCACTCCGACGCCCAGACGGAACAATAACAGCTTCCAGAAAGGCAATGGAGAAAATCATCCATGATTACTACTCAGATCTCTTCGATAGCCACGTCCATCTCCCGTCTTATGAAATAAAAGAAGATGGATATGCTGCTCCACCGGTTCTCCCTTCCGAAATCCGACACGCCATCTCGTCGGTGAAAAATCAAATAGCACCAGGTCTGGACAGGATAAGAACAGAACATCTGAAGAACCTTCCGCCAGTCCTCGTAAGCACACTGGCTCTGCTCTTCACACGTTACCTGTCTGAATGCAAGGTCCCTACTCAGTTGAAGACCAGCAAGACCGTGTTGTTGTTCAAGAAGGGTGACCTACACGACATAGGCAACTATCGCCCAATCTGCTTGCTCTCTATCGTCTACATACTTTTCACTCGAGTCATCCTAAACAGGAGTCAAAGAACACTGGACAAAGGACAGCCGTGCGAGCAAGCAGGGTTTCGAAAAGGATTTAGTACGATGGACCATATTCACACGTTAACAAGGCTCATTGAAGTATCGCGAGAGTACAAAAGACCGCCCTGTCTCACTTTCATCGACTAATAGAAGGCCTTTGATTCAATTGAGATAGAAGCAGTCATGGATGATATGATGCCCGACGAGTCCCTAAAGCGAGGAGAACCCACTGGGCTAGTCTTGCCCGCGATAGGGAAAAATGGAGGATTTACTGGCGCTCGCTCGAGTCACTCGACGATCAACGGGACTACAGGTGATACAGGTGATACTTTCAAATAAACATGATAAACGAAAGGAATATGACAGCCAGCAAGTTCTTCCTTTTGCATAAAGGTTTTGAAAATTTAAGACCACCAGATATCAGGAAGGGCACCATAGGAATTGAGGCCGGGAGAGCTTAGTTGATATTGATTACTGCTTGGTGGAAGAGGTCGAAAAGAAGATAGAATGGGGTTATGTAAATCGCAACCTATTGAGACATTTAACACTTGAAAAACCTAATAGTTTTTGATCTCTTCTAAAAGCCTACAGGCATTCCAGTGCTTTAAGAGTAATGATCTTAAATATTTTACAGAATTGTAATCGGAGCATTCATCTCAACAATGAAAAAATTAAAGCGCTCAGCTTGGTTACGGTACATTCCCTGCAGTATATCAGCTACTTCTTGGCTGGCCAAGAAAATTTTGTCCTTATTCGGAGGGAACTCAATTCCCCATGTGGAGTGCGGCCACACATCCCATCGACGAGAAATCGAAAGTGGACGGACATGCAAAACGCAAGCAGATGATTTCCAACAAGGCTTCGTCTTACTCACTCTACAAATTTCGACAGAATTCATCCGATAAGTTAGGAATCTATAATAGAAACGCTAAAAGAGAAGTATTTTTTGCAAATGAGTCGCTCCGTGGTTTTTGGTGGCTAGGAATGTTCCAGGGTCCGTAAATGCAGATACAGGCAAAGATTCGTATGGTTTTTGTTCAGTACCCTTTAACAAGGCTTCGTCTTACTCACTCTACAAATTTCGACAGAATTCATCCGATAAGTTAGGAATCTATAATAGAAACGCTAAAAGAGAAGTATTTTTTGCAAATGAGTCGCTCCGTGGTTTTTGGTGGCTAGGAATGTTCCAGGGTCCGTAAATGCAGATACAGGCAAAGATTCGTAGTGAAAGCAAAAAAAAAAAAAACTCAGGTAGGAGAAAACGTCCAGTACCAAAATCTCAGAATACCCACTTCCTCAATATTATTCTTTGGCCAACAAGCATTCCACTCATCGGGGTTATTCAGCGTGGTTTGATACCTTCACTGAGTTGTTAGGATCACCTCCAACGGTACTTAATGAAGTCGAATGCGTGGCGCATCCCTCAGCGATTGATCAACGCTGAAAGGTTTTTTTTACTCTTTCAAATGTGATAAGAGTAACGCTGCAGTGGAGAATCCGCTCAATAATACGCTCAAGGTTCTAGTTCGATCTGTCCTCCCCAAATCCCTATTCCCAATTAAAACTGCGGTTTCATTAACTGTTAATACCATGCAGCGCAATAGTAGATGGTCGCTGGTTCGAACCCGCATCAAATTTAGCCTCTCATTCGTTTGGTGTAGGAAACTGGCACGAGGCTTACCTGGAATTTTCTCAGTCCCTGTAATCCACAAAAGCTGGCGACCGCCTGTGCTGAAGATATTGGAACGCCCTAGCACAGTTATCCCAGGATCCCACAAAGAATCGAGTCCCCTACCACTTAACTTCATTCATAAATAAGACCAAATCATAGAGCAGCAGCCGAACCTACATGCAAATCCAGGACAGCATTCACACGAATGATGGGTGTGAAAAAGCGATCAAAGTTAAAGTGCTGGGATCCTCAAAATATTTGACGCCGCTTCATGCCATCACAAAACCTAAACGGTACATTCTACACGGTAATAGAGCGGGAATAGCGCAGTGGTTAATGATGCTGTCGACTAAGAAGCAAAGGTAATAGTTCAATCTCCGCCTCAACGCTCTCCTCCAATCCATATTGGAACGCAGCCTAAGATTTCTCCAAGATTTAAAGGAGATTTGACTCGACCAACATTCTAAAGCACTCATAAAGAAGATGAAATCGTCAAACATCAGCCGTAACAAAACGCGAACTGTTTGAAAACGGGTGTGGACGATACATGCGAGGAAAACGAAACAAATGGAAGAAATGCCAGTCCCGCACAAATGGATACAGCCGAGTGAGGTTAATTGATTCGAGAGGTGTTACACTCAAGAAGGTTCGAGTAGATACGATTATGAATACCCAGAACGAGAGGACGAACGACTGTGGAATATCGGCTCTGAAGAAGACCAAGATGTTACAATCTTGTGTAAGTTGAACAATCTAAACAAATATATTGAAAGAAAAACGTTTCGCCGGCCCAGAAAAGCAAAATTTAATCCTCGTAGAACATAATAACTTGTACTCTGCAGTAAAAGATCTGGTAGTTCCTAACAATTTTTATTTCATCCAGCAAAATTTAGTATCAGCCGACAGCTCTTGGTTTGGAGTTAAAAATGTTACCATTTTAGCGCCGAATTCATTGAATTCAACGCATCTGTGGTTGTGCGTTAACGAAGGAGAACAGCCGTCGTGCTCTTTACACTTATAAAACAGCTCGATGAAAAACAATCAAATAGGCTTGGAGAATCGATGGAAAGAGAAGAATTCCTATTACAGTTTTCTGCCGGAGGTGGTCCGGTACCCCAAGATTGTGAAGTACGGCTGTGGTTGCTAGTCGATGACGAACACTTATACTGTAGAGAGCATAAAAACATTGAGAAGAAAAGAACACTTCAAATATTGTCATTTAACGTGTAGGAAACTTAGAACACATCAAAAAGGCACAGTTCGCTTCGAGAATAAACAAGGCGACGAGTGATAGTAAACAAATTTTTGTTCATTTTTCGTTACACTACAGACTGTTTGATCTTGCAATGGCTCGTCATTCCAAAAGATATCCAACCGTAAGACGAAACACCTCTAACCGATTCACGATGGCTGGATGAGTACCTCTGGTAACAACCTAGTTGAAAAGAGGAAAATATGCAAGGATGGTGGACCCATGCAAGCAAGTGTGGTAATCTTCATGAAGGTCTTCTCATTTACCTGTGAGTTCAGCCGTTACTTGAGGATTTAGCCTTCTTCATGAATCTCACCGAATGCTGATCGAACTGGAGCATTTCTAGGTTCTCACCACACGCAGCCGCGAGTTTTTATGGATGAAGGAAGCCTAATACGTAGAAGCCTGGTGTACCGATTTTCTGAACCCAGACGGATGAAGGAATTGATTTCTCCAGTACACCAGATTGTAACAACGATTGTATATATTGTACAGCACTCCTAACCGCTGCGTTACATGAGACTTGAAAAATGATGTGATAACAATAATAAAAAAAACAGTGATGGCATGGTAATATCGAGCGAATACAAGAAGTTATTCTAATTGTAGATATAAATTGTGCCTATTATATTATCTTCTATATTCTCAGACTAAAACGGAAAGCTACCCTGCCTGTAGTGAAAACCTCGGAAAGCTGTAGCACGGCTATCATGGGATGATCCTAGGGACATCCGCACATGACCAGATCAGCCTTTTACCCGTCAACGAGACAACAGACAAAATCTACTAAATCGTTGAGTCACACTCGAAATAAAGAGCCCGAATGACCATCTTTATAGATAAGAAGTGGGAAGCAAAGAAATGAATGAAAAAAATGCTGGAGATATAATATGTAAGAGTACGGTATTTACGTGCCAAAGAACTTAAACCCGACAACAGGAAACAGTTATCTTTTGCAGAACGGAGAAGCGGTTACTGTTTTACAACTAGGATTGTTCGAGAAGGTCAACGATTTCAACGACTAGAGGACTAACCGATTCCGACAAAGGATATGTTGTGAATGAAATAAACTATGAAAAAATGGAGATATAAATACAGCACATCATTTCAGCAACAATTAACAAGAAAAATTAGCTCTGATTGATAACAAATGAAAGGAAAAAAATAGTCCGTGCTAGGGAAACTGTTCAATATTTTATCAGCAATTTTACTACAAAAGAAAAAAATCGATAAAATGATAGTAGGGATGAATAACTAGTTCGATTATGTAGAGAACAACCGGTTGGAAACGACCAAGAAACAACTAATCCGATTGAAAACAACTATGAAGGTCATCGTCGTGCAGTACACAAACAGACGAACAAACAGATTTATTCAGCGATTTTCGCAATTAAACGGCATGAGTCCAGGTACGATATACCTAATTTCCTGTGGTACCTGCCGAGACGGATATATTGGCGAAACGGGCAGACCTTTATGTATGCGCACAAAAGAACATCCAGATGGCAAACGAAAAGCAAAACAAGGCACGCCACTAGGCACGCATAGGATACAAAAGCACAGCGGAGACGATTTTGATATAAGAGTCGCTATCTATCCTGAAACACCAACGCCCAAACTCCTTGAAGCTTTTCGATAAGTACCAAAAATCCGACGATGAATAAATAGCATGGAGGAATGCGCCCAGATCACACGTGATCTCGCCCCGTATCTTCTTATCGATCGTTGATGTGGGGAGGTGCAGACGTCAACTATATGCGACTCTGAGCGC
This sequence comes from Angiostrongylus cantonensis, assembly GCA_009735665.1. Taxonomy (NCBI): domain Eukaryota; kingdom Metazoa; phylum Nematoda; class Chromadorea; order Rhabditida; family Metastrongylidae; genus Angiostrongylus; species Angiostrongylus cantonensis. The sequence goes on along the minus strand of MQTX01000112.1, from coordinate 346,758 downwards.
CTGTTCTTCATCGGTGGAAGACAGATGAGAAAAGCAGTGGGTTTTTTTCGAGATGCCGTAAATCTTGCAATTATCGATCAGAGTTTCATCTTTCTGTTTGTGCTATTGAAGTGTTTGGCCTAGTAAGTTGCGTATTAGTGTACCCTTCCAGGCTCTGAAGAAGGCGATTCTGCCGAACCGTCAGCTACGATTGTGTTGCATGTGTGTTATTGTATGGAAGTAAACGTATGCTGTTTAACAACCTCGCGATTGCTGAGAGAGAAAACGACGAATTTATAACACATCGCTTCTTGTAATTCATAATCTTATCATTCACCATGTTCCTGAGCGAATATTCGACTAATCAAAATCATTCGTTTGATGCCAAAAATCCGTTAAAGAACTCTATTGAAATGTCCTTCGACAAAAGAAAAGCGAGTTTGAAATGACAATCCCAATTTATAACGAAGATAGGTAAGCTGCAGGAAATTCCATGGTTAGAGATACCTTGCAATACACGCATGGAATTCGTTCACCTACCAAATTAAATCCGAAAAATTACCTGCCTTTGCTGAAAGTGGAAACTAAAAACTCAAAAGGTGACACCCTAAAGAATTAATCAATACTAGGGCTTTTTTCCGGAAGTAAAACGGCTCACAGCGAAAGTTTGCTTAGCGAGGACCATGTCAAGTCGGGTTAACGTCAGCGAATCTGGTTTCAAACGACAAATCAAAGGAAGGAAGTTGACGATTACCCTTGAGTGACATCTATAAATCTTAAGTTCATTTTGTAAGTTCCCAGGTTCGACTTTCTATTAACCTCGGCATTGGAATATGAATGCGTAGTTTTCTTGTTCAGCAATCGCGAGGTTGTTATACAGCATACATTTACTTCCATAGAAAAACACACAATACAATACAACACAACAGTAGCTGACGTTTCGGCAGTATCGCCTTCTTCAGAGCCGCTTTTTTACATGACTTCCAATAAGGAAGGTTAGAACAGCTGATTATAGTCGCCATTGATGGTCATCAACCATATGCGACTATAATCAGCTGTTCTAACCTTCCTTATTGGAAGTCATGTAAAAAAGCGGCTCTGAAGAAGGCGATACTGCCGAAACGTCAGCTACTGTTGTGTTGTATTGTATTGTGTGTTTTTCTATGGAATTAAATGTATGCTGTATAACAACCTCGCGATTGCTGAACAAGAAAACTACGCATTCTTAAGTTCAATGATGAATGTCGATAAGCCAGGCCAAATAACAAACAAGTGAAAAACTAGAAGGATAGAAGGATTCCTTGACGACAAGATGGACATCTGGGAAGATTACGAATGTCGAACAAACCGTTTGAGAAATCATCAATAATAAATCAGGTGGATTGAATGGGCGATACCTACAACGTACGCCCATCAAAAGCCCTACATAGATGAGACAACCAAAGAAGTATAAAGGCTGACCTTTATGACAATAAGGTGAACGTTCACGAACTTCGTATGAAAAGTATGAGAGTTTAGAAGAAGGTAAATAAGTTTCATTAGATGGCCAACTCCTGCAGCTCAAGTGCGTTCATTAACAATGACAAATTTTAAAAGACTTCTGTAATGATAAAATGAACGTCTGGAAAAGTCATTAATTTCAGGTGAAGAAGCAAGAGATTCAAGAAAAAACAAAGTTCGACCGGCATGATCAAAGAAGGCATTCACCAGCTTCACACCGATGACTAGCCGTCGTATACTAAAATGTTTCGCAACCTCGTCGTTCTCGATGCGAAAAAATGCAGTGTAGAGGAATTTCTCCATGATGGCATTGATAAATATCAGGGAAGGACCACAACGTTAAGAATTGCAGAAATGAGTTCATTTTTCAAGGTTAAGTAATCTACTTTTGTGACTGATAAGCTTTCTAAAGACTTTACCAGAGTATATGAAAACATGTGGTAGCTCTTTCTGTACCTTCAACAAAGGTGTTCTTTACTTTACACCGACGTGACGTTAGTAACGAGAGTCGCAAAGTTTCTTTATCGATGGAACCGAACCGGTTTGATCACTTCCGTCATGCACAAAATCACATTCGATATCACGCGAAATAAAACATCTATTACTGAACTTGAAAAAGATGTTATCTAATATGAGATTAACGGATAATCGACACCAGTACTGACTCGATATATGGGTAGATCACAGCTGCTTTAACCACGTCTAACAGTGCTTAGTGAAGTCGAATGCATGGCGCATCATTATGAATTGATCAACGCCGAGAGCTTTATTTTTTTACTTATTTTTTGGCTCAACGATGTTTAAAGTTATGTGTTTCCATTCTTCCCAAGTCACGAATTTGCCGCCCAAAGGAAATGGGGACTTAGTCTGGGCTACCGGACAGAAACAAAGGCCACGTAAGTATTGCAGCGCCACATTAACCACTGAGCTACACGCCTCCTTTCATTGAAGAGCTGTCTTTTAGTTTCTTACGACACCCCAGTGTCTAAACTGTCAATAAAAAAGACACATGTAGCATTAAAATAGGAACATAAATGGAGGAACTGAGGAGAAAACCAACCAGAAGAGAGCGATTATGATGAAGTACCTTAAACCTGTAAACTATCAGATGGAAAAATGTAAAACTTCATGGTCTGAAAGCCTATGAGCAACCAAAGGTGTTGTTTAAAACCAACGATTATTTGAGCGAATCACGTAAATCCATCATCGAATGTCACGCAATGACGATTTCAAGGAAAAAAGTTTGGCAGCGGTCTACATTCGTTAACGCGAAGTGTAGATGGAAACTAATAAAAGGTGTTCATCACTGCTTTGGACTAACAACCGGGCCTATCATCCTTCCAGAGTGGGGTTTATTGATTCCAGGCTTATCAATGAAAAGCTCTCTCAAATCTACAAAGACTGGTGACCGCCTGTTGTTGACTTGGGAATGCCCTAGCACGGCTACCTTGGGGTTTCAGAAAGATCGACTCCATAATAATTTAACGATATTCATAAATAAGACGAAAAAACTTGAAGAAGCAGCGAAACAAGTACACAAATCTGAGGACTTTCGGGATTGACGACGAATGTGAGACAATGAACTAAATGAAAGAAGTGCTGGGATCTTTACAAAATGTGATGTCATATCGTGTCAAAAAAAAGGAAAAAGTAGTAAAAAAAAAAGTGGGACTGAAAGTATAGAGGAATGATGTTAAAAACGTTTGCAATGAGATGAAAGATTCTGCTTAAAAAAAAGCTGGAAAAAATACCACTGAATAAGAAAAATAACAAGTAAGCCAAGTAAAGGAGGGCTAGTGATATGTCCACGTTTCAAGGTAGAAGTTTGTTTCCCATTATCAAATGAATACCATTTACATATTTATTATAGGAATACGCACTGCATTAGTTAGTCGAAATGAAGCCTAAAAGGCAGCAATTCATCTTTCTAAGAAAATCACGACACCGACACAACTGACTAAAGCGAATTTAAGAAAAACCAAGATGACTATTTAATTTATCGAAACAAGTTATAGAAAATAATAATAGAAATGTTATTACTTTCTTATTTCTTAGAAAACAATAACAAAAATACCTCCCAACGGTTTATCGTCTCATCGTGGCTGGGAGGTGTTCATGGGTGTCGGACTGCGATGTACAGTGGGGGGATTCGTCCCCCGGCAGAGTCTCCCATGCTGAGAAGGAGTCGGGTGTTTCCATCAGGAAGCCTAGCTAAGAATAAACCAATGACCAGCATACCAGGATCCGCCACCGTCCTGGTATCAAAGTCGCATGCTGGCAAATCTCCCTCTGATCCACAAGGGCTGCGACATGTTGTCGTGGTTACGACCTGGAAGAGACTTTGGCCAGGCTGTCCTCGGAATTCCAGGAAATGACTTAACCAGCAAATCTCCGAGAAATGGTGATTATGCTGGAGCCCGCACAACTAGTGAGAATGGCTCGCTCAAGTAACAAGTAAGTGAGTAATAAAAATGAATTTCAAAAAAAAATAACCAGGTGCATAGTCTGATTGTTCCCAGAAGAATTCTCAATTATTCCTTTTGCATGAAACCCTGAAGTGTTCCCCATATACTTCCCCAATCACATAAGTGCTTTCTCTAGAGTATGCAATACATTGCACACAAACAGGCATACCATCCACTCATGCATGAATGCGACTACGTGCATAAGGCATGAAAGTGTAAACCAGTTGGTGTCGATCAATTCTCTAGGGATGCACCTTGTATTAAACCCCATTAGTAGCACTGTAGAGATGATTTTATGTATGTCTAGCCTATACAAACTTTTGCGGGTTCCACCAATATCCTAGCCAGTGCTTTTATCCTCCTGGACAAGTCTGGTAGCAATCTGTCAAGCCTTGAGAGATGGCGAACTTGGTTTTCTTGATACACTAGATCGAACTAATAACCACATATATTACACATATGTACATGTTGTAGGGCAATACGCCATACTTCCCTTTGCTTATGTACAAAGAGAATGTGAATCTATATGACGGTCAGGCAAATGAGAAAAAGATGGTCCATCCTCCGAAACCAACAGCCTCTTAAGGGTAGTACAAGGTCGTCTTGTTTCGCACTCAACCCCTTTTTTGCCAAATAGGGAACTTCGCCGCATTTCCCTCGACATCCCACATATTACAAGCGCCCTGTAATCAAACCAGCAGTGGCAATACTACTAACAATAAGAAAAACAATCGAACCATAAGAAAGCTTCCTTCTTTTCTTTTCCTGTTACCTTTTCAAATGGATTAGCAATAAGAAAAAACGAAAAGAAAAATGACGAAAAACTTCTAAGGAATAATAAAGAAGAGCATACTGAGCAAACGGCGGAAAAATGAAGGAACGAAAGCTCTGAAAAATATTCCAAATCGTATGGTCGATAATGTGAAGCTTAGCGATATTCTTTTATAGTTGTTTAGCACGGGTGTATCGCAGCGAAGAGTGAAGGACTGTGATTACGGGAATTAATAGCAGCAACACCTTTGCAGCTATAGTTCAATGTGATGAAGTAGTACTTGTATGTACTTAGTGGCACGTTCAATCACCTATTGAGCTAATAGACCTTGACCGTTATCATGAACGTTCGTGCTACCAATTTTACAAACATAATGGTAAACGCGGCAATCTATCGTAACGTAATCAAGAAGGGCGGCGAAATTCCCCGAACTTTCTAGCTCATTAGAAGGTGATCTCTTAACAACTATGGATCATTCAAACCAAATAGTTCCTATTGCCTCACTTTATCCTTTTCTTCAGATTATTCTCAGTCTGGTACCATTTCTCAAGAAAGGAAACTTCGTAAAAAAAAAGATGAAGATGCTAACCGAAAGTTCTGAAAAGAAACATATGAGTGGTTATTGAAAATCCACAGGATTTTTTTTTCAATTTCAAGATATCTCTTGTTAAAAAATATTTCTATTCATCACAAAAAAAATGGCCGATATCTTGCCATATGGTCGGTCGGAATAGCGTTGAATGCAGTGAAAACGAGGAAAAAAAAAACGGCGCACACCAGACGTATCGTCAATTACGACCAAAGCCACACATTGTCCCGTAAGCAACAACAAAAACCAGCATGAGGGCTTCGAGAAATAAGGGTTTGTAACTGGCCGGCCGGTGGGTTAGTCAGCGGATATGGATTCGACTACATTCCAGCGACTGAATATCATCTAATGCCAAGGTCTCGAAACTTTTTAATGGTTGTTTAGTTTAACCCAACTTCTCGTACTGTACTGTGCAGATCGCTGCGTTTCCTCTATTCGCTTTGCTCTTTCGCGCCAGTCATCCAGAATGGCATGCGTTCGGTCATCATTTGAGGACTCCGTCTTTGTCATGAATGTCGTTGGATGCTGATTGAGCTGATTCTCTTCGGACAGCTGACAGCTATATTATAGTGCCCCTAAGTTCTTATCGTAGAGGCAATCGTCGGATATCCAATACAAATTTACTTGTCGCATAGGCATTGGAGATCTGGATGGACTGAAGTGGGATCGAACCAGCGAATTCCCTGCACTTCTTCGAAACTTTCATATCACAGAAAATTGTCAGAACTATGATAAAACAGCTCACATGAAAATTAATGAACGTAGTACGACAGTAGTTATTTTTGCTACATATACTGGTGTTTAATTTTCTGTAAAAAAAAAACATTAAGAAACTTAAACAGTAGTCAGCATTGGCGAGAATTTAAAACCAAAGGGTTTGGTGTTGTAAGAAATAGCAACTGCGAAAGAGGAAGTACCACATGCGAACCTAATAACAGATTTTCACTTTATTTGCAGAATGGGGCCGGCAAAGAGGTCAGCATCGACCGGCTAACAAGGATAACCGGATAAGCAGTACCAGTATGCGAGGAACTAACCAAGAAAATTTGTGAGCATGACCTTGGCCCATAATTATTAATTATTATTAGTTTTTTAAACTCAACAAAATCGTATCTAATCAAATGGTGAAATATCGGCACGACACGCTGCGGCACAGTCCTTCACTCAGAGACGATGAAATTTGTGCCACCTTTGCGTCTCGATCGTTGAATGCGCGAGTTTTCACACAAACTTTCTTATGCACTCAGTGTTGTAGTCTTCTAAACGACTACCAGGCTTACATCTTAGATGAAACAGGGAAAACCGAGCTTCTCTTAGCAGGCGAGTCTGTGTCGATGAGGTTCGGGAGCAGAACAAGAGTGCTATGAGTCATGCAGTTCGGACAGTTGACGGCAACCAATTGTAAAATGCTCAACAACATGAGATAATGTATGGTAGGGCACGGAAAAATAAGAACAAATTAAACGGACCAATTTGCGGTAACGGTGACATCCGTAAATAGTCGAAAAAAGTAGAACGATAATTCCAAAAAATACCAAAGAAAAGCGGAATATGAAGAAGTAGGAAAACGAATAAATATAAAACTAAATTATACCTTAAGAAATGAGATTTCCTATAGATGAAGGCTATGTGAACTACATGAAACCACTATAAAAGTTGCATCGATGACCTACATCTTATGATGGAACAATGAATTTTTGTTTATAATTTTCACATGGCCCATCTTCCTCATCTACTTGCGGATGCCAGGACTTCCCACATCCAAATGATTTCCCCGCATCCACTATCCAAGAAGGTCTTCCAACTTTTATATGTGGCTTCGGTTACTGCTTTGAGGATTGTCCATAGCATACGAGTTCGGTGCTGCTCCATAATTTGGTCTTATTTATGAATGACGTTGAATGCCGTCTATCCGATTGTACCTAGCGTCCTGAGATAGCGGACTAGAGTATTCCCACTTAGATGCAGAGCATAACACTTTTTTCTGACAAATCCTGTGCTAATTTCTTGAAGCCAGAGGAATGAGAGGTTCGGTGGGACTTGGGCGGGATCGAACCAGCACCATGCTCGTGATGGTCCGCATCACTACCACTGTGCTTTCAGCTCTCCGAATAATGAATTACGGACCCGATATTGTTCACACCATGTGAAATCCGTGGAGCGAGTGTGGCGCAGTGGTCGGAGGCGGCCTGCAACCCTAGAATCGATTTGCGCGCCCATGGCCCACCGAGCCTTCCATCCTTGCGGGGTCAGCAAATTGGTACCAGACTTGTCTGAGAGGATATCACCACTGGCTCGATACATCGGTAGGCCACCGCGAGTCATTGTAGAGGCCAGGTATGCATTCAATCGCCTCCAATGATGCTTAGTGAAGTTCGAATGTATGGTGCACCCCTTAGGGATTGATCAACGCCGAGAACTTTATCCTTTTTTATGTGAAATTCGTAGGACTAACGTAACTTATTCTTCCTTTTTTTAGTTTTTTTTTATCTTTTGAAAAAACATATTAGTTACATATTTCGTTGGCAAAGTTCTAACTGTGTAGACCGTCTTAACGTACATGCTGACTACAGTTGTCGTTGAATCACTTTGGCTGGGGGTTTACTCTAAAGCACAAAGAAATTTTGAATTTCAAATGATTATTTGCATTATCTGACTTTCCGCAGAAGCAACCCAAAATGAACAAAATGTCGTTCTTTATGACCAACCAGCAGCAAAAAGCTTGAAAAAAAAACAGCAACCAATAAAGTCTCCGAAAAATATTCCGTTAGTAAAGAAACTGTGATCTGTATGAACTCCCGACAATCCACAACGATTTTGTCGCTCGTTTACTGGTATGTTTGACGAACGAGGTTCTTCTCCAATCAACAACCACTCCCACTGTGAAAAACTTTGCCGTTGCTTTCAGTGATTGGAAACAACCGTCGAGGGAGCGATGGCGCTCTTCTGAGTGAGGCGTTTTATCAACGATGTGATGAGTGGCACCCATAGTGCAAGATGAACTGGGCGACAGTTGGCCTCCGACATTATTGTCATGCGTCAGGTACTGAAAAATACCTCATCCAGAGGTTTCATCTTCTTTCTGAATTTCCGGAATCCCAAAAACGAGCCAAATCACCCACATATTAGATGGATGAAGGTCAAAGAAATGAATAGAAAAAGGCAGCTCGGCACGTATGGACAAGCCATTTAGCTGTACGAACAGAATACTAAACAGAGTAGTCGTACCAGCCAATTATTCAATTTCATTGTTATCGTCTTTCTCTTATTTTCTACAGTTTCTAAAAGAGTTCTCAGTGTAATCTTAACATAGCTGAAGATTCCTTTAATATGCATCAGAATAAACCTAATTTGGTGTGGCTACCGCTTCAGAATACGTCCATTTTTTCGAAAGATTTCTTTTCGTCAATTACTAAGTGCAGAGAGAAAAGATTTTCACGGATATTGCAAGGCACCTGCGATGGACATAGATACAAAAGTGTAGCAAATAAACCCCTTGCACGATAAAGTAAGTAGTCGAAAAGAATGTGCCCTGAAACCAATGAACATTATCCATTCTTTTCACTTCACCAGGCACCAACAACAATGGATACGGTAAATTATGTGCTACGGAAGTCTGTCCAATGTTTCAATCGTTAACCCTTTCGTGACCATGGCCAATTTCGCGTGGTAGGTCCACCAGATCAAGTGTTATTGGAGCTCAATCGAAATGACCATTGAAACTAAGATGTACGGGCTATTACACCTTGCAGTGTACATGACCCACTGATTTCTTCAGGTGATCGTTCTATTATTCGGTTCCCTCACATATTTTCTGTGTGCATCTAACTTCTACGTATCTTCCATATTCTTTCGTATATGCTCGCATGTTCTTGGACATTTCTTGTGGGTGATTAAAAAAAAGGTATACATTATCTAACCACAGTGTGATAGACTTTTCGCGTGGTATTACACGATATTTCAACCGCATTTCTTCGGCTCTTTCATATTTTTATTTCTACCGATGGCACTCCACTGTCGGAAGAGGCTTTTTGCAAGTATAGCGCACTGTGAACAATTATCGATGGCTTAGCACCAGTGTAAAATCGGTGTTTGATAGCCTAACGAAAAGTGACAAAAAAGCTCTGCTCGGCGAAACAGGCCAGAAAAAAGCATGCGCATTGAAGTCAAAATGTACGTTCCAAAACGTACAGAAACGTACATATCGCAATCAATGCACATTGCCGTGAAAGAGTTAATAAAAAGAACGGAATAAATTTGAAAATCGATCCGTCCGATGATCATCGATATAATACTCACTGAGCAGAAGCAATAGCAAAAAAAAATTTCAATACAAACAAATTTTAACCATTGAAAATAAGCTATACAGCACATAGGACGTCGTAAAAACCTGTAAAAACACAGCACTTTTGGAATTCCAATGCAAAAATTCGTAGAAGAAATCAGTGACAACGTTCTAGATGTAAAGTAGTAGGAATGGAGAACGGTGGTCAAGAAGATCACTGGGTGGACTGGTTAACCTCTCACATGGAAACCATCGAAAGAAGTTTTCACAATGACTGTCGAAAAGCAGCGTCGATGGTTTTCATATAAGCTATGACGATACGGGAAAATTGCCGACTTCCGCATTCGTATATGCTCCATTAGAAGCCGCCCAACAACTTTCCGCACGGCTGTTCGAAGAAGTGAACATGCTCTTCTGTTGTTCCATGGGCTAAGATGAAACATTACGGACACGAATATAAGACGACAAATAGTAACCACACAACTAGTACAGCCAGCATAGAGCGTATAGAAAGGGAAAGGCTGTTTAATTTGGTCATAAACAATGACTAGAAGCCGTCGTCGAATGATTTCCACAAGTCATTTTGCTATAAGAATCCTTACTGCAATACTCAACTCGCTGAGTAGCAAGTGCCAAAGTGAGCAAATTAAAGGAAATGCTTTTTTGAATGAATTGACCACCAAAAATACAACTACAGGAAACTTGTGCTCCTACCTGTCAACAAAGTTTCTTCATTTTTAGGAGTAAGACGGTGTTGGAAAGAAAAATGACAAGCTGATTAGATAAAAAAAGAAAGAAAATGGAAAAATCAGAGAAATACCCCAACTTAGATCATAGCATACTTTCATGAAATCAACAATAGACACAGAGCCATAATGAATAGTGAAATAAGTAAAACTTCCTAAAAATGAATAAAATTTTATAGAGCTTTGCATAGCGCCTGAGATCTGCGAGCAGTGAACAGTTATAATTACGCTTGTTTCATAAGTCCTTGTTTCACTTAAAAACTAAAGGCATCCAAAGAAAAATTTACATAAAATCACACAAAAACTATTTCACCGATCGATATTGATTGATCGGTGCAGGATAAAATAAAACGCACAGCTGAATGCTGAATAGGGACCACTACAAATAAGGAACATTTCTCTGAATCAACCTTTTGACAACATTACTAATTATTAATAGAACTTCGCTCAATAAATTATTCATCTCTTGGGTGGAAAATCCATTCGCATACACCGAAATCCCTGCTAACACTTGTGAAGATATTATTACTGATTTTAGACCAACTGTAACCTTGTACCATCCTAATCTATTTGACGAAATTCCCAATAAAAGTTGTAACAAGTCCAAAATGTGTGAAAGAAAGATTAAATGAAGTGAAGGGAGAGATGGGAAGAGAAGTGGGAAGCTAAGAAGCAGAGCAGCAAAACAGAAAAAAAGATACAAAAAATAAAACAGTAGAAGAAAAAAGAGAAAAAAATGAAAGTAGCGCGGAAAAATTGCCGTTCCAATCAATGTCAAGAACGCGAGAATTATTTATGCATTCAATCGTGAAATAACGGTATTCACATTATTGATAGTCTTAGATTATTGGGAATCGATACGGGAATCAGTAGAAGTGCCCCGCTGTTTAGCATAAGCACCATCGATTTCGGACGATGATATAAAACAAAATCGCCGTGGAGAAAGCAAAAGCAATCGTCCAACAACGCGATAACGACATAAATAACTGGACAGATGAGCTGGGATATCAAAGACGACAAGGAGAGAAAAAAGCAGAATTTTTAGCACCAACGATAGAACGCAGATAAAATTGCACTTTATTATTGATTTATAACAAATAAAAGGTCCATTTGAAAGACTGAGGACAACGAAAAGCCCCAGAAAAACGGGCTGTTCAAAAATGGAATGCAGCAGTGCGGTGGTGCAGAATGCTCGGCAACGTTCACGTAACAAGAGAGATTAGTCAGTATTCTATCACAAATACGATCATTTCACTAAAACAGACTCAAAGAAGCCAATGGAGAACCAAGATATTTATTTTTGTCTTTGTTTTTACAAGAATATCTTCAAAGTTGTAATATTTAGAATATAAAGTAGCACGTCTATACATACACATATATGTATACACATCCATACATACACAGATACATACATACATAGATACATACATGCATACATATGTACATACATACATACATATGTATATATATATACATACAAACATACATACAAACATATATACATACATACATACATACACACACACACTAGTTCCTGAAATCGCTCCATTTGCGATCCAGTCATTGATCAATCACTTTTCTGAGTTTCTAAACTCGTTTATGGATAAAATTCGCTGACAATCACTGATATGTTCATCGGCTAGCCGTCGCGCTCATCACCATGAAGCCGAAACAGCATTCCAACAGCAATGGATGTTAAAGAAATAGAAAACATAGGTTTGTAGAAAAAAAAAGAATATGAAAAAGAAAAATCTCTCTCTGGGAGGATAGCAGCATTGATTCCATACATCGCTAGGTCATCGTGAGTAATTGTAAAGGCCAGATATGCATTCAATCACCTCCAACGATACTTGGATGAAGTCGAATGCATGGCGCATTCCTACGGTATAGATCAACACCGAGAGCTCTATCCTTCTTTAGCAAAATATTATAGTCTCATATAAAGAGTAAACATTTCTCCAAAGACAATCACCTCAGTGAGAAAAGCGCTGTAAAAAATGCGGTTTTTGTGTACCGCAATGCTGTGGACGAGTTGAGTTACATCACTGAAGAACGTGTAGGTGGAGAAAACTGTGGACGAGTTGGAGTACCGTAAAACGACTTAAACGGAAAAATCCTCTAGTCGTGGGGTCTACTTCAAGTACCGTTCACATTATTACCATTTTTAAAGAAATTAATGTTCAATTTCCTAATAAGGAAGTACTTTTGTACATCTTGCAGTAGTTTCCAATACTGACTTTCTATATCCTCGGTGTATAAAGTAACGAATTACTTTTAGTACATCGAAACCGACTTTCCTTGAACCTCGATGTGCTTAATCAATATGTATTCTTTCTTTGATGAGCTTACACGATGTTGATAGCAATATTTATTATCGGCTAACGTTTCAACGTCTTCGTCTTCATCAGAGCCATTGATCCGAGTCGTTGGTCCGTGCTTGCTGTTCGTCTCGATGTGGCGGCTTCGCCTTCGTGTCAAGTCAGGTCTTCCTCAGCGGTCCATCTCCTCGAATGAGCCACACGCATTCAGTGATGCCCTTTTATTCCCGATGCTGATGGTGGTTATAATGGATCATCGGCTCGGTTGAAGAGAAAGACGTCGAAACGTTAGCCGATAATAAATATTGTTATCAACCTCGTGTAAGCTCATCAAAGAAAGAATACACATTGATTAGGCACATCGAGGTTCAAGGAAAGTCGGTTTCGAGATATTAATACGCTTTGTGCTAGCTAATAGTAATACTTTTAGTACAGTTTAAACAATTACACAGAGAATTCCTTCTTCATCGTTTCGGCAGCGATTTGACAGTTATGAAAACCTTCAGCAAATCGCACTAATTAGGCATATCAAAGAAACGATGGAATAAAGGTGGAAGTAGAATAAGAGAAAATCGACGAATGACTAAAAAAAGAAGAACCATGAAAAAAATAAATTGAGGGCAGTGTAAGGAAATAGAGCAGATTGAGTGAACCAGTCCATTTCCGGAAAAAAGAAGTAAAACACGCCGACCTGAGTGGCTCAATACACTTCTGGATGTTTAGTGGATAATGTGGGTTTTGATTGACTGACCCCTGTCGACCTCAACTGACGTGATGACAATGTACGCAACACTGCATAACGATAGACACTGATGGCTTAAAAATGAACTAATCAAGCAGAATCGCGCAACTTTTGGATGTATTTTCGAGAATTTTTTACTAACTATTCAATAACAAGTAAAAAAATCTGCAGCAGTCGATAAATTCGAGCTATTCAATCACAACAACAAACGACGTAGGGATTATTAAACTGGTTTTAAGCGAATACTAATGAAAGTACCAGTACCAGCGAGTACTGAAAAACAAACTACTACGAATACAACATGACGTCACCGGAAAAGGCCAGAACTGCTGCGATCCAACTAATAACTAGTTTTCAGCTACACAAATCCAAGTTTTTAAGCCAAACAAAACCTTAGTCGCTTGTTCGCAAGAACGCCATTCCGTCGAAGGCGAAGGTTGATTGAGCGTTATAAACACCTCGCGCTTAATCAATTACACCCAATTTTCCTACAATTCCAGCCATGCCCCTATGTACATAAGAGAAACCGAACAAAACCCATTAAAAAGACCAAAGTAGCCCTCAAATAGTAACGTCGAAGGAATAACTGAGTTCGAAGAGGAACGTTCTAAAAACCATTTTTAGCCCTCAGATCATCAAAAAGAAGAATAGAATTCTTATAAATAGAAACTAAAATCAACTACAAAAACTGATACATCTAAAAGACATTTCTTGATTAAACACAACCTCGACAAGGATTCGACGATATTCGTGAAGAAAACAAAAACCTCAACAAGCAGCCGAACCCATAGACAAATCCGAAAATGTTCGTGGTAGATGGACAGAAAAAAAAGAGTGAAAGAATTGCGGAAATCCGCTCCACATAACATAACCGAGAGCAGGTTATAAAAGGAATAATTAAATTAGAATAATTCAAAAATTACACCACAACAAAACGAGGTGCCTGAAGTCCTCATAATACGGTAATTCGGTTTCAATTACAGTTATCGGTAGTTATTTTTCGGCAGAATTGTAGCGTTCGATAAAACGAAAACCTGCCGTCTAGTGAGTAATCTTCTGCAAAACTGCACTGCTGCTGTAGTCGAGCCGATTGAGAGCAGCTATATGGGAAAGATGAAAGCTCTTCACTGGCAAGCAAGCCGGATCGATAGCTGCTTCAATTTGTGGCAATACTTCTACTATGCCTCGCTGCTACTCTACTCGTAGTTAGCACAGCAATGTTCATAATTACAGTTATGCGGTATTAGTGCGAAAAATCAAAGCGTACGTATTGATAAGAATGTTTGGAGACTGCTCCTTATGAGACACCAATGACATCACAATTCTTACGTGAAATGCTCTCACATTTGGGCGCCTTCATGTAGATTCCATTCGTACAATTACAAAGGTGGTTAAATGCATATTTATAACTTCAGTGTTTTTATCCATCCAAACAAGTCTGACACTAATTTTTCGAACCAGCGGAATTATATAAGGGAAGAAAAAGCGAATAAATGGCAGCACGACGAAAGGATGCCATCTCGACGAAAATCCGAAGCCTCTTGGATTATCAAATTCGATTTGAAACCTTTCGAGGGCCTTCTTTTCCGACTTTTTAAGTGCACAGCTACTTGTATACTTGAATGGCCCGATTTCACTGGTCGTGCGGGTCCCAGAAAAGTTTCCATTTTTTCGGAGTTTTTCTGGTTTAGCCGTTGCGGCTACTTGTAGCCTTGAGGTCAGCCTAGCCAAAGTCTTCGTCACCACTGCAATCAGTTGCCTCCCTTATAAATCAGAGGAAAATTTGCCACCATGCGACTAGTTTTACACTCGGATGAAAGTGGACCTGGTATTGGTTTATTCCTACCTGGGCTTCCTGATGGAAACGCCGAAACTGTTGGACATCGCAGCCCGATACACTGGAACACCTCCCAGCTAAGAACAGGAGGTAAGCCGTTGGGAGGTTTTTAAGCGTTAAATAGTTGAAGTTCTGATAATTTCATGGTTCAACGTTGCTACATCCAAATTCTAATCAAAAGATTCAATTGACGAAAAAGTAGGTGAAACGAGCTTCTATTAACACATATTATTCAATGCAAATAGTGAAAAATATACTTCGAAACCGACTTTCCTTGAACCTCGGTGTGCTTAATCAATATGTATTCTTTCTTTGATGAGCTAACACGAGGTTGATAATAATATTTATTATCGGCTAACGTTTCGACGTCTTCGTCTTCATCAGAGCCGATGATCCGCGTCGATGGTCCACGCTTGTTAATCGTCTCGATATGGCGGCTTCGCCTTCGTGTCGAGTCAGGTCTTCCTTAGCGGTCTTCCTCTACTA